>FJUW01000006.1:560511-800725 GCA_900074885.1 Rhynchosporium graminicola
AAGCAAAAGGCAGACGGGTTTACTAAAGCCCTAGATAGGCCTAAATTTAAGGAGTTTATAAAACACCTTGAACTAGCTTATTAGAGCTAGTAATTCAGATTATTATAAGAGAATTAGGTTTATTTAACCTAGGAGGGTAGCTACGAGGTGGCATTTCTATTCCTTATTATATTTCTTTTATAATAATCTAAGAGTAGTCGATTAGTGATTTACCCTATATATAGTTCTGTTTTAAAACTGACTATAAGGCTCTGATTAAGGGAGCGTGTTGGATTTGTAACTAGTACCTTGGTTAGTTCTGCCTGCACTAGCATATATACCCTATACCTTGTCAGTACATGGTTTTAGTACCTGGTTC
The DNA here is from genome assembly GCA_900074885.1 of Rhynchosporium graminicola. Lineage (NCBI taxonomy): Eukaryota > Fungi > Ascomycota > Leotiomycetes > Helotiales > Ploettnerulaceae > Rhynchosporium > Rhynchosporium graminicola. The sequence continues at coordinate 560,870 of FJUW01000006.1, forward strand.
AGTACCCTGCATATATATCTTGTTATACCTAGCACCTATACCCTATACCTTATCACTAGCCTGTACCCTGCATACTCTATTAGAGTTACTATGAAGGTTCTCGATAGAGTTCTACTACTCTCTATTACGTATATCATACTTCTAGAGGTTTCTACTAACGTACTACTGATGTAGTATAATTCTATAGTATACGTGTCTTCTTCTATGGAGTTCTATATTACGTAGTATAGAATATTCTAGAGAGCTCATATAGCTATATAAGTAGCTAGAATCTCTCCTGTAGTTAGCTCTCTTCAAGCAATCAAAGCAAGTCAAATTGATCACCTATTATTCTGACCTTTAGCCGATTTCCACTCTCAATTTTCACAAAGAAAGAACCAGTTAATCTTACTAACTCCCGTGGAGGTATATGATAAGGTCTTACCTAAATCGAGTAATTTGCTGCCTAGAGAGCTAGAGGTTTATACTTAGTAACTATTTCTCAGCTAGAAGTATCGTTTGATATCTCTTTTGCTATATAAACTATAAATCCGATAGAGAAAGACTTTAAGCTCTTAAATAAGAGAATCTTATAGTAAAAGCTCAACTATAGTAAAGGTCTCTAATATATCAAATTAGATAAGAAGTCTCTGAAACTCGTCGTATTTATCGATAGTTCATTCGCTAATTTGAAAGACTTCTACTCTCAAATTAGCTACGTCTACGTACTTACAGATAAGTATAATAAGGTAAACGTTATTCACTAGTCTTTAGTCTACTATAAGAGAGTTACCAGATCTGTACTAGCCTCTGAACTATACGCTATATCAGAAGGTTTTGATATAGCCGGTACTATTAAGACTACTATCGAACAAATTATAGAGATTATAGTACTACCTTTAGTTATAGTTACCGATTCTAAGTCTTTATATAACTGCGTAATACGACTTAATACTATAAGAGAGAAGAGATTAATAATTAACCTTATATATCTACGATAGGCGTACGAAAGAAAAGAGATATTAGAGGTGATTTAGGTAGCAGGGCTAGATAACTCTGCGGATGCGATAACTAAGACAAATTGCAACGGAGCTCTAAAGGAGCTATTATATAATTTACAAATTAATTAGTTATTAAGCCTATAGAATAGGTAGATAGAGGAGATTTAGATGACTTGAAGCCGGAAGAGAGCTTATAAGGCGTTTAGTTCAGTTATCTAATCTTTAGACCTGATCACGTGGAAACCTATATACTATATAATACTTCTGCATAAGTAGTACGAAGGTACTACTCTTACTAGAAGGCAAAAAGCGTTACTTTCATACGGAGAAGTAGATAGTTTAGAGCTACTTTAAAGTACTCCTAGTGTTAGTCCATAGTTACGTGTTAGTCGAGTATCTGCGCTAGGGTTTAGCCGGCTAGATATATCTCCCTTATAGAGTCTCGACTACCTAGGAAAGACAGCTACGATACAACAGATAATACTACTACTATTATCATTGTACTTTGGCTCACGCAGACTACTTGATTGTACGTACTACGACAGAGTGATACTAATACTACTATAGCCGGAATAATATCTAGTTATCTTCTGACATAATAAGAAGATAATTATAACTCTATTACTTTATAAACCTAGTATTAATCGATCTTACTAAATTAATACTAACGCGCGGGACTTAGCTATAAACTAGCTAAACTAACGCTAATTACCCTAAATAGTTATAATAACACAAGACTCAAGGCAGTATATAAGTAAGAATAAATAAGTAGGGAGGCTAAGAGCGATCTTATATAGTCTACTATAAAGGAAATAAAAAGATAAGGAAGGAAGAAGAAGAGAGATAGAGTGTAAAGCACTTTATATATATACGCCGGTACTAGTCCGATACTATACTAGGTCGGATACTAGTTCTACTGGGATACCTATGAACTCGGGCCCTATTATCTATCCTTCTTCTCATATAATATTCAGGTGAGCTATCGTTATATTACCCCCCCCTTAAGAAGAGCTTAACCCTAAGCTCGGAAGGTTATAGTTTATACTAGAATTAGTCTTTATTATGACTATTTTCGTCGATATTCGCGTAATAAGCGCTAGCTACTCTTTAGTAGTAATAAATTCTTTATTAGGTTCTAACTAGTTATATCGCCGTAATAGTACTATATTAGTCGTAGCTTCTAAATCGGGCGGTAAGCAGTATTTACTTTATCTGTTTATAGTAGGAGTCGAGTTAAGTAGAGCGTAAGATATATAAAGGAAAGGGTTTATTAATATTAGAGCCTTTCCTTTTTAACCGCGATAACTACTTTAACTTATAAGTTTACTCTCCCTAGACTACGATATAGCTCCTAGAGTAAGTATTATTACTAACTACTATAATAGTCTACTATAATCTTATATATCAATCGACCTAATCGACTCTTCTCTTAATATAAGTAAGTTTCCTATCTTAGTTTTAGGGATAATCCTTAAGTGCAGTATAAGAGTTTCACAGATCTATAATACTAACTCCTATAGTGCTTTTACTAGTTCTTACTAGTACTCTTTCAGTAGCGTATAATATATATTACTTACGATATATTCGCGCTTTCCTTAAGATAAAGTATAATAATACTCCTGTTTTAGAACTCCTATACTTATTTAATAAGCTTAACTCTAAGCTTTATAAGTATTATTCGGCGTTAAAGAGTAGTTATAAGCATATAAGTTACTTAAATATAAACGTAGTTATATATACTAACGCGTTATAATTACTTAACTATATTAATATAAAGTATACTATTTTATCCGGTTTACTTCCTAGCAGCGAAGCTAAAGACGCGGAGCTAAATCGGAGTAGTATTATAGCTACTTATAAGGCTATTAATCAGATCTATTATCTCGCGAAATCTACTGCTCCTATTACTATATTAGAGATTACTATTATATAATTAGTAGAGACTTAAGCTTTAAGGCGTTCTATAGAGAAAGTATTTAAGGAGTTAGAGTTTATTAAAGTAATAAGTTATAATCTTAAACCCTTAGATACTAGTACGATACTAACGTAATATAAGATTTAGATCTTCTAATAATCGATTTAGTGAAATCTAAGTTAATAGCTAAAATAATATTAAAGCAGACGAAAGAGTTAAATAGTATTATATAGGAATTTATAAAGAAAGCTATATTTAAAGCTATAATATCTAATACTAGGGGAAAGAGGAATTTACCTTCTAGTTTAGAGATAGCGTTAGATCTAGATACTCCCGGACCTTCTCTAAAGAAGAAAGCTTATAGGATTAGCTATTATACTTAGTCTACTACTAGGGCTATATTAGTAGATTTAGGTAAGGAGTTAGATATAATAGTTCTAGTTCTAGATATTCCAGATTTACTAGAAGCTCTAGAGAACTTAAGAGAGAAAGCTAATAAAGTAGAGATAGTTAAAGAAGTAAAGTTTTAGATATAGTGTTATTATAAAGTATAATTAGGAGATTATTCCTAGTAATAAATTCTAATACTAGTAATTATAATAGCTTATTATCCTCTAAGTAACTATAGTTATCTATTCTATCTTCCTAGGCCTTAATCTACTATTTTAGTTTACGCGGAGGTCTAGGTTTACTTAGGTTAGTAGTATAGAAGTCTCTAAGCTTATATAGAGTATTTATTAAGTTAGAAGCGTTATACTAAGTTAGGTCTAGGTTATAGCTTAGCTAGCTAACTTAATACTTCAGATTATCTCTTAAGAGCTATATAGCGAGTATATCTTATAACTCCTACTCTTCTTAAGTAGTAATAACCTCCGGGGGTAGGTTTTATAACTCTTAGCTTAGTAATAAGTCGTCCGAGTCCTTAAAGAGTAATTCGGGAGTAAATATATTATAAATAGAAGATCCTAGGGATAAATCTAGCTTATAAGAGTATCTGATCTTAGCTAGGACTTAGTATAGTCTTACCTAGAGACTAGATAGCTTCTTACTTAGCTAGTGATTCTTAAGGTTCCTTATAGAGAGAAATACCTTATTTCTAACTTCTTAGTCGATATTACGCCGTTTCAAGTTAGTTATAGCGCTTATCTTATACTAAGTAGCTAGTATATTAGCTTTTATAACCTTAATAGCAGATTTAGTATATTTAGCTAGAGATTTAGTATTAGTATAGTTAAGCTTCTCTTATAGTATTAATCCGGTGAGTTACTTCTAGTCCTAGCTATTCCGTAGTAATATACTATATTTAAAGGTATATAGCGCTATACCGATAGAGTCATAAGGTAAGGTTACTTAAGCGCGGTTTATTATTAATAGTAGTTCACTTTAGTTACTCTAGTAGTAATTAATAAAAGGTCTAAGGTATTAGTTAATATACTAATTTATAATCTCTATTTATCTATCGGTTTACTAGTAGAAAGAGGTAAAGAGCTTAACCTTAACTCTAATTATATAGTAAAACTCTTACTAGAAGGATAAGACTAACTAAGCTTCTTAGTTAGATATAATTAACTTAAGGGTATATCTAAAATAATATATCTATTAGATAAATAATATCGCTATCTCGTAGGTATCGATATTATAGTAGTATAGTATCGATACAGAGTCCTTCCCTAGGCGGTCGATAAATACTAATATCCTATTAAATCCTTAGTTATTAGGCAGGAAGTCCTTAAAATCTATAGCTAGGTACTATATAAGGTAGCTAAGTACCGGTAATAGGTATAGGAATCCTTACTATTTCGTTTGCTTCGGATAAGAGTACTAATAAGGGCGGTAATTACGAGTATATTATTTTATATCTGATATAAGTCCTTTCTAGTAGTAATAAGTAGAAATTATTTCGGCAGTCTTACGAGTATTTAGATAAGTAGAGGAAACTTAATCGTAGACTTCGCTAATTAAATAGGTATATAGCGGAGTATAGCGTTATACGTATAGATAACTATTATAAAGTAGTAAACTATTATTAATAGTATAGCTATCTCTTAATATATTCCGTTTATTAGAGAATAATTCTTAGTTAAATTAGTATAGCTTCTCGATCAAATCAAAGGAATTACGTATAAGTTCCGGTAGCGTATTAGTCCTTAGCGATATTAAGTATATATAACTAATTTAATTAATATAATACTTAGCTAGTTTCGCGTTAATCCTAAGGTCTAAGCGGTCTAGAGGTAGTAAAACCCGAGATCTACTATCCTATTTCTATTATTCTTATATCCTTAGATCTTATTCCCTATAGCTAAGGATATTAGCTTTAGCGTTATCTTTACTAAGCGTATATATAATTTGAAAGTTAAATTCGGAAAGGAATTCTATCTATCTAGCTTACTTACTAGTTAGGACCTTAGTAGTTATAAAGTACTCTAAGGATCGATAGTCCGTATATACGCCGGTATAGTATCATAGAGATATAAGTTCCGGTCTCTATTTCCGGAAAGACTTAATAATAGCGTATAGCTCCTTATCGTAGATCTTCTAGTTTAGTTTATATCTATTAAGAATATAGGAGTAAAATCTAATTAGATACTACTAGTTATCTTTATATAATTAGAAGATAACTCTAGCTATTATACTATCGGAAGTATTAGTTTCTAGTTTAGTCTATAATTCAGGGTCGAAATAGTATAGTTTCTATACTAATAGTAGCTATTAATATAAATTATTAAAGGACTTCTTATAATTATTAGTGAAATTCTATAGTACTATAGGCCGAGTAAGCACTAAAAGAGGTTTAGCGATAAGGCCGAAATTCCGAATAAATTAATAGTAGAACTTATAGAATCCTAAGAAGGATTTTATAGCTATTATTATTTCGGAGTACTTCTAGTCTACTAATAGTATTACCTTCTCGGGATCTGGCTCGATTCCGTTAGTAGTAACGATATATCTAAGGTATTTAGTCTAAGTAATATGGAATTCGCTTTTCTTAATATCTACCTAAAGTCTAGTATCTATTAAGCGTTATAGTACTAATTTAATATATTCCTTATATTCTTAGAGTATTTCCGAGTATATAAGGATATTATCTAGGTAAGCTATATAGAAATTATCTAAGTAGTTTAGTAGTATATTATTTATATATCGCTAGTATATACTAGGTCCGTTATAGAGCTTAAAAAGTAGTACTTTATATTTATAGGATCCGAAGCGAGTTCGGAAGGTAATATACTCCTCTGATTCGAGGTCTATATAAATATAGTTAAATACTACCCGGATATCTAGTTTAGTAAAGATTACTACTTTAGATATATAAGTTAAGAGCTTATCGATCCTAGGTATTAGGTATAAATCCTTTCGAGTAATCGTATTAAGCTTACGATAGTTAATATAGAAGCGTAATCCTTTATCGGCCTTTTTAATAAATAGTATAAGTAATATAAAGGGACTTTAGCTGGATTCGATAAATCCCTTATCTAGGTTCTCTATAAGATACTCCTTAGTTACTTATAATTTATCTATAGATTACTAATATAAGAGCGAATATATATTAAGTAATAGTTCTTCTAGAATAATTTTATAATCGTATAAGCGATATAATAGAAGAATATTAGAATCCCGCTTAGAAAAGGCTTCTTTAAGGGTATAGTACTATTCCGGTAGCTTTTCAGCTACGAGTTATTTAGTATCAGGATCCTTAGGAGAGTTACTATTTAGATAGTCTTATAAAAGGCAGTCTATCTCGTAAATACTAGTAAAGAATAATTTAGAACTTTTATATTTTATATTAAAGTAAAAAGCTATAGTACTAATTTAGTAAATCGGAACCGGTTTCTAGATCCTTAAAAGTTAAGAGGAGTACTTATAGTAGAGTTTCGGTATAAGTACCTTTCTCGATGAATTTAGAGCGGAAAGGGGTTCGGATTCTTTAGCGATAAGCGGAAATAAGTTAAAAGATAAGGATAATACGTTAATATACTATATTTCTACTATTTAGTATAATCGGCGTTAGTCTAGCTAGTTTATAGCTAAGTCCTGCGCGTTAGTATTAATTTAGTAAGATTAATTAATACTAGGTTTATAAGGCAGTAGAGTTATAATTATCTCCTTATTATATCAGAGGGTAGCTAGATAGCGTTCCGATTATAGTAGCTTATAGTAGAGCGTATCTAGCTTAACTTGAAATCGTTATATTTATTTAATACTAATAATTATATCTTATTATTCTAAATCGAGGAGAATAAAAGGGTAGTTATAAATACGCTTACTATTAATAGAAAAGTATGAACGTATAAAATAGGTAATATAGGTTCTAATAGATTATTGGAAACTACGTATTAGAATAGAATAAGGTAGTAGCTCGATTTTAATACTAAGGGCCCCTAATAGTCGTCCGGTAAGAGTGCGATTAATAAATAGATAACTATTTACTCCGGTATCAATTAAGCTATTTATAGAGACTCTTAGCCTATTTATACTAACTATAGTTAGGTATATAAATTACTTACCTCTTATTAGGGAGTTAAAGTCTAGATTAGAGAGATTATACTTACGTAAACCTAAGAAAGAGTTTTTACTTAGGCCTTATCGTTTCCCTCTAGTATTAGTCTAGATTCGGAGGGTATATCTTCTACTACTTCCTTAGTTACTTAATCCTCTTCCGGAAATTCGTTAATTAATTAAACCTTAGGCGAGTTAGGGTAATCTAGCTTAATATAATTAAGCTATCTATAACTATAATACCTAAGGGGTTCTCCGGTCGAGTTAGTAGGGCGTTTTAGCGCGGAGGGAGTACTAGCTTATACTAGGGTAGAAGTACGTACGTATAGTATAGGAGTAGTTTATTAAGGAGCTGAGCTTAAGGACCGGTAAGAGGTAGAACTAGTAGTAGTCGTAGTAATAATAGTAAGCTTATAGTACTATACCTAAGTAGTAGCTTTCTCGAGATAAGTATATTCTGAGTTATAGTAATACTTAGTATTAAAAGAAAGTAAGGATCTAACTATAGAAGCGTAATCCTTATTCTATATTAGTTTAATAATAAGAGTTAAAGCGCGTAAGGATAATATAATCTTATCTTATATATAGAAGAACTACTCTTTCTTTTTAACCTTACTTTAAATAGTAGCGCTTTAAAATCGACTACGAAACTCGGCGAAAGTCTCGCGTATATAGCCGGGTTATTATATTTCTAGGTAATAGAAAGCGTTATAGTAGTTATCTTCCTCTAAACTAGTAAGAAAGTTCTCCTCTAATAAGGAGATTATTTTATTACTAGTTTTAAACTCGTTAGTAAGGTACTAAGGCGTAAGATACTCCTTAGCTAATCTAGTAACTAGCTCTTATACGAGAACGCGCCGGGAGAAGTCCGTAGAGTAATAGTTAGCGTTTATAGCTAGCTAGTCTCGTATCGATACTCTCTATTAGAGGAAGGTAAAGTCCGATCTATTATCTAGGGGCAGGATCTTCTTAGTAAGATAAGACTTCCTAGGGCGTGACTCTACTGATTTAGCGCTAGAAGAGGGAGATAGTTTATTAGGAATAGTATCCTCTCTCTTAGTACTATATATCGGAATAGAGTTTATTAGGTTATTAAACTCCGCTATACGCGGAGATTATAGTATTAGTTCTAGTAAGAGAGTTAAAGATAAGCGAGAGACCCTTATAAGGAACTTATCTTATACGGAGATTAGTCTATCTATAGTATTTTCTAGAGAGTTATTCTTTTCCTTCTAGTTTACTAATTATTATAAGAGAGAATAGATCAGGTTCGAGTTACCTATAGTAATAAGAGTACTTAGCGATTATACTCTTAGTAAATTTCGCTTTTATTTTCCTTTCCCTTTTAGTTAGTACTTCCTTAATAAGGTATTAATATTCTTTAGGGTAAGAGACGTTTAGGGTAAGGAAAGGTATAATAGATTAGGTTCGGAGGTAAAACAGGGGGGATCGCGTTAAGTTCCCCTAGAACTAGAGAGGTCTTTAGTTTATTAGTTAAGAGCTATAATAATAGCTTAAAAAGGGGTATATTAGGGCTATTTCAGCGGCAATACGTAGAAGTTAAAGTTCCGGGGTATTTATTATACCTTCTTTAAAATCTATCTATAATTCCTTTATACTAAGGGGGTTATTAAAGGAGCGTTAGCAAAGACCTCCTTTATTATACTATTTACGATAAGCTAAATTAAACCCTGATTTATAGTTATCCGAGAGATCTCTAGTATCTTAGCTATATATAAGTAGTTATCGAATAACTAACTTAGTAGTAAGATATTATAATAAGCTATCTCCGGCTATCTTAATCTTTTTATTTAATATAATAATATAAGACTTAAAGTAGTATATAAGTAAGAATAAACGAGTAGGGAGGCTAAGAGCGATCTTATATAGTTTACTATAAAGGAAATAAAAAGATAAGGAAGGAAGAAGAAGAGAGATAGAGTATAAAGCACCTTATATATATATACCGGTACTAGTCCGATACTATACCGGGTCGGATACTAGTTCTGCCGGGATACCTATAAACTCGGGCCCTATTATCTATCCTTCTTCTCATGTGATATTCAGGTGAGCTGTCGTCATAATAGTAGCGATATAGTATATTAATATATCATCCTTATTATTTAACTTATTTCCGCTTATTACTAAGGAATCTGAACCCTTTTCCGCTCCGAATTTATCGAGAAAGGTACTTGCGCCGAAACCCTATTATAAGTGCTTCTCTCGACCTCTAAGGATCTAGAAACTAGTTCTAATTTACTAAATTAATATTATAGCTTTTTACTTTAATATAAAATATAAAAGCTCTGAATTATTCTTTATTAGTATCTATAAGATAGATTACCTCTTATAAGACTATCTAAATAGCGACTCTCCTAAGGATCCTGATACTGAACGACTCGTAGCTGAAAAGCTACCAGGATAATACTATACCCTTAAGGAGGCCTTTTCTAAGCGGGATTCTAATATTCTTCTACTATATCGCTTATATAATTATAAAATTATTCTGAAAGAACTATTACTTAATATATATTCGCTCTTATATTAGTAATCTATAGACGAATTATAAGTAACTAAGAAGTACCTTATAGAGAACTTAAATAAGGGATTTATTGAATCTAGCTAAAGTCCTTTCGTATTACTTATACTATTTATTAAGAAAGCTAATAGAGGATTACGCTTCTATATCGACTATCGTAAGCTTAATATAATCACTCGAAAGGATTTATATCTAATACTTAGGATCGATAAGCTCTTAACTCGGGTATCTAAAGTAATAATTTTTACTAAACTAGATATCTAAGTAGTATTTAACTATATCTATATAGACCCCGAATCAGAGGAGTATATTACTTTCCGAACTTGCTTCGGATCCTTTAAATATAAAGTGCTACCTTTTAGGCTCTATAATAGACCTAGTACGTACTAATAATATATAAATAATATACTACTAGACTATCTAAATAACTTCTATATAGCTTACTTAGATAATATTCTTATATACTCGGAAACGCTCTAGGAATATAAGAAATATATTAAATTAGTACTATAACGCTTAATAGATACCGAACTCTAAGTAGATATTAAGAAAAGCGAGTTCTATATTACTTAGACTAAATACCTTAGATATATCGTTATTACTAATAGAATCGAGCTAGATCCTGAGAAGGTAGTACTATTAGTAGACTAGAAGTATCCTGAAATAATAATAGCTATGAAATCTTTCTTAGGATTTTATAGTTTCTACTATTAATTTATTTAGAATTTCGGCTTTATTACTAAACCTCTCTTAATACTCACTAGGCCTATAGTACTATAGAATTTTACTAACGATTATAAGAAATCCTTCGACGATTTATATTAATAGCTACTATCGATATAGAAACTATATCATTTCGACCCTAAATTATAGACTAAACTAGAAACTAATACTTCTAATAATATAATAGCTAGATTTATCTTCTAATTATACGAAGATAACTAATAGTATCTAATTAGATTCTACTCTTATATTCTTAATAAATACGAACTAAACTAGGAGATATATGATAAGGAGTTATATACTATTATTAAGTCTTTCCGGAAATAGAGACCGGAACTTATATCTCTATAACGCTATACCGGTATATATACGGACTATCGATCCTTAGAATACTTTATAACTACTAAGGTCATAACTAATAAGTAAGATAGATAAATAGAATTCCTTTCTGAATTTAATTTCTAAATTATATATATACTTAGTAAAGATAATACTAAAGCTAATATCTTTAGTTATAAGGAATAAGATCTAAGGATATAGGAATAATAGAAATAGGATAATAGATCTCGAGTTTTATTACTTTTAGACTACTTAGACCCTAGGATTAATATAGAACTAGCTGAATATTATATCGATTAAATTAGTTATATATACTTAATATCGCTAAGGACTAATACGTTATCGGAACCTATATATAACTCTTTTAATTTAATCGAGAAACTATATTAATTTAACTAAGAATTATTCTCTAATAAATAGAATATATTAGGAAATAGCTATATTATTAATAATAGCTTACTATTTTATAATAGTTATTTATACGTATAACGCTATACCTTACTATATACTTATTTAATTAGTAAAGTCTATAATTAAGTTTCCTCTGCTTATCCAAACGCTTATAAGACTACTGAAATAATTTCTACTTATTACTACTAGAAAGGACTTATATTAGATATAAAATAGTATACTTATAATTACTACTCCTACTAGTACTCTTATCTAAAGCAGACGAAATAGTAAGGATTCCTCTATCTATTACTAGTACTTAGCTACTTTATATAGTACTTAGCTATAGATTTTAAGGACTTCTCGCTTAATAACTAAGGGTTTAATAGGATACTAGTATTTATTAACTACCTAAGGAAAGACTTTATATCGATATCGTGCTATTATAATATCGATACCCGTAAGATAGCAATATTATTTATCTAATAGATATATTATTTCAGATATACTCTTAAGTTAATTATATCTAACTAAAGAGCTAAGTTTATCTTATCCTTCTAATAAGAGTTTTACTATATAATTAGAGTTAAGGTTAAGCTCTCTACTTCTTTCTATTAGTAAACTAATAGATAAATAGAGATTATAAACTAGTATATTAACTAATACTTTAGACCTTTTATTAACTATTACTAGAGTAACTAGGGCGAACTACTACTAATAATAGACCGCGCTTAAGTAACCTTACCTTACGATTTTATTAGTATAGCGCTATATACTTTTAAATATAATATACTATTATAAAATAGCTAAGATTAGAAGTAACTTACCGTATCGATACTATAAAAGAAGCTTAATTATACTAATACTAAATCCTTAGCTAAACGTACTAAATCTGCTATTAAGGTTATAAAAGCTAATATACTAGCTATCTAGTAGAGGATAAGTACTATAATTAACCCGAAACGGCATAATATCGATTAGGAAGTTAGAGATAAGGTATTTCTCTCTATAAGGAACCTTAAGAATTATTAGCTAAGTAAGAAGCTATCTAGTCTCTAGGTAAGACTATACTAGGTCCTAGCTAAGATCGGATACTCCTATAAGCTAGATTTACCCTTAGGATCTTCTATTTATAATATATTTACTCCCGAATTACTCTTTAAGGACTCGGACGACTTATTACTAAGCTAAGAGTTATAAAACCTACTCCCGGAGGTTATCGCTACTTAAGAAGAGTAGGAGTTATAAGATATACTCGCTATATAGCTATTAAGAGATAATCTGAAGTATTAAGTTAGCTAGCTAAGCTATAACCCGGACCTAACTTAGTATAACGCTTCTAACTTAATAAATACTCTATATAAGCTTAGAGACTTCTACGCTACTAACTTAAGTAAACCTAGACTTCCGCGTAAACTAAAATAGTAGATTAAGGCCTAGGAAGATAGAATAGATAACTATAGTTACTTAGAGGATAATAAGCTATTATAATTACTAGTATTAGAATTTATTACTAAGAATAATCCCCTGATTATACTTTATAATAACGCTATATCTAAAACTTTACTTCTTTAACTATCTCTACTTTATTAGCTTTCTCTCTTAAGTTCTCCGGAGCTTCTAATAAATCTAGAATATCTAGAACTAGAACTACTATATCTAACTCCTTACTTAAATTTACTAACGTAACTTTAGTAGTAGACTAAGTATAATAGCTAATCCTATAAGCTTTTTTCTTTAGAGAAAGTCTAAGAGTATCGAGATCTGATATTATCTCTAAACTAGAAGGTAAATTCCTCTTTCCTTTAGTATTAGATATTATAGCTTTAAATATAGCTTTCTTCGCAAATTCCTATATAATAGCGTTTAACTCTTTCGTCTACTTTAATACTATTTATACTATTAACTTAGATTTCGCTAAATCTACTATTAGAAGATCTAAATCTTATATTACGTTAGTATTATACTAGTATCTAAGGGTTTAAGATCTTAACTTACTATCTTAATAAACTCTAACTCCTTAAATATCTTCTCTATAAAACGCCTTAAAGCCTAAGTCTTCGCTAATTATATAGTAGTAATCTCTAATATAATAGTAGGAGTAGCAGATTTCGCGAGATAATAAATATAATTAATCGCCTTATAAGTAGCTATAATACCGCCCCGATTTAGCTCCGTATCTTTAGCTTCGCTACTAGGAAGTAAACTAAATAAAATAGTATACTTTATATTAATATAGTTAGGTAACTATAACGCGTTAGTATATATAACTATATTTAGGTTTAAGTAACTTATATACTTATAATTACTTTTTAACGCTAAATAATACTTATTAAGCTTAGACTTAAGCTTATTAAACGAATATAGAAGCTCTAGAACAGGAGTATTATTATAATTTATCTTAAGGAAAGCGTAAATATATTATAAGTAATATATATAATACGCCGCCGAAAGAGTACTAGTAGGAACTAGTAAGAGTATTATAGGAGTTAGCGTTATAGATCCGTAGAACTCTTATACCTTACCTAAAGACTATCCCTAATACTAAGGTAAGGAACTTACTTATAATAAGAGAAGAGTTAATTAAGTCGATTAATATATAAGATTACAATAGACTACTATAGTAATTAGTAATAATACTTACTCTAGGAACTATATCGTAGTCTAAGGAGAGTAAACTTATAAGTTTAAGTAGTTATTACGATTAAAAAGGAGAAGCTCTAATATTAATAAACCCCTTCCTTCATATACCCTACGCCCTACTTAAACTCGACTCCTACTATAAACAGATAAAGTAAATATAGCTTACTATCTAATTTAGAAGCTATAACTAATTTAGTACTATTATAGCGATATAACTAGTTAGAACCTAATAAAGAATTTACTACTACTAAAGAGCAGCTAGCGCCTATTACGCGAATATCGACGAAAATAGTTATAATAAAGACTAATTTCTAGTATAAACTATAACCTTCCGAGCTTAGAGTTAAGCTCTTCTTAGGAGGGGGGTAATATAATAATAGCTTACCTGAATATTATATAAGAAGAAGTAGCTCACCTGAATATCATATAAGAAGAAGGATAGATACTAGGGCCTAAGTTCATAGGTATCTCGGTAGAACTAATATCCGACTCGGTATAGTATTAGACTAATACCGGTATATATATATAAGACGCCTTATACTCTATCTCTCTCCTTCTTCCTTTCTTATCTTTTTGTTTCCTTTATAGTAGACTATATAAGATCGCTCTTAGCCTCCCTACTTGTTTATTCTTACTTATATACCGCCTCGAGTCTTATGTCGTTATAATGTTTTAGGGCGTATACCTAAATAGCTCTAGAGCCTCTATAGGTAATAGTTAAGAAGAATCTTTCTTCCTTTAGACCTTTAATCTTAAAAGGGCCCGCTATATCTATATTAAAGATAATAAGCGGAGGAGTATCCGATATAGGTTTAGTACTACTTATAGCGTGTATTTTACTACTATTATAAGTAGAATAGTTAGATAAGTCTAACCCCTTTTAGATTTTTAATCCTTTAGATCCTTCTATAGTCTTATAGATAAACTCCTTATTAGTATATAAAAGACGCTTATAATATAAGTCTAATTTACTACTTTTATTAGAGTTTACTTTAAAAGATACAGGCTCGAGCAGCTCATGATTTATATCTACTTCTAAGTAGTACGTATTATAATACTATTTAGCTTCTATATTAATAGAGCTATTAGAGATATTTATACTCTTTTTATTAAAAGTAACTTTCTAATCTTTATTAGTTAGTTCCTTAAAGCTTAAGAGAGTAGTTTTAAGGCTAGATATATAATTTACGTCTTTAATAAGTACTCTATCGCCTTCCCTAGTGACTATAGGAATATCTCCTCTATCTATTATAAGCAAAATATCACTATTAGCGATATTAATAGACTTTTTAGATATAGGTTTATAGTCTAATAACTAGCTCTTATTCGATATATAATACTTAGAAGCGCTAGAATCGAGTACTATTCTATAGTTTTATATAGTAGCGTAAGCTTAATCTGCTATACTACTACTACTATTACTAGTACTACTGAAAGAACTCATAAGGGCCTTAGTAGACTCCTCTTTTGATTCTTTAGCGCCTTTACCTTTCGACTTCTTCTTATTATTAGTCGATTTATTAGGTATTAGCTCAGGGTACTTTATATAGCAATTTACCTCTATATAGTTTATTTTATTATAGTAACTATACTTCTTACTGCCTTTCGAATTCTTCCTCTTAAAAGCCTTATTAGCTTATAAATCAGTAGAAGTATTTATTCTAGCCTCTTCTGATATAAGATCTCTTATTAAACCTTCTATATCGATAGAAGAAAGGTTATTAGAGATCTCTTTATACTTCTTAGAAGTAAAAGAATTAAAAGAACTAGGTAAACCTTTTAATATAAGGCTAGCTAGTATAAGCTTTAGAATTATACTTAAGCTACTTTAGGTAGACTGAACTAGCTTGAATTACGCTAGTATACTTATCTATATTCTTATAAGAGAAGTAAGTATTATCGATAATACGATTTATATGCCTACTAATCTCCTCTAGGCTAGTAGAACTATAGGTAGCTATAATAGCTTCTTATAGGTCTTTTGCGCTAGTCTTATCCTTGAATCTATCGAGGTTTTCAAGTGATATAATCGACTTAATAGCGCCTAAAGCCTTCTTATTTATACGCTTAAAATCAGCTAGTCTCTTATAGTATTTAATCGCTAGCTCCGGAGAGTAAGAAGTATAATCTACTCTCTTTTCGCCTTACGTATTAATACGTTCTTCTGATTTAAAGTAGAGAGCTCGGCTAGGCTTAGTCTCTATACTATCGATATAGGATATATAGCCGTTTACCTCTAAGTAGAGGCTAGCTATATTTAGCTACTCTATATAGTTAGAGCAGCCTACTAGCTTATCTCCCTTAGAGGAAGATATAATTCCTTATAGGTAGTTTAATACTAAGTACTAAGAGGTCTTAAAAGTACGAGTTTTACTCGTATAAGCTACTAAGTAGCTTGAAAAGATACTAACCTTATCTTGCCCTTGAAAAAGATAGTAGCTACGCCGAGCTTACTATCTTACCGAGTTTTTCGCTTAGTTAAAATCAATAGTAGTATATAGTAACTACATCTATTATATTTACTATTGAATTAATCTTACTACTAGGCCTAGTTTTACCTTATAGCGCCTTAAGTACTACTATTAAGTAACCCTCTCCGAGGATAGCTTCTTATACTTAATAGTAGCTTATATTAGCCGACTTATAATATATACTAAGCTAATAGCGATCAGAAGCTATATACTACTACTTAACGAGGCCTAGCTTCTAAACTAAGTCGGCAGTAGCTATAGGTACCCCGGAATAAGATCTTAGCCTTCGTACTTAGGGTCACTAGGTCGTCTCTACTTCTAAAGGCTTCGAGAGGTTATAAGTTATGATTTCCTTATAACTTCGTCTTAGGGTTAAGGGCTACGAGTCTGATTCGCTATAGCTATATTAGTAGGGCTTAAAGGGGCTAGCTTACTAGCTAGCTCTAGGCGAAAGAGTCGTTGAAAACGACTAAGTAACGCCTAATCAGAAAGCTCCTTTATTAGTAAGGAGTAATAGAAGCGAATTTAGGCGAGATCGATCGAAGGAGGAAGCGTCTGATTAGCTGATTTCACTAAGTGAATTACTACTATATGAAAATTAAGAGTAGAAATCAGCTAAAGATTAGAATAACAGAATAATACGTGATTAATTTAACTTACTTTACTTACTTAAAGAGAGCTAACTACAGGAGAGATTCTAGCTACTTATATAGCTATATAAGCTCTCTAGAATATTCTATACTACGTAATACAGAACTCCACAGAAGAAGACACGTATACCGTAGAATTATACTATGTCAGTAGTACGTCAGTAGAAACCTCTAGAAGTACGATATACGTACTAGAGAGTAGTAGAACTCTATCGAGAACCTTCATAGTAACTCTAATAGAGTATGCAGGGTATAGGCTATTAATAAGGTACAGGGTATAGGTGCTAGGTATAATAAGGTATATACGCAAGGTACTGAACTAGGTACTAAGACTATATACTAACGAGGTATAAGGTATATATGCCGATATAAGCAAAACTAACTAAGGTACTAGTTATAAATCCAATAAATACTTACTCTAGTAACTATCTTATAATCTAGAGAAAGTAAACTTATAGTTTAAGTAGTTATCGCGTTTAAAAAAGGGAGGCTCTAATATTAATAAACCCCTTCCTTTATATACCTTACGCCCTACTTAAACTCGACTCCCGCTATAAATAGATAAAGTAAATATAGCTTATTATCTAATTTAGAAGCTATAACTAATTTAGTACTATTATAGCGATATAACTAGTCAGAACATAATAAAGAATTTACTACTACTAAAGAGCGGCTAGCGCCTATTACGCGAATATCGACGAAAATAGTTATAATAAAGACTAATTTCTAGTATAAACTATAACCTTCCGAGCTTAGGGTTAAGCTCTTCTTAGGGGGGGGGTAATATAATAATAGCTTACCTGAATATTATATAAGGAGAAGGATAGATACTAGGGCCTAAGTTCATAGGTATCCCGGCATAACTAGTATCCGACTCGGTATAGTATCAGACTAGTACTAGTATATATATATAAGATACCTCGCACTCGATCTCTGTTCTTCTTCCTTTCTTATCTTTTTATTTCCTTCGTAGTAGACTATATAAGATCGCTCTTAGCTTCTCTACTTATTTTATTCTTACTCGTATACCGCCTCGAGTCTTGTGTCGTTACAGAAGACTTAGTTATAAGCCTATAAGTACTTAGTAAGCTCTCTTTAGCTCCTACTCTTATATTCCGATAGAATTATATATTTACTTTTATCTTAGTAAGGAATTAGCGATTCTTTAGGAGCTACTAATCGACTAGTATCTCTCTCTATACTTAGAGTAGAGTCTTCGGATATATAAGCTTAGTAGAGTTATACTCTTATAGTAGCTTCCGGAGGGTATTAAGTAAGGTTTTCACTGAATATTTATTAGTACTTAACTATAAGGTTTTCTAGGATATTATTCTATTTCTTTAGCGATTAGAGTTTCTCTTATAGAACTAAAAAGTCGTTTACTAGTATATCGCCGGGTATTATCTAGGCCCTAATAGAGTTATCTTAGAGTATAAGTCGGGTTAATACAATAGAGGATTCTCTGCTTTAAGCTATTATAACTATTTAGGCTAATATTAAGTAAAAGTAATTAGAATATAATAATCACTTAGTACGCTAAAGTAAATAGGTATAATAGAATAGTAGAATAGTCGCTAGAGGTTCGCTAGTAATAATCTAGTTAATATAGAAACTAATTACTAAGAAGAGAAGGTTCTTCCTTCCTCTCTAATTCTGAAATACAGGAGTGGGAGGCACTAGGCGCACAGATCTATTACACTAACTGAAGATTATTATTATTATTATTATCCTTAGGCTTATAAGCCTAAGTCTTCCCTAGGGGAGGCTTATTAGTAGGTAGCTTAGAAGATAGAGCTTAGTAAAGCTTAATCTAAGAGTATCTATTAGGATAGTACTTATTATTAAGATTATAAAGTAGCTTAGAGCAATTAATATTAAGATAATAAATAGCTTCCTTTTTAGGGACTTAGTAAGATATAGTTATATTAAAGGAGGAAAGGTAAGATAGCACGGAATTATTTAGAGGAGTGATAGTAATCATATACTATTACTCTTCTATATTACTCTATTAGGTCTACTATAGCTAGAAAATTTCGAAAAGTATATATAGAAGTAATAGTAAATAGTAGAGAGCTTATAAGCAGGGTATTAAGAGGTATATAGAGTTAGTACTATTACTATCTAGCGTTATTATACCTTGAGATTTATCTATACTTGAATTATAGACTTACTAAGGTTCAAGTTCTATAAGGAATCCTTCTTAATAGTTTGAAATATACCCTTAATAATTATACTTGAAATAAGTTATAAAGTAGAAAGACTTTCTATTAAAGCGTTATTCTAAGTCTATTTCTTCAGAAGAGTCACGGGATAGGTTTTCCCCGTGAAAAAAAGTCTAATTGTAAGTTGAGATATGTATTCACTAAAACCCGCTATAATTTTGGCGCGCGTCTTCTAGCCGCGGATTAAGCTTCAAATGTGGACTTGCGAAAGCGAGTATTGTGACAGTGCATGACAGCTCCTCAATATTGACCGGGAATGGTCAACCCACCTTGATCTCAGACGTCATGACTGACTTGGAACCCAGCAGTGTTGCGGCCACATCTTTGCGAGTCATGCCATCGAAGCATAGCGCTGATAGAAACAACACGCGTCTTAAGCGTCTTCTTTTACTCGGGAGGCTTTGAATATGTAGTCGGTTCCTACGTAGTCATGGGAAAGTCGTCATGCTTTCAAAGAGTCGACGTGTGGAGATAGGCAGCTTGACACAGCCTGCAGAAGGAGCGACAATGTATATGGTCGCCGAGAACACCTCGATCCCGGTTCCCAAAGTACACTGCGCCTTCGAACGAAAAGGGATCAACTATACACCGATGGTCCGCATCCCGGGAAAGATGCTGCGGCTTGGCTGGCTTGATCGAAGTCCAGAGTCAAAGGCAAAGATCTTGTCGCAGATCAAGGGCATCGTTGACCAACTACGGCTCATTCCTCCTCCTTCCGACCAAGTCATATCAAACATCGCAGGAGGGCCGTTGTTCGATAGTCGACTCGGCGGGGATCGTACCATGGACCTTTTAATACACTACAAGAATTTCATAGACATCTCCGCGAAGACTACGATGGAGATGAGGAGTTGCCTGACGCAAACAGGCTTGTGGTGAGGCACAAACAGTACTGTGGGAAGCCGGTTCTCACACATGGTGATCTAAATACCATGAACATAATGGTCTAGAGTGACAAGGTCACTGGAATTATCGATTGGGAGACAGCCGGTTGGTGGCCAGAATAATGGGGAATATTGTAGTGCCTGGCATGTCAATCCGTACGATGAGTTCTGGAGACAAGAAGTCGACAAGTTCGTCGAACCGATGATAGAAGAATTGGAGATGGAAAAGGTGAGGAGGAAATACTTTGCGGACATTCCATATGGGTAGTAGGTATCTTTGCATGCAGCGCCGCTGTGCCGTATGTCCAGCACAATTTCCCATATCAGACTTCCCACGACACTTGAGTATACCGCCAAATCGGGCATGAAAGACATACGCCAGAGCTGATTAGTATTTCGCTACTGTCGTGTGGCCGGGCCAGTGTTACTGAGGTAATGCTTTTGCGCCTCGGTCTGCTGAGTGTCTCCTGGCCACTTCATCGTGTCTTCAAACAAACACTCTGCATTTTTCTGGCAAAGTGACGGTGTTGTCTTTGATAAGAGGCCAAGTCTGATCTACATCTTCAGGTCCAATTTTCCTGTCTTGTCACTGCACGAAGGAAAACCAACACGAAACTAAGATTCATCTCAAACCCTTAATGTCTTTCCTACTGGTAGGATGCGAGATGACAGGGAGGACAGGGACTCCAGAGCATGTCGTAATAGTGTCACATCTTCGATGGTTTAGCTCAGACGATGGGAACCGATCCAGAATCTAGATCCACCGTGGCTCAGTCCCCTTCGATCTATGGAGCGATCCGGACTGCGGCACTTTTGGGGTATCACTTTGGCCGCCAAAAGCATCTTTGTTATTGGCCGAGATGTTGAAAGCTCCAGCAGACCTGAGCCAACGGCTTGAAATAAATCAGCACGTTTGTTTTGTTTATGGTTTGGGCATTTGGGATGATGTTTGTCATGTCATTGTTGAGAAACGCATGACAGCACCAGTTTCTCACGTCTGGCCGATTCCGCTGAAGAATCCCCCCCATTCGTCCTCAGCTGAGAAATGGCATGAAAACAGGACTTTGAAACATTGGAGCACACCGCAAGAAAACGAATATGCCGGAGCTCAGTGTTTTCAACTTGATTAATGAAATTGAAGGACTTCTCTGGTTCAGTCAGCACGCTGGTGCGCTCTTGGCCCGTCAAAGCATCTCATGATTTGACAGGAACCTACATGGCAGTCAAGTAAGCGGGTAAGGCAGGGCGACTCCTTGGTCAACCGAAACCGATCAGATTCCGCTCTCTAGACGATGAACGTCCGAACAAAATACACCTTTAGCTCCTGCAATCTACGATGGCACATAAGCATTGATCCAAGCGTTGGCAGCATTGCTTGGGTCAGAGTCTGTCCGCAGCAGAGCCAAAACGAGACAATCTTAGCAACCAGTCAGAGCGCGAGCTGAGCAGCGCGAACGAACACGGATGTGTTCACAAGAGGGCCGGTCACGTGGACAGTCGCACCATCTAAGCGAAGCTATCTCCGACGACCTCTGTTTCCAAATCTGGCTCGTTCAGAAACACGAAACCTCACGCTCGAGCGAAAACAAAACATGCCGGGGCAGAAACAATACATCTCGGCTGTCTCCGAAAGTTGCGATTCGCCCTTTGCGGTCTACTGTGCAGGCGATCTTGTTTCGTGTATTTACGATCCTGGTTGGTGATCAGGTTCTGCGCATCGCTGCACATCTCGAACTGGCATTCTGAGCAGGCCAAGCTGAGTGAAGAAGTTGAGGATGGCGACTTGATAAGAGGAATTCACAATTCCAACATTTGCTGCTATTGCGATGCGAGATGCGACTTGCGAGACTTATTGATGATGAGCTTCAGACTGACAGATGCAACATATAATGAGCATGCCACCACTTTCGGAGAAGGAGAAATGACTACAAAGCGGCGCTCATACAACAGTTTCTGCACAATAAACGATTCCCCAGTTATGATTCCAAGGCTCTGCTCTCGCCGCTCCAGTGGCTCGGAGCCTCTGCCAAGAGATAGCTAAAAACGCCCCCTGACACGATCCCAAGTTTCTCAGACATCATGCATGGACACTTGACATTTGCATGTCCACCATCTAAGTGCCGCTTTGTAGCTTTTTGCAACCCGTAAAGTTCCAAGACTTTGATCGCTTCCAAGAAGGCTTGGTAGTTTCTGCATTGTCAGAGATCATCCCGTTTCGCTGATCATACTTTTTTTGCCTGCGCTAAGGTAAGTGGCGGATTTGATGGGCTGGGACGGTTGTCAGTATAAAGGTTCGTGTCTGGACTGCCAAAGTTAAGTATCATCAGCTTCATTCATCTGTTTCTTCATCTTCCAGTCTCAGTTCTTTTTTGTTACTTCTAGTACTATTCATTAATATCGACGCCGGTCGTCCTCTTTCCAGCACTCTTTACTTCCAGTTTCTTCACTAACTCCCAACCACATCCTTCAAAATGCAATACTCATCTTTCATCCTCAGTGCGGCTTTCGCTGTTACCAGTGTCACATCTCATGCTCTCGTCACTGCTGTTACCGGTGCCAACAGTAAGCTTTCCCTCTACTTCGCTTCTATTAACACGAGGAACTAACATCTTCAGACGTCGTTATGCCCGGTTTGACTGTCAACGATGGTGTTCCGCGTGATTGCCCTTCAGCCGGATGCGGTGCTCAATCTGATACTTCCATCATGCGCGCCAACGAGATGGGGACCGATAAGGCTTCTCCCCTTGGCCGTACCAAGACCGATGGCCCAGTTATGGCGACAAGAATGATGGCCATCTTCATGGACGGCGCTACCAACGTCACTGCTCGTGCGATCGACGCGAACAACAACCTCCACAAGCGTCAACTGGCTGGTCTCGTCGGAGGCCTTGGAGGAGGAGCTGGCGGAAAGACCGATGCTGGTGTCAAGACAAAAGCCGGCACAATGGAGACTGGTGTCGCTGCCTCCTCCGGTGTTGGAGCCTCTGATGGTCTTCCAACCACATCCGACTCCGGCGAGATTACCATGACCATGCATCAGTGCAACCAGGACGGAGCTGGTCCCTTCAACGGTCAAATCGATCCCACCTCAGGGGGAACCGACAATGCTGCTTTCAAGGAGGCAAAAGTCACCCAGAACGTTCCCGGTATCGCCGCTGGCTTCTCAGCTGCTACTACCACCGACTATGCTGTCAAGGTCATGATGCCAGCTGGTATGACATGCTCCGGTACTGTCGGCTCCGCACAAAACGTATGCGTCGTCAGAATGGCCAATAAGACTCCTGCTGGACCTTTCGGTGGCGCCGGTGCCTTCACTCAGTCGCCCGCAGCTAAGAAGCGTGCTATTGAGTACAACCTCTCCAAGCGCCGCATGGCACGCAAGCTCCACGCCAAGAAGAATTAGATCTTTCTTTCGTATGGGGCCAAGAGGGTTGTAATTAGACTGTTTCGAGCGATTTTCCCCCTTGTTCGTTTTCCTTTGTTTGGTTGGTTGGGACAGGTCCCTGGGTGATGGGATGGATGGTTCGAATTTTCTTGGTTATCCTGTTCACAATGCATGCCCGGGGCATTTAGCGCGGCGGGACAAACTGTATAAGTGAACATTCATTTGGCAGTCACTAATACATATTCGACGGGTGTGGAGAAGTATATAAATATATTTAAATGATAGTGTAACGAAAATGGAAAAGCTGTTTGATCATTTTGAAGCTTCCGGTTCCTGCAAGTGTCTACGTGAATCTATCTTTTTGAGTGAAAATAACAGCCACTTCATCTTGGGATGTCCGTGCTCTACAAGTCGGTTTACAGGTACTCGAGGCGAAATAATCATTCTACCATCTATCTAAAAGTCTATTATCCTGTCGAGGCCATTCTATTTTCACCTGAATCGAAGTGATTCATGATTGATAGTACACTTATTTTTCTCGTGTTCTCAGAACGTTCCTACCAAAAGTTAGCTGGCCCTGAAGCATCGAGTCGGGTAATAGATATCCTGGGACACTTCTGTGACAGTAGTATCAAGTTGCGAGATCCGAAATGTATACGTGGCCACACCACAACTCGTGCGCCGAAAACAAATTTGAACTTGCTCACACTGCCTCGGTGGTCGGGTTTTAGAAGCTGTTATTTATGTGTTCAATTCGAGGACTCATGATTGAAGTGGCCGTTGAACTCTCCAGATCGGCTCTGGATCGTGTATTCCTGATTGAAGTATAAGTAAGTAAGACCTTTAGTGAGATGGTGTTCATGGCGTACAATCGTCCATCTACTTTTTGGGGATGGGAGCTCGCATGATGAAAGGGTATCGGATTTAACGATGTAGTATTCACCGTCCGCGATATGTCTCTAAGTACATAACGACAGATTGAAGGATCTACTGAAGCCTCGTCGTCCAACGCTATGTACTGCTCAGGTAAACCATGTTCAGAGCTCCCTTAACCCTACTATAATTGCGGGACTACTAGCTAGCTATTCGATCAGATCCGAACTATTTATCGCTCCTAATAAATAACCTATCCTGTTTTTACAACTCCGTCATACACTTATCGAAGATACTGCTTCATATTTTAGCATACGTATACACATATTCTTCACGAATAGATACCGAAACAAGACTTACAGCCTGGTAATCCAGGAAAACTGTAACGAGGCGAATATACAGGATAAGACTGAGTGCGAGAAAAGTTTTCAGAGATGTGCGCTCTGTGGATATCAGATATCTTAGGAGGGAGACTTTGACTGTGCGCGTACAAATCGCGAAGGAAATCTGAGGAGAGAGGTGTGACTTTACTAGCTATGGTATCTGGAGATGGAATGAGCGGATGTCAAAACTCTCTACACACTTCAAAGTCGGTTATTCTTACCTTGAAGTCGAAATTACCATAAATCCTCGGTGTTTCACTCGCCTGATATTAATCGAGAAGATGTCCCTCTTAAGTGTCCACCCCGAAGGAGGCGGAGGATCAAGTGCAAGATAGAATGGAGCAAACAATAGGAAGATATGGCGATTATAGATGAATATAGGATGTTTGTTTAGAATGGCTGAGAAACACGATGATGAATAGTAGTGTCCTTCAGGAAAACTCCGATCACTCGCTTCATCACCAACGACTCAGGTGTCGATAGAAATACGGGGTGGAGAGGTGAATGACTGGGAGGATTGGGATAGAGACTATGCGTGCCGTTTAGGTGAAAGCTTGGATGGCAAAAGTCTGGCTGCAATGAGCTTCAACCCATTCACACATATCAAAGTTTAGAGCACGTCAGCTAGCTTCACATCGAAATCCAGCTCCATGGCCAGAGCCGATAGCGATCGCACCGCGGAGAATACAGCCGAGGACACATCTGCGAACACAGAGGATGTGAAGGGTGCTTTTTCAGATACCACACTCTATCCATCGGAATGAAAGATAGCTCTTTCGTATGCTGTGAGGTATTCCGTTCCAATCCATCTTGTCTGGATTTTTTTGTTTCTCAACCTCGGTAAGATATCGATGTTGCCTCGAAGCTTGGGACTGATGGCCAAGCTACTGTGCTTTATCTTAGGTTATTGAAGTAAGCAGCCTAGTCTGTTAGCTATTCGGCGAATAGCAGCTAAGATTAACAGGCATCACAACCCGTCTAGTGGTAATGTGAGCGTTTATAGAAGCTCTTCGCCGGCCGTGGTAGCAGCTGCAAGGAGTGGGAGGCTCCTGATCTTGTACTAGGGTTGTGGACGGCGATGAACTTGGAGAGGCTGATTAAAACGTTGGGCAGATGAGTGGTGGCAGTATATGAAAGGTCTTGAACAGAGGAAATAGAATTACATAAGTGGTAATGTGTAAAGCAGAGCAGAATTTGAGGCTGGTCCGAATTATGTCCAATAAAGCGGAATTAAGTCTTATACCTGCCTTCGCTCCTCAATAACTCTATTCAACACTTCCGTAGCCTTCACAGCATCAATTCTCCCCTCAGCATCAGCCCTCATCATCTTCCCCAGCAGGAAATTGATCTTGCCTGTCTTCCCCGCCAGAATCTCCTCTACAGTCTTGTCATCCAAGACACTCCTCGCTAAGTCTTCCATCTCCTGCTCCGGCAAAGGGGTAAACCACAGACCTTCTCTCTCAATAACAGCTTCAACAGTCTCCTCTTTTGTTTCAAGTCCATTTTCGAATAAGATTGCAAGTACTTTCTTAGCAGTCTTCCCAGTGATTTTGTTGGCTGCAAGGTAAGTGAGTAGAGAAGCGAGGTTAGTAGATGAGATTATGCATTGTCCTTCGGATGTCATCTGAAGGGGATTTCCTTCATCGGCAAAGGGACTAGAGAGGCCGCCCATCTCGTGTAAGACCCAATTCCCGCACAGCCTTCCTGCTGTCGCTGAATCGATGCCCGAAGTCTGCCTTTGGTATTCGTCCACAACTTCGCGGAAATATTCCACACGTCCACCATTGTTCAATGTGACGAGCGACATCGCGTCTTTGATGGTCAAGCCATACTGGCTTGTTAGAATGTCGACTTCTTCATCAGGCAAGACACCGAGGGTACTTCTGAGGTGCTCAATCAGATCTTCTCCGATAACAACAGGTCCAAGATCTGGATCGGGCATGTATCGATAATCGACTTCTCCCTCTTTTCCACGTAGACGTACGGTTTCCGTGCTTCCTATCGTCCAGCCTCGAGTTTCGCCTTCGATGGTACCGCCTGATTCCAGGACGTCGATTTGGCGATCTCGTTCAGCAATGATAGCATCTTCGACGGCTTTGAAACTACTCAGGTTCTTGATCTCTGTTCGTTGGCCAAGACCAGAGACACCGGCGTATGAGTGACGCTCCTCTGTACCTCGTCGACGGACCGAGACGTTTACATCAGCTCGCAAGCCACCTGATTGCAGTCCTAGGACACAAGCATCCACAGCATGAAGGATAGTCTGAATCTTCCGAACTAATGCGGCCGCTGTACTAGGATGATGGATCTGAGGCAAGGTGATGATCTCGATCAGAGGTAACCCTACCCTGTTACAATCCAGCCAATGTATACCGCCTGGCTGCGAAACCGTTTTGGCTGTGTCCTGCTCCATTTGTATCTGCTTGATCCCGATCTTGATTTTCTCTCCATCTTCCTTGGCAATTCCATCATGTGCACACAATATGATATAGCCGTCTTTTGCAAAAGGTTCGTAGTATTGCGTGATCTGATATCCGGACGGTTGATCCCAATGGAAGTAGTGTTTCCTGTCGAATCGACTTGTCCGCTGGATGTTGCAGTTCAAAGCTAGTGCTGCTCGTAAAGCGGGTATCAGGGTCTCTCTCTGGAAGGTTGGCTGGGAGCCGGGCATAGCAACATCAAAGAGTGCGACGCGGGTGTTCGGTACATCGTTGATAGTGGATGCGGCGCCGGAGAACAGCTTTCGGGCTGTATTCAATTGAGCATGTATTTCGATTCCGACCGTCAATTCCCACTCGTCCAGCCTTTGGTTATCTTTATTTGACTTCTTCCCTCCATCTGCCTTCCGTAGTTTTGCCTCATCCTTTAGCTGCTTCCGGTATGCGTTTGGAGGATCGACGGAGGAAGAATCTGTGCTTGCATGCGTCGTGTGATGTCTTTGGGGACGCATAGATTGTGCAGTCTTCCGACTGTGTCTTAGTTGTCGTAGGCATCCTGTGTAAGGTAGCTGTCCACCGAAGAGATATCTGCGCAGCACGGTTGGGGCCATTCGTGCCATTGGCTATCGAGAATGCGGAAATATTTTGTACAAATTCGATACTAGACGTCTCGAGAAGCTAGTTAACTACATATGATTACCCAGCGCATGCAGTTGGAGTTTGGAGCCGCACAACCGATTCGAGGAGAGTTGCAGATAGAGGTAAGAAGATATGGATAATGTGGGAGGGTGACACGGGTAGGGATCAGTATATCGGGATGAAGATAAGATCAATCTGTGATTGATGTGTGTACTAGAACTCTTGCTGTCGCTACGTGGTTCTTCCCGTCTGTAATGTTTACATTGAGCTTTCGTAGACACGCGAATTGCGAGTCGCAACGGAAAATCTTCGGCCTCGGTCATCTTCCCGGTCGGGCCGGCCCAGTGGCTAGTCAGTCCTTCCTTCTCTATTATAATACTGTAGTACTGTATCATTTTTGTATCAAGCATCCTCCCTCATAATCGAAACGTCCCACCGATTCAGTATCCTGTATCCTTCCGCGCACATCTCAAATATCGTCAATGGTGGTTACCTAGCTATCAAGTTTCTTTTTCACGAGGCCCACCGTGCCAAGTATCATAGTTGGGTACAGTTAGTCAAGCGGTGCTACAACAAGTGGGAGAATTGTGGCACAATCTATCTCTGGACTGGTTGTCACTAAGCCATGCTTCCAGATGTTCCGGGTCATATATGACAGAATACTGCGCTTGAATTCCACACAGAAGACAGGACGCATGGTCTTCCGCATGCTGTGGCGAAGATTTTCCCATAGCTGATCGGAGTGGTGGCATTCTGGCATGTGTTGGGCAGACATTGGCTGCGACGGGGACGGGGACGGGGACGGGGACGGGCAAGCAAAGCAGGGCAACGCAGCCTGACGTGTCGTGCTGTATAGGTAGGTATTGTAAAGAAAGTCCCATCACCACATATGGAGGGAGGCCATTACTGGATCTGGTGTTGAATGCCACGGTGAGTCGCTTTCCTCCTATGGATCCTATGGATGCCTCGTTCCTCTTCTTTCCATCCAGATCTTCCCTCACGCTCGGTCTCAACTTCTTGATGTCTGGCTCCCAAGGGGTTCTCCACAATCAATTGCAATTCTCTCCCTGGGCCATTGCCTGACGACGTTTCCCTGCTCCGGATTGATGCAATCGAAATCATTTTGAGCATAGTCATCTATAACACTTCACCGGAAGGATTGCAATCTAGAATTCAGGTCTGGTATACCCTTTGACGACAGCTGGACCGACCTTACAACTGAGTGAGGGCGACATTGAATCCCAGCGTGAGGCCCCAGGCGCTGATATACTTCTCACATTACATAGTCACTCCGAACTTGAATCTCGAGCTATGTGCTCGTTATCGATCTAATTTGACTGTCTGGAAGCACATGTTGATTGTCTTCCGTCAGGCCTCCGTCAGGTACTGTCAGACCTGAGCGGATCATCTTGTCAGCCCAACTTTTGCTTGCTTCTTCTGATCTCGGCAACCTGCATCTACCAGATCTTCCAGCTTGCGCCAACAGAGCTATATCAAGCTTTTGGCACGGCTTCACGACTTAGCTGTCATCCAACAACATCAACACATCTCGAGGGTATATCCCAACATCAATCTTGTCCGGCCACCATCTGGTCTCTGTCAGCTCGAGGCTTCGGCCCATCATATCCCAAAATGGCTTCCAACTAGGATCTTGCCTGAGCTCTTGCCCCGTAGAGTTTGTCGCAGCCCCCCCCAGACTGCCCCTCATTCGTCACGATCCAGGTTGGCACGGCCTGTCTTTGATACCTCACTGGCCCTGAGCGAATCTCGAAACACGCCTGGAACGCCCTGAGCCTGATAAACTCCAGGGAGCGTCATTCTGGTGGTATAATTAGTATCTCAAATATATACTCCTACATCAAGCCATATATACTCGCTCGACATTAACCCCGTCGATCACGAGCGTCGCTATCTTCAACCACTTCCTCTCATCTTGCATCAACCTCCAGCATTCTGGCGTGCACAATTCGCATCTCTAGCTCGCATAAACAACGCATCAACACACCGGCAAACTTACAGCTCAGTTCAGGTACGTTTGACTTCTGATTAGAGCTGTTTGTTATGTTGTTTGCTTTTTATGCAATAGGATTGTCAAGCTGACTAAAGCAGGATTACGATAGTTATTCGTAATGACAACAAAGTACACCATTCCATCTGTTGAATCGATACTCGAGGACTCCGAAGATGAATCGAGCGAAGAATTAAGTACCAAGGGGGAGTTTGCAGACGAGAAACACAGAAAGGCACGCCTAGTGCACGATTCAGCCATCAAAGCAAATATGGGACAGGAGAGGGAGAGAAGTAGGGAGAGAGAAAGGGACAGATCCAGAAGGCATCGATCGAGCAAACATACGTCGAAAGGGAAATCGAAGAATATTGACATGAAGAGGTCAAATGAACTGTCAAGAGAGGGGTACGGCGAGTCTCGACTCCGGCACAGACATGGACATTCGAACAAGAGCTCAAGTTCGGCACCCACATCGGAAGAGGATGGGCCAGAGGATCACAGAGCGATACTTGCAGCAACAAGGTCCCGGTTGACATCGCCGTCAATGATTTCGACCTTTACTGCACAAACTACAGCAACCAGCAAATCAAGTAGCTCAAGTGGAAGCAATTCGACGGTCACACAGGCATCTGTTAAGCAAGTATCTATCAAGCGATCAAGTCTTGGGAAGAAACCTGAGGTAGAGGAAGCCGGAGAACCTCCAATGTCACCAGCTTGTCCAGACCCACCTAATGTTTTCCAATTCTTGGACGAACAAATACATGATAATGGAGACGGCGAAGAAGAGGAGGACGATAACGAGGAGCAAAGTCATGAGGCAGACAGTGACGTGGAAAGCGAGGAGAGTGATCAGGAGCAAGAACAAGTTCCTCAATGGTCACCTAGCCGTATAGGGGACAATTTGCTTGAGGCTTCTCCGACAACAAACTTGAGACAAAGCACCAGAACATTTTCTTCGGCATCGAGCAGCTTCCATGGAGACGACAATGGGTCCGAGCCGGCAATCGATGTTGATACCGACCGCAGCAGTAGTCCAGAAAGGAGCGTTGATGGACACGAGGAAGCACCCGACCCACTACTCGAGGACTCGGCTTCAAACAAGGTCGCCTCTCAAATTGCTGCAGCTCAACAACGACAGGATGGCATGCAACAATTCGGGACCCCAAACATGCCTCGAGGCAATGTCTACTTGCCTCACGTCCCATCTTCAGTATTAAGTTCGAGACCACAATACCACATGCAAC
The DNA here is from genome assembly GCA_900074885.1 of Rhynchosporium graminicola. NCBI lineage: Eukaryota > Fungi > Ascomycota > Leotiomycetes > Helotiales > Ploettnerulaceae > Rhynchosporium > Rhynchosporium graminicola. The sequence goes on from FJUW01000006.1 coordinate 592,096, forward strand.
AGCGGACTCTTCCTCGAGCTGAAAAGTTACCAGTGACTGGATATGAACTTTTGGCAATGAGATTGTCGACACGGCCAGACACTGAAAACGAGGGACGAATTAAGCCTATGTACAGGAAGTTCGAGGCATTGAATCATAGACTCCTACTCCATCTTCAGGACGAGCTTAGCGAATTAGAAGAGCAATTGCACCGTCTCGACCATGCAGACACGCAATCTCGACGAACAGAGCACCCAGGCTATATTGTCCCAGCCTCCCGTCGCCTAGCAGCCCAAGTTGGAGGAGAGTTGCAATGGCATAAGACAGACATTCTGGGCAAGATCGGATACAAGTTGAATCAATACAGTACGTCTCCCTTGCCTGTTGCCATTTCTTTCCTTCTTGAATGTAGCTAACGTGGTCAACCCTGCAGACCAAGCTCTTTCCTCATTTAATAGCACCCAATCACTACACCAGCCCAACCCAGAAGATATCGAGAACTATCGCAGCTATCTACAAACTGAACAACCCATCATAGAAGCAGAGACGCATTTCCTAGACCCAACAGATGATCTCGTCTCAATCTACCCCGATCACCCCGCCCCGCCCTCCTTTCTCTCCTCACAGCCCCCATCTTCAATATCCTCTTCCTCAGAAGTCTCTTCCCGCAACTCAGTATCAACAGCGCCTGCCCCAGTACCACCTCTTTCAGCCAGCAGTCCTCGTAACCAACCAGACTTGCAGCCCATACTCCCAGGTCTCGCCACAGCAATCGCGATTGCTATTCTGGTTCCTATACTCACCTTCTCGGTTATCCCGGGCTTCGTGGGACGCTTGACTGTGGCAGCGCTCGTGGCATGCTTTATGGTCGCTGCGCTTGTGCAGAGTGGGATTGTGAATAGAGGTGTGTTGCTTGGGACAGAAAGCTGTATGTGTGCGGGAATCTACGGAGGCGTTATGATTGTGCTAGCTGGCATTGTTAGATAGGTGGCCAGGGACATGAGATCAGGGTTGATGTTATGATATTTGTACGATATACGTGGAAGGCGTATGATTTGCAGTTTGGATGAGGTGAAATTCAAAGAGACCTGGAGAAGTAGCAGTGGTAGGAGGGGTCCTCAGGGACATCAGAATGGCGTTGGTTGTGATACCCATTTGCAAGCAAGGATGCCACCGCTCTCGCGAGCTTGTAAGCATATGATTGTACAAGATATTCAGATAAATACTTATTGAATACATAAACTGAAATAATTCACAAATTAGCTTCCATAATCGTATAAATACATACTTCTAAAGTATCTGTAGCCTGTACTTCTATACTGCACGGTCCTTCAGAGAGACATGACATCCCTCTTTCAGTTCGACATGAAAGTGAACTCCCTCTGCCTAGTTGGACGTAATATCAACAACACTCCTCTTAATTTGCTCTGATTCACTCTGCCTATCTCAACTCGTTGTCTCCACTCTACAAGTGCCTTGCTCGAATTTCTTATTCACTAGACAATTCTTATCTCGCTTAGCTGTTTACTTGCTGGCCCTACTCAAAGCAAACAGCTCAAACCCCATAAACCCCTGCGATTTCTGCACTATTCACGCCTGATTTCGACAGTCGCCCTTCTTCGTTTGAATATAATAACCTCTACTGCTCGCTAGTTTCACTTCGAAATCAGGCAGAACGCTCCTCTGCTAACGTCTCGAATGACTATAAGAACCCTCCTCCTTTCCCTTCTGGCAACTTGTTTTCTTCAATCGAACACAAGTCAATCGACAAACAACAAGCAACAATGAAGATCACCAACTTTCTCTACGGTGTCGTCGCCGCTATCGCTCTCCTGTCTGGTACAGCTGATGCTATCTCTGGTGTTGCAACCTACTACTCTCAGCAGGATGCTGCAGGCTCCTGCGGTGTCTACCACCATGTTTGTACCCCCTTTCCCTCTCTTTTAGCTCCTGCTTCCAACCTTTCCCTTTTTCCTGGTTCTCTCTTATGACTTCACCTTCGAGCACAAACTGACACACATCCTACTCACAGGACAACGAGTACATCGTCGCCCTTGGCTACGGCTGGGGTCACAACAGCTACTGTGGCCGCCGCGTCAACATCCGCAACCCAAAGAATGGTCGCTTCATCCAGGCCGTCGTCGCTGATACCGTAAGTCTCCACTGTCCCCACACTTCCCCTTCATTCTTGATCAAAGCCATAACATTCTGAACTGACATTTCAATCGCAGTGCCCAGGCTGTGAGAAGACCAAGCTCGATGTCTCCGAGGGTCTCTACGTCGCTCTCGTCGGCGAGTTGGGTCTTGATCCTTTCGCTATTGACTGGTAAGTCCCCCCTGCCTTGACTTTCTTACTGCTTCCCACAACATTGAGCCTTGATTAATGTGTCACAGGAACTTTGCCTAATCGACGATCGATCTGCCTTTCTGAATGTCGTTACTTCTGGGTGGCACATTGAGTGGTAAATTGGCGGATGGCGGGTGATTGGGGTGATTTCGGTGATCTAGGTGGTGATCTGCATTTCTTGCGCTGCTTTGCTGGTACATTTCCTGCGCTGAGAGAAATGAATCCGAAGAATGAATGAATGAAAGACCTGAAACATCTTTATGAGTCTGATTTTGATCCCGTGACTTTGCATCTGTGAGCACTGTAAATCCAAATTTCCAATCTTCCTCTGGGAGCTATGAAAAAGACGAAATAGACATTGAAAGTTATTTCATGACTTTCAATAGGTGACTCGGCATCATTAGCTTTAATCGCTTTTAGCCAATTAGCTAATCTTCCTCACAGACTTTAGGATGATAAGTTTTAAGAGATGGAGGGTTTTGACTGTCCTTCTTTTTCCTCAAGACATTATTTGTGTGACGACAGATGATGTAAGTGACCTAAATCTTCACCTTTGCTAGTTACATCATACGCTTCCATTCTCCAGATTAGCCTTGTTCCGTTCATAAGATAGTTTGGATATCTATCTCTAGCATTTTGTAACGCCAAAAGTTCCTGGGACGTTTCATACCCGCTTACCTGTTCACCTCTACTGAATAGTACTCTAGATTATGAAGATCTGAAAGTATGTACAGAATAAGTTTTCCCTTCTCCCGAGAGGTTTGCTATGTGTATGTGGCTTTCAAGTTCTGGAACGAATCATGCTTATGCTACGAAAAGTTCGGTGTGATGCGGCCCGAAAACTTGGAAACTTGTGCGTGGGTGTCTAAAGAGAGAAATTATCACTCTCCTATGGTTCGAATATAGCTGAACAAAGCATAGAAAATATTACGTTATATGGGTACTTTCGAATGATACAGATATCTCCCACTAGAGCAAAACTTACTGTGCCATTTTTAAAATAGTATATTACTAATGAATTATAGATAATGCCTTAGTGCCTCGCTCTTATCCTCTATAACCTCCATGGAATAGAAATTGATCATCCCATTATCACATCTAGTCATCAATGATTTGAGATATCACGCATATTTCATATACATCCCTATATAGTCTTGACGTTTCAGAATCCTCGGATATTTACGTGAACAAGTGCTAAGCTTTGTGGGACTACGTATACACTATTTCATAGCCAGTTGATCTTATCAACCTATATATTCTTCGAGATAAAATATTTCTTATCAGAACATCCGAGCCTTTGATGATAAGCATTCCAGTTATCACAACACAGCACCAGATACTAATGTCCACCAGCGAGAAATAGTAACAATTCAATACAGGAAGAGAAAATTTTCAGTATAAGATCATCCCGCTTTCGGCATCTTGAATGGATAAGTAAAACCGTACTGTCACTTATAAAAAGATTGTTGTGAAACAGCATACTGACATTTTTTCGGAGAATTTGAAGAGACTTATGGCGCTCGCCTTTTGCCAGCTCAGATGTCAATATTCAGACACGAACTTGAGATTAGTGATAGTATCTGGATATTCTCAATGCGAAAAGGCAAGTAATGACAGCACAGAAAGCAGAGATAAGAATGCTTTGCAACATGTTGTTTTCCGGAGAAAATGGACCCGAAAAGAAGGCATACATCACGACCTATTCACCGTGTTCTTCAGAGATTGGGCTTGCCCTGAAGCCATCTAGAATCATATCTAGAGTACCTTTGGGACATAATTCACGCCTCAATCACAGTGCAGCGTTACGAATGCGACGATATTTTCTTACTAGACCATGGACCCATTGAAGTCCTTGTCTTCAAAACGTGCGAATCAAACGTCTGCAAACCGACGCGGTCCTCTGTCCAGGATGGGCGTGATAGTATTGCAAGATTTGTGAAAAGCCTTCAAAGGCTGAAGGATATTTGCCCTAACTCTCCGAGGCTGTTGAAGAGATCCAAAATTCATGAGACAACTGATTTCGTCTCGCATCCAGGTGGTCCTCAAATCTAACCATTAAAGTCAGATTTGATACTGGTAGACGTCACAGAAGCTCGAAATACAAAGCAGTTGCCAGTATCAACGAATGGCCAATCATGTAGTCTTTTGCTTGCTTGAGGAAAACAGAGTGTAAGAGCAAAAATCAAGCGATACAATAACACTACATCGAATCAACAATTCTCGCTGCATGAGCCGAAGCCGAGCTTCTCATCTACAAAAGAATTGCACTTTGATTATACACCTGAAGCAAACAGAGCGAGAAGTCGACAGTATCACACAAACACAGGATGACGATGAAGAAGATTATCGCGCTCAGTTCAGATCAGTGTGTTGGATAATCTTTGGTACACTTCGGCCTAGGTCTTGCATATGAAATGAAAGGCTCGTGAATCTCTTAATTTCGTATCTCGTAGAGTTTTCTTTTTTTCCTTTTCATGAATAGCTGATGGAGTTCAAGAGAATGTCGAAATTGTTGAGGGCCAGCTGCAGAAGGAGGTCGCCACTCTGCATTCAAGGCCCCTCTACGGTCAATGATAGACTTATTGCTATGAACTGTGCAGGCCCGCTATAGGTACGAGTCGAATAAGATTGATTTGCAGCAGATTCATGTATGACATAGTAGGTTACCATGTCAGATGATCTATTTGTTTGTTTTGATGTTCGCTTAGTTTGCCAGGGCAGAATCCGGATTCCAAGAGGAGTAATGATTTCGAGGAGATCTTGTGGCAGTGTATGCGCCTCTTATGAAACCATGGATTGCTGATTGCTTCGTGATTTCTCCCTTGAGTAAATTGGATAATTCGCTGCAAATGCGAACTGGAGCAGTTGATGAAGCAGGCAGCCTCGATTCCGCAGAAAGCTTCCTAAATAGCACTAGTCGATGCGACAAATAGAGCTTCACTAGCTCATTATCAGATTCAGTTGGCCATATGACGCACAGGCTGCCGCAGCTATTATTAGGCATGCAATGAATATGGAAGTGCATACATGGGGATGCCGAAGGTACAGGCACTGGATCAGGAGGGAATACTGTTTGCTTGAGAGTGTTTGAGTTTCCAGGCTGACTTTATACAAATACATATGTGTGTGCGCATTCTCTTGGCTCCAAGCATTTATGCCATCGCCGAGCCTGAATATATGCAAGCTAAATTGACAGGTTTCGATCGGTGATAAGAGCTCTTGACCTGCGATCCGAAAAACATAAGATTATTGGTAATAATACTACAGCTGAATCAAGCCACTAGCCTAGTAGTGTCGTTGCTATTCAACCAACCTATTGATTGCATGTAGTTACGACAGATGCGCGACAAGTTTCTCATTAGTGCTTTCAGACTTGTCTCGCCCGCGTCGAACCTGCACTACATAAATGTCACATGCTTCTCTTCTAGCGCTCTCCTGCTTCTATCAATATTGCCTCTCGATATTGCCTCTCGACATTGTCTCTCGGAAGTTCGATTTCAACTCTATAGCTTCGACTTGTACATCGATTACGAACCACTTCGAAATCAGCACTATATAAATAACCCCTGGTTCTACTCCACAGTCGTCCTATTTTATATCGACACTGCCTCTCGAAAATCTCGATTTCAGCTCTATAGCTTTGACTTGTACATCGAATACGAACTACTTCGAGTCAAAGTCCAATACTTCTTACAGTACTCATCCCTCATCTCTCGTCACTTTAAAGTCATCTCCTCGTGCTTGAAACCCTCTCGCACCCCTGACCCTTGGTAGTCTTTCGACTTGGACGACCTGTACATGTTACATAAAGACTCTACCATGTCCTGTAATAAGATGTCTGTTGCAGAGAAAAAAGCCACTTCTTTTGCGCAGAGTTAAGAGCTCGCGCTGTAAAGCTTGTCAAGACTCTTTCTCCCGCTGAGAAGGGAGAACAGATCGAGCCGAAAATGCCAGCCATTACTTCTCTGAATCCCTAACCAGAGGCCGAACGGCTCCAGACCGGCCCCCTTATGCGTCTCGGTAAAGGTTAAGTCCTCCCAATGTTTTAAATCTATTCCTGGAAAACATGTTGATATTTCATGGGCTATACTGGTGAGAATTCTTGTAATTCTACTTCGTTCGCCCAGATGGTGTTGTCTCCGGTTTGGTTCGACATGACCTGGCGCATATGAAACCTCCTACCAAAATTCAGCCTCAAGAAGTACCAGTGGCACGGTCGGCGAGCGACAATTTGGTTTCTCCGAGGAGAATCTGCCAAAGTTCGATGGATCCTCGGAGTTTATGAAGCACAGATGGTCTACCGTGGCCACGGAATATGAGTTGACAATGTTGATGAATGGCACTGTAAGAGTACTAGGTAGGTGGCAGTTTCGCATCTATCTAGCAGACACCATCAACAGTGGGACTGGCCTCATCATCAATCACTTTCTTCTATCACTCTCTTCAGGTTTCGGATCCTCCATGGCGCCATGTTTTACTCATACCACGATTGCGAAAACCACCGGGATATAACCTGCACCTCGTTGTAACTCACGAGCCTGCAGGGACCTGAAAAAGATTGGTGCTGAAATTCCATATTCCAAACTTATTCGCTTCGACACCCGAGGTCAGGCATCCTTCAACAGCCCAGGTGGAATACATGCGTACGACCCGCTACGCAAGGGTCAGTACTTGATCCCCGGTCTGGAATTCTAGAGCCCTGCGAGAGAGGAAAAAAGAATGCCATCGACCGCATGTTCTTCGGTAACCTAGACAAACCACGCCCCTTCCTTTTGAGTTGCGACCCCGCGGGCGACCTTCTTCCACCAGGTTGGACCCATCGACGCTTCCTTCATACAACACGTCAAAGTCGAGGGTTTATTCGAGATACTTTGGTCAGGTCATGATCCTGAGAAGTGTCCAATTGGCCTGCATACAATCCTGCCAAGCTACATTCTCACTGTCCTCAAGAACTGCCACCCCAACTTGAAAGCTCCACCGTCTTCCAGGGTAGATTTGCGAGACTTCGAGCACAGCTATAGGGGAGTCCTTTGCTCAAGACCGACGGAGAACAGATCATCATCACCATCTCCAATATTTTCAAGGCATTACAGGACTTGAAGGTCCACAGGTCGTTTTAGAATGGGGTGGTGAAGTCCTTCTGAGTGATACTAATCACATCCTTTTCGCCTGCTCTCACAGAAACAAAAAAAAGCATTCAGTAAAGTTTGAATTTGATCATACAGCACACAGTCCACAGTCCACAACATACAAATAATCAAATCGTACTCATCCTCGCAATCCCCACATCCGTCTCATCAATCCTCGGACTCTTCCCGTTAACATACAGCCAAAGCCTACTCAAATTCTTGACCTTGAATTGTATCTTCTCCCCCTCTTCTTTCTTTCCATTCACTATCTTCCCCAGCCTCTGTGCCGAGATCCCACCAAACCTCCTTATTGTCGCAGGACTAAGCGGACTCATATCCTTAACCAACACACCTGTCTCGTCCTCGTTTTCGTTTTCCTCGATTGTAGTACCGTGGGCGCCGAGATAGGAGATAGTGAGTGTTTCGCGGGAAGATGTGACATCATCGGATATATCTATCTCTCTGCCACCATTCTGGCTGGGAATTTGAGTTTGGGATAATGCGTCGGTCTGGTTCTGATCGCCCAAACCGAGCTCGAGGATGGAATCCATGAAAGGATTCATTCCTTCCCTCTCATCTGCGCCCCAAAAGCCAGAATCGCCTAGTCCGCCTTTGAGACCTCCAGTAACCGTGGACCTGACATCCACAGGCCTCAGAGGAAACATCCCATCCAGATAATGCATATTCATCTGATGACCTTTTCCCTCCCTTTCGAACACTCTCCCCATAAACCTCGGCGCTGTCGGTCCGAGACTCATGTTCTTCGTGAAATACAAAACTCCCCAGCGGGCCACAAAATCGTATGTATGTGCATAATGCTCTATATACCGGATTGTTTTGCCGGAGGTGGATTCTTGGCGGGAGATCTGGCGATAGGCTGGGGGTTTGGGTTGGGCGGTTAGTTGTGATGGCTGTGTAGTTGTGGTTAAGGGCGTGAGAACACCATTAGTTCCAGATCTTCCTTTGAATTCGGACGAGGAAATGTCGTGTGTTTTATTCTGTGTAGGGGTTGCGCCAGTCGGTTCATGAAATCGTACACTGGCTGTCGTTTTCGTGATGGCCGGCACATTTGGGTGTCGCAAGGCGGCATGTTGGCTCAAAAGATGTAGATGCGGGTTATTGAAATGATTCGCCGCATTGCCAAATGTGTATACTTCCAGCTTAGCGAGTAAGTCCTGAGGTACTTCTTGCAGTAACCAGTCGATGATCAGACCCCCTTCAATACCGCCTTGTGAGTGCAGGATGAAGATCACTTTGGTGAGATGAGGTTGATAAAGAGTGGATTTCACAACGGCGTAGCAGTCTCGTACGTCTTGGGTGGCGTAGGTGAAATTTCGCTGGATGAGACATTGGATGACGTCAAATATGATTCCGTTTCTGGTGGAATGTTAGGATGTGTTTGAGCTTGCAAGACGGGAGATTGAGGGACATGGAAAGGGAAACTTACGTTCTATTATGTACACCGAGAATTGGGCGACCGAAAGTCAGGGCTAGTCGGTCAACGTTATTCTGTAGCCAGTTCCTCCTGTGAGGAGATCAGTAAGACGAAGAGTATTATGAAAGTATGACTATCGATGAGATGGACTTCATGATAGGGGCAAAACATACCCAACAGCAACACCATTCAGAAATATCCATTGCTCATGCTCATGTTCTTTTTTTGCTTCCGCGAATTCCGCCCTGCTCCCAACCACCGTCTTTGTCCCATTCAAAGCCGCACAGATAGCGTTATTGACAATTGCAAAAACGACCACCCCCGCCACAACCGACCAGAGCGGAAACATGAGCCAGAATGGCACACTCAGAAGAAATGGCAATTGCATGATGATAAGTATGCTGTGCAGGAAGATGTCGTACAGATTCCCCCATGATGGATAGAGTTCGCATAGGGGGCCAGAGAGTTGTGGTGTGAGAGGGAAGACTATGTACGGAAGGTACTTGTAGAATTGGAGCGCGGAGAGGATGTCCTGTTTCAAGAGGGAGAGGGGCGAGCTGGTGTATGAGTGTGGTGTGGTCGATTTACCGCCGACCTGGGAGCCGTAGAATTTAGTGTAGAACGAAGACATTTGGATGGCTGTATGAGGAGGGAGTTGGGTCTGAATGTCTGTAGTTGGGTCTGAATGTCTGGTATCAGGTGATGAAATCTCAATCCACCGTTACTTGATGATGATTCTCATGGAGACAAGTAAAAGCAAATCACCATTCTCAACTCGATGATTGAAACATGAACAAATTATAGACTGAAATAGGGCAAACAACAACGTAAGATGTCACAGTTCGCGAGATCCCCGAAGGAAGCGCGACCAGTCGTTATGAGTATAAGTAATACAGGATTCAGGCCCGCCGCACGCCGCCCACCGCCACACGCGACTGCCTCGCTGGCTGTGGTCCCGCCCTACAATCAATCCATCCATCCATCCCTGGGCGTCATCTTCAGGGCTGGGGGATCAGCCAAATGAGGTGTCTGCTGCTCACTCACCGTAAGTATGTATCTTAGCGGCTGAGGACATGGCGTCGTCCGCCATCAACTAACTGGCTCATCCCAATCATAATACTTCAAGATCATCGGGCTGAGCGAGCTGATGTGAGGTGCACATGTTCAAGCCAAGTGATTACATATGTAACAGATTTGACCTGCTCAGAATGCTGTAAGGTGAGCAGGTAAGATTGAAGAGTCAGAGAGGTGTGGGATCTGTGTGGATTTGTCCTCGACAGCCACTCAGCCCGTCGGATACTGCTGTACAATGAGCTCGATCGAGAGATGAAGGAATCAAATATCTCGCAGAAATAATCTTGTCTGCATTTAGATCGAGTTGAATAACTATGCTAGATCTATTCTGTACAGGTATTAATACCTACCTACCTTACCTATTAAATCTCCCATTGTTAACACCTATCACGTGATAAGCAACCCTCACCATTACCCCCAGGACATCTCAGCCCGTATCCATCCGCCGAAATACCTTTTCGCTTGCGGGAAAAGAACAATGGCGATATATCGCGAGAGATAGCAGGGGTGCACCACGTGGGATTTTCATCTCAGCATCGTCTTCAAGTTCAAGCAACAGAAAGAAGTCTGCATGCAGTGTCTGCCTTCCTTCAAATCACTTCTTGCTTAGAATCATCTGCTTCATTAGAATCATCAGCAACGACTCTACGACCTTCCAACTCATTCCTACTACCCCACACTTACCTAGATCACGAAGAAGATGCAGACTCAAAGTTCTGTACGGACGATGAGTTTCCAAAGCATACCTGCTAAGCAAATCTTGTAAAGGCCGTGTCTAGGTATTCGGTAGAACAACAATGCGGCTGACGGCGAAGTCAGATTCTATATAGCTCGTGATCGGGGTCTGGAGGTTTTTATGGAATGAAGAGAACGAGGCGTGTAGGAAGGCACGGATAGGATGAGTTGGTTGATATACCTAGTATATGTCTACATAGAACTGGAAGAGTGTCCCGGTGCTGTTGATAGTGATGAGCTTTACTGTAAGAGCAGAGGGATTGTTGTGATTTTCTCAATTTGTTATTTAACTCGGAAGTTTTGCGCGAGTTCTGTGCCTTTGTACAGGCTGTTCAGCCACTTTGTCTTTTCTTTTCTTTTCTTTTTCCTTTCCGACTCTATCCTCTCGTCTACTTTTCAACCGTCTACGTATGCACCCGCTAAATGCTATATAACGCCTGCAACCTTGGTTATGCCGGGATATCTTTCTTCCTCGTGTCCCCCGGTGACCTCGGGAAACAAACTGTGGCATCAGAACAGCGCAGACTGAATCAGCCCCTCCCTCCCGCTCGTACAAACCGGACAACCATCTTTAATCCTATCCCTCAACAACCTCGCATGCGTGACTTTAGCACCAACACTATGCGTAGCGCTCCACTCCCCATATTCATCCAGGCCACCCTCAGGCGGTGTCACAAGTGCCTCTCTCCCATTCCCCTCACCCTCGCCGTCACCGAGTCCCAAAAGATGAGTCAGGTGGAACACGTGTCCGCATGCGAATCCGACCAAAGTCTCCCCTTCCCAGTCACTAAATGGCTTCCTACAGCCTACACAGTGTCCCGGTTCCGGAGGTTCCGGCTCATCCTTGTTCTCGATGAACTCCTTCGCTGCTATTTTGGAGGATACGGCGCCATCTACAGACATTGAAGCGTAGGTAGGAACATCGGAGGTTTCGACATCGATGTGCTGCCCCTTTTTGCGAACGACGTCAAACTTTACACCTTTCCTTTGACCGGATCGAAGAGTGGTTTGAGCGAGAGCGACTTCACCGCGCAGAACCCTGGCGACGCCTAAAGAAATGGAGTGTTGGATCTCATATTCCTTGATCATTCTCCCCAGTCCATCTTTCAGACCTTCGATTTCGAGACCTTCGGGAATGCGGCGCACAAGTTTTATGGGGTTGATAGCCGTCCCGACTTCTTCTAACAAACCACGGATAAAACGAGGCTTATCCATGGAGTAATCCAGCAAATCATTCCATAATTCGAAGTCGTCTTGTTGTTTCGCGAAAGCAATGGCTTGGCTAACGTCGCGTAAGCGGTCGATGATTAGCGTCAAGGCGCGTTTTGTCTGTCCCGTTTTGGAATAAAGATAAACCAATTCCGGAATGTAATCTTTCTCCTCACACTCCTGCGTTGCTTTTTCGAATGTGTAAAAAGTTGATGATTTGAGGAAGTCCATGAGTAGGTCGCGATCGTACATCGCAAAAAGATGGACTGCTAGATCAGCTAAGTCGTCCACTAGAGATTTGCTTTCCGCCACCAGCCGTTCGCGAGATTCGCCTTGATGTTCTTCGATTCCATCGCCCTTCCATAGGGAGGATACGTAGAAGAAGAGGTATAACGTCATGTTCTTCTCTTGCAACTGGCTCACCACAACCTGCGGGCTCACAAGGCCATGCTGCGCCTCATCAACCAGCAATTGCACAGCTTCTTCCGTCGCGTCTCTTAGTTCCTCAATCGGCGCGCTTCGGATCTGCTCTTTACTCACTCTCAACATAATCAACCCAGGGATATCATCTGCGACAGCGTCGACTAAATGATGTTCCTTGATCAAAGCCATAGCCATGTCGGCATCTTGGAGCTTGATATAGCATTTCAGCGCTTCTCGTGATCGTCCCGCCGAGACATGCAACTTCCCCAACGATTCCATTACGATGCGCCAATCTCGACCGATTTCTCCGTCCTCGATGCTATCTTCGCGGACATCCCGGTATTTGAGCTGGTTCTCTAGAACGGTGGTTACGGATTTGATGTCGAAGAGGTCGGGTGGCCATTGATCCAGCAGATCGCGTATCCTGGGTCGATTGCGGGCTGCGTAATGCCCTAGAATGACTTCGTAAATTTCAGATTTTAACGGAGGGCGTAGTTGTGTCGTGGGTATATAATTGGTGATCTCGTCGAATTTTCCCGCGCCTACGAATGTGTATACGTATTCCTCCCATTGCTGAGCAGTTCCAAGAACTTTCCCACAGACTTTCCCGGCTTCTATCCAGTCACCGGCTTTGATCAGTTGCTGGATCCAGAGCTCACCGACTCTGCGCTTCTCTTTCTCGACCGCTGAATTGATGAGTTTAGAAGCTGAATTGACTGTTGATGCGTCGTCGTAGAAATCATCACTTCCTTGTACAGAATCTGGTACACCAGGTCCAATGTCGGCGAGTCTTTCTGGTGATAAAGAGATGACTTCTGGATGCTCATCAATCAGTTCCCATGCCTCTTGATTTTTCTCATGGTCTAACAACCACGAAAGATGATCAGACAGATCTCGTTTCGTCGCCAATATACAGTCGTAAGGACTTTGTATGAAGATCTTCATTCCCGGCACGGCGATGTGTGGATGAGCAGCAGGTGATCGCAGACCAACCTTTGTTCGGGCACTACTAGCAACACTTTGCTTTGCATCTGATCCTTTACTGCCATTACTGTGAACACTGGCACTCGAGCTGAGAAGAGTCGTCGCATTGATCGTAGCATTCCACATCCCACTTCCCATGCCGGCCAAAGCCTCCAATGTTCCACGGGATGACTGAGAAGCAGGCGCAGCACGTGCAGCTGGGAGGACCCCCAAATGGTAGTCAGTTGCTGATAATCGCTCATACCGGCTGACAGTGAGTGTATCCGTATCCACTTCCTGGGAAGAATTGAGATCGATAAGACGAAGCTCTGGTGATTTGGCATTCTGCCGCCTTCGTATACCGCCTCGTGGTTCACTACTTGTAGATGCTGTCGAGAGCTTCGATTTATGTCCTTTTGGCTGTTCATCTTCGTCGTCATCATCCGGCGATATGTGTGCAAGTACGAGAAGCAGAGTTGGGGTATATAAAGACAATCCAGAAATAATGCAGTCCATACGTAAACTGGTCTGTCAGCATATTCAGCTTGAAGAATTCAGGAACTTACATTTTGATAATCTCAGGCTTCCCCAACGATCTTTCCCCAACATGTTTACCGACGCCAACGCCGCCCGGATGCACATTTATAATCCATATGGTTCCCCCCCATCCTACCACGAGCTTCTCTATTCTAGCGCTGTTTTTAGACGCCTGTTGTTTCAATTTGGCTGTTGCGGGCGACGGGACAGAGTTCTCCCTCGCCTTATCATCTTCATCTGTCTCAAGACTCCGTTCATCAATCCATTCAGCTCGTCCTTTCCAAACACCAGCCATTTCCTCCCATCCTTTATCCTGGGGTCGATCAACATGGCCAATTCGTTTCCAGGCAGACTCAAGATCCGAAGTATCCAGATGTAAATGCGACCGCATAATTTTCACACCATGTTCATTGATCCAGACCACATATCTCCCTGATAATGACCATTTGATAGTACTAATCGTCCCCTCTCCCGAATGAAGCACAGAATCCTTGCCGGTGTTCCCACCAAGACCAATCGCACCCAGCCATCCTGAAGCAGTAGCAGCCGCCGTTCCGGTAGTCGTCGATTGCGATGCCCCTGCCTTTCCACCAATAGTCAAAATCAGATTCCCGGCTAGACCTCCAGATATGTATGTCCGATCATTCTTGTAATCCGGCGAAAGAGCCACAGCTTGTACCGGTCGTCCGAAATTCCGTAATTGTACGTCCTTTGCATCTACCAACGACTGCACGCAGACATTTCCGTCAATTGACGATGTTGCAATATATATGGCGTTTGAGGCTGTGTTGGGAACTAGATGTACTCGAGGCGTGCGGGGTGATGCTGCTGAGGCTTCGGAGGTTACTGATGGGCTTCCTCGCGGTGTCTGAGCCTGGGATACGACTCTACTGACACCTTCTGGGACAGCATTGTTTAGTGGTGGAGGGAATGGAGATATCGAAATGCTGGACGTTGAAGCAGTATGGGCATGATATACTCGTAGGGGTTGGAAGGAGGGTAAGGATAGAACGTGCTTCAAGTACTGATCAGCACATTTTCCAGCATCTCAGTCCACATGGGGCCACTTACAATGTTGCCATTATGTGTTCCAATGATCTTTAAATCACCATGTTCAGCACAACTCCAAAACGTCCCTCAGTCTCTGATGCAACCTACCATCTTATCTCCTCCAACCAAGAAAGCACTCGTTGCATCTCCATTCCTATAAACCGGTGCCAAGTGGCTCGTCATTCGCGCATATTTCAACTTCGGTTCATCTTCCTCCTCATCCTCGTCCTCGTCACCGTCGTCGGTTTCCTCTTCACTCTCTTCCACTGTATCCTCCTCTTTCCGCTCGTTTGTATCTCCATCTCCATCTTTCCATCTCTCCTCTGGCTTCTTGGACGTTCCAGTGTCGCCCTGATCCGTAGACTCGTCGGCCATGGCGGCGCACTGTGCTGCTTACATTTGGTGTTGATGTGCGAATGGGGAAGGCAGGTGGACGTCAATGTCAACTTGGTCTGGAGCTTAGCTTGGCCAGGGATCTTAAGCTTGAGCTTAGCCGGAGCTCCAGTTTCTCCAGGCGGGCACTGACGCAGCCACGATTTGATGTGGCTGATAAGGAAGGAAACGCCGCAGATCAGTGAGTGAAGCAAGGTACTGGAAATAGAAGTTCCATTGTTTATTAATCACAACACCATGGAATGGTATACTTCAACGACACTCCTCCTTCCTCCCATGCAATTGACCTTATCAATTGACCTTCTGGCAGGATCATGCAAAGCTTTGGCAAACAGGTCTTGGTGCCAAAAGCGCGGCAAATACTCAGCAATGGCACTCTACGACCCCAACCTTTGAGATGTCTACATGCAACAGCAATAGGACAATTTCCCCGAAAGCGGAATTTCTTCTCCTCGAACGCCAATCTACAACAAGAGAGCGCCTCGAATAGACCAGCTGGAAATGCTCCCCCAACACAGAAACGAAAACCCATACGATCCCCAGCTGGAAAGACCTCCCTCCGCCGCGTCGCAGTAGAAGCTCAGCGCTCCCGCGAGAGCACCGCAAATAAGCAAGATGGGTTTGCAGGTAGGGAGGGAAGCAACATAGTCACGGCAATCTCCGTAGCAGATACATTCGACATGGCAGCCGTCGCCAGTATCCTCCGATCTCATGGTTTCGCAATAGATCCAGACGCGACGGGGTTTGAGATAGAGCAAGTTGTTCACACGAGAGGCGTCAACAACGGCGACATCTTCGTCTTCCCTTCAGGGACTGTAGTCGCGTGGTCGCTACCTGAAGACGTGGTGACGGATTTGGCTACAAAAATCCTTCTACCAGCAGCTGTCACTCCACATACGGGACAAGTAGAGTCGGAAGATCTGGAATACGCGGAAGATCCGAAACGGGAGAACAGTACTGTGAAGGGGGACTGCATCATTTTAGGGACGAAGGCTGGTTCGAACGGAGAGGTATTGGAGTATGTGCGGTCTATGGTAATGTATGGATCGGTGCTGACTGAACTAGTTCTCGCATCGACACAACCCTCGCCAAAATCGCTTTCTCCTCGGGCCTCGCTCGATCAACAAAACTCGCAGTCTTAGAAACTATGTTAGGGAAATACGTCGAATCCACACGAGCGATACCCACCACCCTCTCTCGAGGTTCGAAACTACCTTTCAATCGAAAGTTCATGCTACAGAAAACAGGCGAGCTCTTAGAACTACGAGCCCAATTGAACCACTACTCTGAACTCACAGACTCCTTACCAGATCTGTTCTGGGACAGCAAACACGAACTAGGTCTCGAAGCCTACTACGATCAAGTGGGACGAGCCTTGGATGTTGGGGTAAGGATTAAAGCGTTGAATGAGAAGATGGATTATGCGCAGGAGATCGCGAGTATTTTGAGACAGACCATGAGTGAGAAACACAGTATCCATCTTGAATGGATCATTATTATTCTCATTGCCGTAGAGGTGGGCTTTGAATTGAGGAGGGAGTGGAAGGAGAGGAAGGAACGACTGGAGTAAGAAAGAGTAAGAGAGAGAGAGAGAGAGAGAGAGAGAGAGAAATTAATTTATCGGGAGATACGACAAAGAGAAACTACTCTTCGGTGGCAACACCACCACCTTCAGCTTCAAGATGCCAAGGTTGAAAGATCGCACGTGTGCATTTGGATGGGGGCGTTCAGATAGATCAATGCTGATTGGCATTGGCATTGTGGTGTTCTTGGGGGAGAGATACCCCGCTCAATGTAGAAGTTGCCTCGGCCATCTCTCTCCTCTCCTCTCCTCTCCTCTCCTCTCCTCTCCACTCCATCATAGGGTTGAGTAGAACGAACCTCACTATCACCCCACGTACGAAGTATTACTGCACTGGAGCGCTCAGCGTGCGTGGCGAGGCAAGAACCAAGATCTCGTCTACATACATGTACTTGGCAAAAGTCTTCTCTCGGGTTGGCTTTCAGCCCTTTCCTTGGCATTTTATCACCCTCGGCCTCTTGACTCGAGTTTGACGCAAGGTTGACGAAACAGGATATATCCCCCGAGGGTGCGTTTGGCTCTACAACTAGCTCTACCAGCTGGGGTTTCCACATTATGCTATGTTACAGTATATCACAGGTGCGAGTCATAAATTCTGATAACTGGCTATATTTGGCATTCCTTTGTTCGTCTTCCTCTCTCTCTCTCTCTCTCTCTCTCTCCCTCTTTCCCTTTCTCTCTCCCTGTCTCTTCCTATCTATTCTGGTCATTTATCTTTCATTTCCTGAATCCATCATAGGTTCTAGGGTGGGTAATAGTTATATTCCCAAGACTTTTGAAACAAAACAAGCTCTGCCGATCTCAACTCCCGAACAAGAACTTCGAAGCGAGGCAGTCTCCATATGTTCGCCACGGAGCAAACCCCGCTCTGTCCCCCGCAAAGTACTCCGCAGGCTAGCGCTTCCCCAGATATCCACATATCAATAGACCAATTGGGGCTGCATGGTTCCCGTGAGTCTAACTGCTGCCGTATGAAGTATGAAGGGGAGAAAGGAGGCTAGGCTAGATGGTGTGAGGGACGAGAGCGGACTTGGGCCTCATATAATAATGCATTGGATGGTTTGACTGCCACCTACTTACAATCAATGCTCTGTTCTGTTATGGACCGACCACCCGGAACCTGGGCTACGCTTATCGCGTACATGTGTCTTTTAGCGGGTACCAAAGATACCACCGGCATATCGTGTACTGCACAGAAGCCATGCTTAGGTGGCTAGTTGAATGAAGCATCTCTGTCATGGACATGCGTAAGAGGTACGTGGGGAGTGGCCAAGTCAGAATCTTACTCTACTTAGCTATTGTTTGTTCATTTAATGGATGTGACGCTCCGCTGGCCCTCCCGGGAGGCCACTGCCGTGGAGGCCGTCCAGTGAGAGAGAGAGAGAGAGAGGCATAGTAGAGTAGGGAGAAAAGGATGGCGGTGGCCTCTCTCTCTGGGAAGTGGCTAAGATCCCCCAATTCCCACTCCAGCCATTTCCAGCTTCTCGGGAAGAGTCCAGACCTAGACTCTCTCAATCACCTAAGATCAACCAGCTTACTCCCAACAAGCTTCACAAAAAGATCTTGTCCTACTCGAGACCTCCACCAATCTTCCCTGACCAGGCTCAAGAATGGAGCTTGAATCAGACTTGGCATATCGTGGCGTCTCGGCGTCAGAGTTCGAGACCGTCGGCGCCTTGGTCATTGACTTAGTACTTCACGCTTTCAAGCCTTCAGCTCTCCCTTTCAACCAACTGGATTCTGGATTCTGGATTCTGGATTCTGACTTCCCCTCATCCACCACCTTTTCTGCCCGCCTGCACCCACTCCCACTCTCGAACGAGGGCACTTGTACTAGCGGGTCTCAAAAGCCATCGCCGCCATATCGGGCCTTTGACTATGTCGGTGTTAGTGGATGAGATTCCGGTGTTTTCATTTGTTATCCAGAACTGCCAAGTTTCAGTCTCGTGATCTGTGTGCGACTTTTAGATCTACTGTACCTAGTGATTATGGTATCCCCAGATTCGGGTCTCTTGCTGTGCTTGGCATACATGCTCCAGTATGGGTTCACCTACACTCGCCTCGCAGGTAAGCACTTCTCGATTTCCCCGCAGCTACGATGTAGAATAGCATATATATATATATATATATACATTCTCTCCTTCCCCTGCCATCCCTCTTGTCTTATTCCAAAAGATCAGTCCTCCCTCCCACTTCTCCAGGCAAACCCGTTCAACCACCATCATGTCTTCCGACCCCGAGAAGCACGCCGTGGAACAAATCGAGCGTTCGCTCTCCCAAGAAAGCAACGATGCTCGAATCGCCCAATTTACACCCGCAGAACAGCGTAAAATCATCCATCGTGTGGATCGCCGTCTGGTCACCACCCTAGGTGCTCTGTACGCATGCAGTCTCATGGACAGGACTAATCTGGGAGCTGTGAATATCGCTGGGTACATCTCCCTACCTCCCATACGGCGCTTATCAAAGAAATAATACAATATACTGATTGCTATATCCTGGATTTTAGCATGTCCAAAGCTCTCAAGCTACATGGCACGCAATACAGTTTAATCGTCCTTATCTTCTTCATCCCATACGTGCTCTTTCAACCTCCTGCGACGGTTGTGTTGCGGAAGCTGGGCCCGCGTCGCTTCCTCACGGCTATTGTCTTATTATGGGGAGGTCTTATGATCGTAAGTCTTGAATCTGCTCTCCTCTTCCAGATAAAAACAGAAACATCTAACATATATCCAAGGGGTTTGGCTTCGTCAAAAAATGGGATCAGATGGTCGGTCTCCGCGTCATTCTTGGCGTTCTCGAAGCTGGTTTCTTCCCCGGCTGCGCATACCTTCTCTCTACTTGGTATGTACCGGGTGCCTACTCCCATCTCCCTCCAGTGTTTCATTCAACTCTTTCGGCCCATTTCTTGGCTTTCTCTCAACATTTCTTTCCGTTCAATTGCTAATCCCATCGTGTACAGGTACACACGCTACGAACTTCAGAAACGTAATGCAGTCTTTTATCTCATCGGCAGTATGGCAAGTGCTTGTTCGGGAATTTTGGCATATGGAATTATGCAGATGAATGGGCTTGGTGGCTTGGGTGGTTGGAGATGGATTTTTATCGTACGTTCTCACTTGATCTCTCATCTAAAAAAAAAAAAGCCCAATCAAAATGAAACAAAGCGAGCTAATACCAAAAAGGTCGAAGGCCTCCTCACGTGTGTATTGGGTATCGTCGGCTACTTCCTCATTGTTGACTTTCCCGAACACGCCTCAAAATCCTGGAAATTCCTCACCAAAGCCGAGTCGGACTTCATTGTCGCCCGTATCGAAGTCGACCGACACGACGCCATCCTTGAGCCGTTCTCCCTAAAATCCTACCTCGCCAACGCACTCGACTCCAAAATCTGGGGTTTCGCCTGCCTCTTTGGCCTCACGACCACCAACACCTACGCTATCGCCTATTTCCTGCCCGTGATCCTTCGTCTCGGAATGGGCTTCGACATCGCCAAAGCCCAATGTCTCGTCGCTCCCCCTTACGTCGCAGCCGCCATCGTCATGTACGGCTGCGCCTGGCTAGGCGACAAATACCACATCCGCGCTCCAATAATCATCGGCAACGCACTACTCGGCCTCATCGGCCTCCCTCTCCTCGGCTACGCCAAACACAACGGCGTCCGCTACTTCGGTGTCTTTCTCGCCACCATAGC
This sequence comes from Rhynchosporium graminicola, assembly GCA_900074885.1. NCBI lineage: Eukaryota > Fungi > Ascomycota > Leotiomycetes > Helotiales > Ploettnerulaceae > Rhynchosporium > Rhynchosporium graminicola. The sequence continues at coordinate 612,646 of FJUW01000006.1, forward strand.
ATGCAACGCCAATATCCCCGCCGTGCTCACCTACCAAGCCAACAATATCCGCGGGCAGTGGAAACGCGCACTGTGTTCTGCCACGCTGGTTGGTTTCGGGGGTCTAGGAGGTATCGTAGGAAGTACAGTATTCAGAGATCAGGATGCGCCGAAATATGGACCGGGGATCATGACGACGATGATTAGTAGTGGGTTGGTGATTGTTATTACGTGTTTGATGACGTTGAAGTTCCATAGGGCGAATCAGAGGGCCGAGAGGGGTGGGAAGGCCATTGAAGGGCAGGAGGGCTTTAGATATACTTTGTAGTTTATTGGGAAACGATCGGTTTGAGAGGTTCGGGTACGTATAGATACTTGATGATAAGGAACCTTTGACATATCAGTAAGAAACCTGCATGGTGATAATTACCCGGGCCTTCTCTCCCTATGACCGACTGTCAGTACACCTAAACCCTCTCTTTCTATCTCCCTTCTCTCTTTCAACAACAACAACAACAATAACAAATGCACTCAAATCAAGAATATCAACTTCATTTCTATCTCTTCATTCGACATCATCTCAAGGCCCTCATCTCATCTCATCTCATTTCATTCCATCACATCTCAACCCTCTAGCTCTGCGAAGCCTATGTACGATCGTCTTCATACGCCCCAATCGACTATCTCATAGATCGTAGCCATCACCGTGAAAGTCCAACTCTTCCTTCTCGTCCTCCCGTGAACGTCGTCACACTCGACCGAGATGCGCTGCGCGCCATAGTGCGTATTATCGTGGAAATCGTATCTATGACGGCCACTAGACGCGCAGTCAAGTCATTATAAAGATAAAAACCCGTTTCTCGTGATGGATGGGAGTGCGATGCTATCGTTTGTGTTTCCGAGCCGAGACATGGGGGGGGCTTCGTGAGATGAGATAGATGCAATGCACACGTACGTAGGCGTGAGGGGACGGAGTCGTGCGAGATGCGAACGGTTACGAATGACCTTGTGGTGCTAAGGCCGATTGAGGCAAACCGCTTGCAGCTATCTCTCTCTCTTTCTTCGATTCGTGAGTATTGCGAAAATTAATTCATTCCCATGAGGTCTGGAGGGATCTTCCTGCCTGCCTGCCTGCCAGTCTGCCTGAGGAGACCAATACAGTGATTCTTCGGTTTGGCGTGATTCTTCAGTAAATAACGCCGGTACACCGCCTTTTAGTATGAACCCCACTAAATATTAATATGCTATAATTATCAGAACTAGAAACTACTAAAGCTCTATGATTACTATACCGATTTGCCTCTAAACTACGTCTTTTTGAAGCTCTTAATCTATAGAGTATATATTAAGTCTGCTATAACGTTAATATTATAGCTCCTAATCTGCTAGCATGGAAAACATACTAAATCGATCAAGTACTACGTTCAGGAGAGAATCTTGATCTACGCGCCTTAGTAAGAGAGTATAGAATAATATATAAGATAATTTACTAGCGAAATCGTCGAATCTAATAAGATAAGGCTCTAAATCGACGCCGGAGAGGTCCTTAGCTAGTAATAACTGATAATATAGAGCTATATATCATAGCTCTATTAGAGAGAGATCCAGATCTATACTTAGATAAGATTACTACTTACTTTTACGAAGCTTATAATATCGTTATATCGATTAATCAAGTCTCTAAAGCTCTTAAACGAATCAAATATACTAAGAAGGTACTCTTAGTATCTGCGGCCTAATGAAATAACGAATTAATCGCTACTTAGAGGCGTAAGATAGTATTCTGGAATTCTTACTACTTTTACTTTATTGATAAATCTACTTATAACGAACATATAGCAGAAAGAAGGAGAGGTTAGGCTCTAAGAGGAGCTCTAGCAGAGGTATCGAGGGTTCTAAAAAGTTCGATAAGGTAGTTAATATTACTAGTATACTCTATAAGGGGGTATTATTAGCTTTTAATCTTCTAAGGCTCTATTACTATAGAGATCTTTACTAAATAGCTTAAAAAGAGTATCTTACCGGAGTATATTAAGCTTAGAATTAGAGTTATTATTATAGATAATACCTATATCTATAGAGCTCCTAAAGTCGCTATCTTATACGCTACTTTCGGTCTTCAGCTTGAATATTGTCACGAACCAGCGTAGTTCTTAGCACCAAAAACCGTCCTAGCATCAGAATACTGATAGTACTACCCAGTGGTATATACTAGACGAGTTTTAGTATCAGAAAAGAGTTAGTACTATTAGAGGAAAGGCACTAACATAGTTATAGTATAAACTAGCGAGTAGTACTATACGCCTATCTATATTATAGTAATAATAGTATTATAGCTATAAGCGATCTAGGATCACGTGATATACTAGACTGCTAGATAGGTCGCGAGAGCTTATACGCTCTATTAGACGGTCTTGTATAGCTAGCATAAGGGAACGAAAGTTCTATATAAGACTAGCACTTCTGCTATTAGATAAGAGCTTCGTGCTTAAATTTATATAGTAATTAATACCTGCTTATAATATCTTAATTCTATTTGAGAACCGAATTTCTTATTTACTTTACTTTATAGCTAATACTAACTAATAAGCTTATATACTATATACTAGTCAGAACTAGGAACGTTATTATTTCAAGTACCTTACTTAAAGTATTATTAGTAAGAATAAAATAGCTCTTAAAGAAGGATTAGTTATAAGAGAGGGATCCTAAGTTAGTAAGATAGAGAAGACTAATAAAGTTACTCTACTTTAAGTTAACTTACCTGATACTTATTATAGAAATCGTAATAACTTAAGATAATTTATCCTTTAGTACTAAATATACCTCGCCTTTAATAGAGATAAGTTCGAAGCAGATTCCCTTAAAGTACTATAGATTACTTTATTTCTTTGCGATACCGCTACTTATTAGATCGAACCGGCCTTAAGTAATTACTTAGTTAATTAATACTTAACCGGGGCTTATTCTATTATTATAACCGAAAAGAGTTGAGTTATCTTTCGAACTATCGTAAGCTTCACGACTACTATTAAAGGGGTCTTTAGAGACTCTAATAAGAAAGAATAAGCTAAGAAGCACTTACTCGGGATTCGATAGTATAGATCTATTTATAAATATACTACTAAGTTCTATTACTATTCTATACGATTAGACTAGACTAATAGTAGATTAAGGGCTTAATACTACCGAGGCCTTAAGGACTATATTAAGGATAAGCTTTCTAGGACCGAAAAACTAGATAACTTAGAAGACCTAATTAAATCGTTTACTACTATTAATAAACGAATCTAGAAACGAGCGAAAGAGAAAGAAAGATACTTTATACTTACTTAAACTCCGGAAACCTTAATTTCTATAATAATATAATAAGTATTAGAGAAACTTCTAGCTTTACCTAAATAATAAATATAATTACTATAATCTAATAGAAATAGATAAAGTAAAAAGAGGATCTAAGAGCTAAGCTAAGAAAGATAAACGTTAAGAGAAGGGTCTCTACTATATATATAGTAAGCTAAGATACCTCGTATATAATTATTCTCAGAAGAAGAAGTAGAAAAGGAAACTCTAGAATAAACTTAAGAGAGAATTCGAACTAGTAGAAAGGAAGCTAGATTACTAAGAAGCTTCTAGCGTAGAATAGAGTTCGCAGGACTTTATAGCTTATAAATCTAGCGAAGAATTCGAAGGGAACTTAGTTAAACTTCTAGATAAAGACTAAGAAAGCTAGAGCGTTATAGATAAAAGAAACTATTTATATAATAATCTTCTATATAATAATAAGAATTAGACTCTTCGAAATCATAATAATAGAAGAAGAATATAAGTTTATAATAGAACTAAGTCCGATTTTATAGAATATTACTAAACTTATAATATACTTAACCTAGGTATAAACTATATTATAGCTTATTATAATATTATTACTTTTATACTCTAAGCTAATATAGAGGATATCGAGGAATAACTAGATCGTTACGTAGCTAATCTCGAAGGAGAACTTAAACTAAAGGAATTCGAATAATTAGATTAGTTCCTTCGAATTAAAGATACTTAAGCTATTACTAAGGAAATAGGAGAGGAACGTTATTAGCAGAGAAGATAGTAATTATTAGAACTAGCTACTTATTAAAGAATAATACTAGATCCGATTCAAGGGTAAGCTAATCTCTATTACTATATACCTTATACCTTAATTACTTATAAACCCGGCCTTAGGACTTAGTTAGACGAAATAATAGGAAGAATTGTTAAAGAAGCATATAATTACTCCTTAGTAAAACTATTATACCTAGAGCTTACTACTACTAGAGAGTTCGATTAGTTAATCTTACTAGTTATAATAGATAATATTATCACAGGGCGGATACAAAGTGTGTAGTGCAAAAGCTCGTCTGTATTATAAGGAGAATTAACTAAAGAGAGAAGGGAGGTATAGGAGTCTCCCTTCGAAGAAAAGGTAATACTATAGCCGCTAATAGCAGTAGTATCGGTACACGTATAACTATAAGTCAAGTACTAGCGTAGACGTCTCAGGCATCGAGCATACTAATAGGTATAACCTGTTATATTACCTCTCTCCCGTTTCGAGGTTAGGGCTATCGGCTCTATTCTTCTCCTTCTACCTATTAAGTGCTATAGTAGTAGTAAGAGCTACTTCCGGTTCCTACGTTAGCTTTATATAACCTATCTATTTAACTAGATACTTTTTTTTTCTTTAGCCTCCCCTTCGAAAAGACCTCTCCGCTAGGATTTCTTCTACTTCGAACTCGTCTTCGTCCGCTACTAGCAGTAGCAGTAGCTATAAGTTATCCTATACTTAGCTCGGTAATAAGTTAGTAGTAGCTAAGCGTAATAGCTATATATAAAAAATATCATATATTCCTAGCGGCATATCTAAGCAGTAGCTATACGACTTTACTACTTCGAGTACTATATACTTAGCTTACTTTATATCGAGTTTTTTTACGAGTCGATTCGTACGAATATTCCGTAAACTTAACTAGACTTTATCTCCGACTTTAAACTCCGGGGCTTACTAGTAGTAGCAGTTAGTAACCTCCTTCTGAACTTATTATACTACTACTATTACTACTTATACTTATTCCCTAGCGTCTTATAGCTTCTTTAAAATCATATCCGCCTTTTAAATAAATAAGTAGTTAATAGTAGCAGTAAGTTTATCTTCGATATTCAAATCGACGTATCGTACGTAGTAACCGTAGGTTAGAAAGAAAGGGCTTACTCCTATTAATATAATATCTTAGTTATTAATTACTACCTCTGCTAATAGTAGTACGTTAAACTAATTATCTTATACGAAGTCCACGAATATATATAAATACGTTTCTAGTGTCTAGTTCATCCTCTCTATAGAGCTATCGGTTTCCGGGTAATAAGCTATAGAGAGGTATCGCGTAATCCCTAATAAAGTATATATCCGTATCTATAATATTCCGATAAACTATTTCCCTTAATTGGATATAATTATATATAGTAATACGTATTATCTATAGTAGACCTATATAAACTACTTTACTATAGCTTCTATGTTAATTAATAATAGTCTATTATATATAATTCCCTTCCTAAGCTAATTAATAATTACGATTAAGTTAGTATATCCTTTACTTTCTAGAAGATCGACAATAAAATTAATAGATATTTCTTACTAAATCTAGTCTAGTAGTAGTAGTAGTTTAAGGAATCCTTACTTTTAGTCTTACTATATCTTATTCCTTCTATAAGTATCGCAGTTCCGAATAAACTTTCTTATATCTTCTGATATCTATAGCTAGAAGAACTATCGACTTATAGTAGTAGCAGTTGAATCTCGTTCTAAGTATCTATATATCTTAGTATTATATATCGCTTAAATCAACTTCGTATATAGTTCTTCAGAATCAGGTACCTATAGTCTATCTCAGAATTATAGTTTACTCGCTTCTAATAGCGAGTACTCTAATATTAATATTTTCAACTTTAGTATAATAAGGAATACGCGCTACTTATCGCGTACTACCTTAGCCGCTCCTTAGTATATACTATCGGCTTATTCTACTTATAACTAGAGTTCCTTAAGTAGTATAGAGATAGCAGCAGTAGTATTATTATCTAAAGCGGCTTCGTAAACTATTTCGGGTTCTTTAACTTATAGGGATTCGTCTTATAGTTAGAAAGCTTCTTCTTCTTTCTAGCGTCTTCGATCTTATCGTATTATAACCGGAGCTACTACTACTATCTCTTATAGCAGTAGCAGTTCTCGTAGTACCTTTAGCTTAATCAGTTAGACTAACTAGTACTAGAGTTATTTATCTTCTATACTATAGGGCATATCTTATTCTTATCGTAAGAGTATATCTACGCGTTCGTTTTCTTTTCCCGGAATATAACTAATCGTATAGTTAAACTGCAAGAGAAATAGTAACTATCGTATCTGCTATTCTATAAGCCATCGAGCTATTATGAAATACTCGAGGTTCTTATAATTAGTACGAATATAGAATTCTTATATAATTTTCAATTCGTACTACTACTCCTTAAGGTAACGTATAATTACTAATATTTCCTTATTATAGATTTCATAGTTATATTTAGCTAAAGTGTTTTTCTTCGAGAAGAATATATAAAGTTATAAATATCCTTAGTTGTCGAATTATATAAGTACTACTTTTACTATCTATCTAGAGGAGTCTATTTCGAGTATTATTTCTTAGTCGAGGTCGAACTATACTAGTGTAAGTCTAGTAGTAAATATATCTTTTAACTTCTTAAACGCTTCGTCTATAGTATTATTCTACTACTATAGCTAGTCTTTATAGGTAAGCTATATTAATAGTAGTATAATCGTCGAGTAATCCTTAATAAACGTCCGATAGAAATTCGTAAATCCTAAGAAGCTTTATACTCCTTTTACTAAAGTCAGGGGTTCCTATTCTCGAATCGCTTATACTTTCTTAGGGTCTATTTAAATACCCTCTTTTATATTAATTACGAACCTAAGGTATTTCGTTATTTATACTTCGAATTCGTACTTATCGATATCGAGTTATAGTCTAGCCTCGCGTAGCTTTACTATAACTTTCGCTACTTGTTTTCAGTAGTAGTAGTAGTTATTATTTATATAGATTAGGATATTATTAATATAAGCAGAATAGAATTCGTCTAAGTAGTCGCGCAAAGCTTAATTAATATATTATTAAAACGTACTTAGGGCATTCGCGAGTCCAAAAGAAGTTACTAACTACTTATATAGACTATATCTCGTGCGAAAGGCTATCTTCTATTTGTTACTAGTAGTAATACGTATCTTATAGAATATAATAGTAATATCTAGTTTCGTAAACTATCTTACTTTCCTTATATTCTGAATAGTCTCGTAGATTAGTAGTAATAAGTATCGATCTTTCTTTCTAATTCGATTTAACCTATAGTAGTTAACGCAGAATCGTAAGCTACCTTCTAGTTTCTTTACAAATAGGATAAGGGCAGCAATAAGCAAGTTACTAACTCGAATAAATCCTTTATCGAGTAGCTTCGTAAGAGTCTTCTATAGTACTAAGAGTTCATCGTGAGATATATTATATAAGGGGCCCTATAGTACTATAAGTTCTTTACTATCGTATTACTCGAGTTCGATCTTATAGTTAATTCCAGGACCTTATAGCAGTAGTAATATATCTGTTTTCTTATTATCGTATAAGTCGAGGTACTTATATAGCTAATCAGGAAGTTTTATTCGCAGGTTAGTCTTTATCTTCAGTGCGAGCGCCTTTTAGTTATCCGCTATACTTACTATAAATACCTATATCTTTTTATATAGTCGTCCTCGAGTAAGTCTATTAAATACTACTACTAATACTACGAAGCAGTCTAGCTCGTAGTCCGGCTTCTATACTCGATTACATAGGATCGTAGTAGTAGTATTAATATAATATCGTGACTTTAGTACGATTATATATATATTGTTTTTCTTGAACTATAATACTCCTAAAATCAGGTCGTAGTCTTCTAAGTATAGTACTATATAGAAGAAAGCCTTAGCTTCCTTATACTTATCGATATCTATTTCAATAACTGCTACTTCTGTAACAGGACTTCTCTCCCCTTCGAACGAACTTATCTTAATAAGGGAAATAAGGAAACGCTAGAGGCGATAGCGAGTAATAAAGCGGGAATTAATAATACTATATAAAAAGCACCTAGTATTAAGTAGAGTTTTAGTATAATACTCTTTATTAATTATTATAGATACTAAGAAAAGAGCTCTATTTATTATATCCTTAAACTGATCTTAAGCTTCTACTACTACTACCTGATTAATCTCCTTCTACTTCTATTAGCGATTTTCGATAGAAGCTATTCTTTTCCCGAGCTCTCTGACTCGGAACTCGATTCGTCTGTCTCGACTACTTTCGTCTTCGACTTTTTCGTCTTCGTCTTAGCTACTACTATATAGCTTTTCTTCTTCTCGGTTTTAGCTAGTGTCGTTTAGTAGTTATAGACTATATATCTATCTTATCTATAGCAGAAGTAAAGTTATTCCGATTTTCGTCTTTCGATCTTAGTAGGACTTACTTATTAGGGTTCTTTCTTTATTATTATAGCTATAGTAATAGTAGGAGTTACTTCTTACTCTATCAGGTCTACTATATATCGATCCGCCTCGGGGGACTATTCTTATACTTACTTCTACTAGTCTATTCTAGCTAATAGCTCTTTAACTTTAGTTAGCTAGTCGCTAACTATTTGTAATTATAAATAGTACTCTTTATATAACTATTCCTCTTTTATTCTGATTATACTACGGACTAAAGCAGTAGTAATAGTAGCCTTCAGGTAACTCTTCTTAATTATATCTGCTTAGTCCTATCCTTCTGCTTCGAGGATCAGCTAATTGAAATCGTTAAGGAACTCGTTTAAAGGATAAGCTCCCTACTTAATCTTATTTAGTTAGCTTATAGCTTTCTGCTAGTAATAAGAGTTACGAAAGGCAGTAGCTATCTGTTAGAATAGCCCCTCGACTATTAATTACCCTTGCCTCTAAGCGAAGCTTATCTAAGGGTAAATTCGTCCTGCAGCCTCGCCTAAGAGATAGCTAAACGTATACTATATCCTTTCCCTCTTATTACTAATAGCAGTAGTATCGATCTCTAGCTTCGCTCGTAGGATACCCTCGAATTAGAGGTATAAGGCTAGGTTAGTACTATCGAAATTTTCGGGTTTCGGTATACGTTACTTAGTTATTATAAGTAGTTCCGGGGTTATTAATCGTATCGTATTAATAGGAGTTAGTACTACTAGTAGCACTAGTAGTGCATTTCGTTATGCTTCTATATCTTCGATCCTACTAGTTAGAGTAGCGGTCGTATTTACTTATTATACTACTAGCTTAGTAACTTATTATCTTTATGCCTCGAAGGCATCTAGTAGCTGCTAAGGGGGCTGCTCTTCTACTATAGTAAACCGTATGTTCTAGCGTTATTATAATCGTAAGTAAAGCAGCCGGATCTACTATATATAGTCCGAGGCGTCTATCTCCGTATCGTAAGTATACGTATAGTAATAGTAAGGCTAAGGTACTAGCTTTCTTACGCACGCGTAAGTAAAGTAGCTGGATCTACCGTATATAGTCCGAGGCATCTGTCTCCGTATCGTAGGTATACGTGTAGCAATAGCAGGGCCAAGGTACTAACTTTCTTATGTACTCGTAGGTAAGGCAGCCGGATCTACTATATATAGTCCGAGGCGTCTATCTCCGTATTATAGGTATACGTATAGCAATAGTAGAGCTAAGGTACTAGCTTTCTTACGTACGCGTATTATCCACTGCTCGAAAGCAGATCCTCCTTTATTTAATTAAGAATATCAGGAATAAGTTAATTCTAATATCACGGGGCGGATATAAAGTATATAGTATAAAAGCTCGTCTATATTATAAGGAGAATTAACTAAGGAGAGAAGGGAGGTATAGGAGTCTCCCTTCGAAGAAAAGGTAATACTATAGCCGCTAGTAGCAGTAGTATCGGTACACGTATGACTATAAGTCAGGTACTAGCGTAGACGCCTCAGGCGTCGAGCATACTAACGGGTGCAACCCGTCACAAATATTAAGATAAAAGCACTTATCGATTCAGGAGCTATAGGACGCTTTATAAACTCAGCCTTTATTAAGAAATAGAATATTCCTACTATTATTAACCTAAAATTATATCGCTTTACTTTATTAGACGGAAAAGGCGCCGGAATAGATAGATAAGTCCGCAGAAGAATAAGAGGAATAAAGATAGTTATTAATAGATACGAAAAAATACTTTATTTTAATATTATACTTACTAGATAATACGATATTATATTAGGAATATTATAGCTATATAATTATAATCCTAGTATAAACTAAGTAACTAAGAAAGTTATATTTAGTAATTATAAATATAAATATAATTAACTAGCTAGTAAACGAGAGGCTAGCGACGCTTCCCTAACAATAATACCGATAGACTCTAGCTACTTAAATCAGGTTCCTAGTTAGTTAGAACCTAGGAATTATCTTAGTTAAATAGATAATATTCGGGAGTAACTACCCGAATTATATAGGAAGTTCTTAAAATTATTCGAGGATCCGTAGGATATAAGAGCTCTACTTAAGTATAAACCCTAAGATTATAAGATAAACTTTAAGGATAGATTTATACTTATCGTAGAGAAACTTTATTATTATAACTATAATACTATAAGGATACTTAAGGAGTATTAGAAGTTAAGTATAAAAAAAGGATAGATTCGGAAATCTAAGTTATCTTATACTATTAATATACTAGTAGTTAAGAAAGCAGGAGATCTTAAAGGGAGACCTTATAGAGATTATCGGATAATTAATAATAAAACTATAAGGGATATATACCCTTTACTAAATACTTAGTACCTGCGGGATAAGCTAGCTAGAGTAAAGATATATACTAAGTTAGATTAATATAACATATTTAATATAATCCGAATTAAGGAGGGATATAAGTAGAAGACTAATTTCGTATTACCCTTAGAGCTATAGGAATATATAGTAATACTATTCGGCTTAACTAATACCTTAGCTATATATTAAAGGCAGAATAATAATATTCTTAAGGACTTTATTAGGAAATTCGCTATATATTACCTAGATAATATCCTAGTATACTCGGAAACTATTAAGGTATACTAGAGCTATATTACCTAAGTTATAGAAGTATTATATAAGGTAGATTCTAGACTAAAGATATCGAAATATGAATTCTCAGTTAAGTAAGTTACTTTTCTAGAGTATATTATTTACTTAGGAGAGATAAGTATTAACCCGGAGAAAATTAAAGCTATAAAGGAATAAGAATCTCTAAAGAATATTAAGGATATATAATTATAGTTAGATTTCGCTAATTTTTACTAATAGTTTATTAGAAACTATTCTAAGATTACCGAACTACTTATAAGCTTAATAAGGAAGGATATTCTTTTTACTTAGATTAGCTAGTATAAGGAAGCTTTTCGGAGAATTAAGAAAGAATTCATAAGAGAACTAATCCTATATAGTTTCGATAAAGAGAAGGAAAGTATAGTAGAAATAGATACCTCTAATACTTATACTAGCGTAGTATACCTATAGTAAGATAACAAAGGATAATTATACTTAGTCGCTTACTTTTCAGAAAAAATATCTCCGGCCGAATAGAACTATAATATCTATAAGAAAGAACTTATAGCGATTATTAAAGTACTTAAATACTAGAAAATATACTTATAAGGAGCTAAGTTCCTAGTTATTATCTATACTAATTATATAAATCTTCGAACCTTTATAACTACTAAAGTCTTAGATAATCGTCGATTAGCTTAATAGTCTAAGGAACTTACCTCTTTTAACTTAGTTATTAAGTATATATAGGGAAAAGTATGACGACAGCTCACCTGAATATCACATGAGAAGAAGGATAGATAACAGGGCCCGAGTTTATAGGTATCCCGGCAGAACTAGTATCTGACCCGGTATAGTATCGGACTAGTACTAGTATATATATATAAGGTGCTTTATACTCTATCTCTCTTCTTCTTCCTTCCTTATCTTTTTATTTCCTTTGTAGTAGACTATATAAGATCGCTCTTAGCCTCCCTACTTGTTTATTCTTACTTATATACCGCCTTAAGTCTTATATTATTATATTAAATAAAAAGATTAAGATAGCCGGAGATAGCCTACTATAATATCTTACTACTAAGTTAGTTATTCGATAATTACTCGTATATAGCCGAGATACTAGAGATCTCTCGGATAACTATAAATCAGAGTTTAATTTAGCTTATCGTAAATAGTATAATAGAGGAGGTCTTCGCTAACGCTCTTTTAATAACCCCCTTAGTATAAAGGAATTATAAATAGATTTTAAAGAAGGTATAATAAATACCCCGGAACTTTAATCTCTACGTATCGCCGCCGAAATAGCCCTAATAAACCCCTTTTTAAGCTATTATTATAGCTCTTAACTAATAAACTAGAGACTCCTCTAGTTCTAGGAGAACTTAACGTGATCTCCCCTACTTTACCTCTGAACTTAATCCGTTATACCTTTCCTTACTCTAAACGTCTCTTACCCTAGAGAATATTAATACCTTATTAAGGAAGTACTAACTAAGAGAGAAAGGAAAATAAAAGCGAAATTCACTAGGAGTATAATCGCTAAGTACTCCTACTATTATAAGTGACTCGAACCTGATCTATTCTCTCTTATAATAATTAGTAGACTAGAAGGAAAAGAATAACTCTCTAGAAGATACTATAGATAGACTAATCTCTGTATAAGATAAGTTCCTTATAAGAGTCCCTCGCTTATCTTCGACTCTCCTACTAGAACTAATACTATAATCTCCGCGTATAGCGGAGTTTAATAACCTAATAAACTCTATTCTAATATGTAGTATTAAGAGAGAGGATATTATTCCTAATAAACTATCTCCCTTTCCTAGCGCCGAATCAGTAGAGTTACGCCCTAGGAAGTCTTATCTTACTAAGAAGATCCTACCCCTAGATAATAAATCAGACCTTACTTTCCTCTAATAGAGAGTATCGATACGAGACTAGCTAGCTATAAACGCTAACTACTACCCTACGGACTTCTCCCGGCGCGTTCTCGTATAGGAGCTAGTTACTAGATTAGCTAAGGAGTATCTTACGCTTTAGTACCTTACTAATAAGTTCGAAACTAGTAATAAAATAATCTCCTTATTAGAGGAGAACTTTCTTACTAGTTTAGAGGAAGATAACTACTATAACGCTTTCTACTACTTAGAAATATAATAACCCGACTATATACGCGAGACTTTCGCTAAGTTTCGTAGTCGATTTCAAAGCGCTATTATCTAAGGTAAAGTTAAAAAGAAAGAGTAGTTCTTTTATATATAAGATAAGATTATATTATCCTTATGCGCTTTAACTCTTATTATTAAACTAATATAGAATAAGGATTATACTTCTATAGTTAGATTCTTACTTTCTTTTAATACTAAGTATCGCTATAACTTAGAATATACTTATCCCGAGAAAGCTACTGCCTAGGTATAGTACTATAAGCTTACTATTATTATTATAATTACTACTAGTTCTACTTCTTACCGGTCCTTAAGCTTAGCTCCTCGATAAACTACTCCCGTACTATACGTATATATTTCTACCCCGGTATAAGCTAGTACTCCCTCCGCGCTAAAACGCCTTATTACCTTAACTGGAGAACCCTTTAAGTATTATAGTTATAGATAGCTCAGTTATATTAAGCTAGACTGCCCTAACCTACCTAAGGTTCAATTAATTAACGAATTTCCGGAAGAGGATTAAGTAACTAAGGAAGTAGTAGAAGATATATCCTCTGAATCTAGACTAATACTAAAGGGAAACGATAAGGCTTAAGTAAAAACTCCTTCTTAGGTCTACGTAAGTATAATCTCTCTAATCTAGACTTTAACTCCTTAATAGGAAGTAAGTAATTCATATACCCGATTATAATTAGTATAAACGGGCTAAGAGTCTCTATAAATAGCCTAATCGATACTAAAGCGAATAGTTATCTGTTTATTAATCGTACTCTTACCGGATAACTATCAGGGGCCCTCGGTATCAAAATCGAGCTACTACTTTATTCTATTCTAATATATAGTTTCTAATAGTCTATTAGAACTTATATTACTTATTTTATACGTTTATACTTTTCTATTAATAGTAAGTGTATTTATACTACCCTTTTATTCTCCTCGATTTAGGATAATAAGATATAATTATTAGTATTAAATAGATATAACGATTTCAGGTTAAGCTAGATACGCTTTACTATAAGCTACTATAGTCGGAACGCTATCTAGCTACTCTCTAATATAATAAGGAGATAATTATAACTCTACTACCTCGTAAACCTAGTATTAATTAATCTTACTAAATCGATACTAATACGCGGGATTTAGCTATAAACTAGCTAGATTAATACTAATTATACTAAATAGTAGCGATATAGTATATTAATATATTATCCTTACCTTTTAACTTATTTCCGCTTATCGTTAAGGAATCTGAACTCTTTTTCGCTCCGAATTTATCGAGAAAGGTACTTGCGCTGAAACTCTACTATAAGTACTTCTCTTAACCTCTAAGGATCTAGAAACTAGTTCCGATTTACTAAATTAGTACTATAGCTTTTCACTTTAATATAAAACGTAAAAGTTCTGAATTATTCTTTATTAATATCTACGAGATAAACTACCTCTTATAAGACTATCTAAATAGCGACTCTCCTAAGGATCCTGATACTAAACGACTCGTAGCCGAAAAGCTACCGGAATAGTACTATACTCTTAAGGAAGCTTTTTCTAAGCGGGATTCTAATATTTTTCCGCTATATTACTTATACGATTATAAAATTATTCTAAAAGAATTATTACCTAACGTATATTCGCCCTTATATTAGTAATCTATAGATAAACTATAAGTAACTAAGGAATACCTTATAGAAAACCTAGATAAGGGATTTATCGAATCTAGCTAAAGTCCCTTTATATTACTTATACTATTCGTTAAGAAGGCTAATAGAGGATTATGCTTCTATATTAACTATTATAAGCTTAATACGATCACTCGAAAGGATTCATACCTAATACTTAGGATCGATAAGCTCTTAACCTGTATATCTAAAGTAGTAATCTTTACTAAACTAGATATCCGAGTAGTATTTAACTATATCTATATAGACCCCGAATCAGAGGAGTATACTACCTTCCGAACCCGCTTCAGATCCTATAAATATAAAGTACTATCTTTTAAGCTCTATAATAAACCTAGTATGTACTAGTGATATATAAATAATATATTACTAGATTACTTAGATAATTTCTATATAGCTTACTTAGATAATATCCTTATATACTCGGAAACGCTCTAGGAATATAAGAAATATATTAAATTAGTACTATAATACTTAATAGATACCGGACTTTAAGTAAATATTAAGAAAAGCGAATTCTATATTACTCGGACTAAATACCTTAGATATATTATTACTACTAACGGAATCGAGCTAGATCCTGAGAAGGTAGTACTATTAGTAGACTAGAAGTACCCCGAAATAGTAATAACTATGAAATCCTTCTTAGGATTCTATAAGTTCTATTATTAATTTATTCGGAATTTTAGCTTTATCGCTAAACCTCTCTTAGTACTTACTCGGCCTATAGTACTATAGAATTTCACTAACGATTATAAGAAGTCCTTTAACGATTTATATTAATAGCTATTATCGGTATAGAAATTATACTATTTCGACCTTAAATTATAAACTAAACTAGAAACTAATACTTCTAATAATATAATAGCTAGAGTTATCTCCTAGTTATATAAAGATAACTAGTAGTATCTAATTAGATTCTACTCCTATATTCTTAATAGATATAAACTAAACTAAGAGATCTATAATAAAGAGTTATACGCTATTATTAAGTCTTTCCGGAAATAGAGATCGGAACTTATATTTCTATAACGCTATACCGGCGTATATATAGACTATTAATCCTTAGAATACTTTATAATTACTAAGGTCTTAATTAGTAAGTAAGCTAAATAGATAGAATTCCTTTCCGAATTTAACTTTCAAATTATATATATACTTAGTAAAAATAACGCTAAAGCCGATATCCTTAGCTATAAGGAATAAGATCTAAGGATATAAGAATATTAGAAATAAGATAATAGATCTCGGGTTTTACTGCCTCTAGACTACTTAGACCCTAAGATTAATGCGGAACTAGCTAAGTATTATATTAATTAAATTAGTTATATATACCTAATATTACTAGGGATTAATACGCTACTAGAACTCGTATATAATTCCTTTGATTTAATCGAGAAACTATATTAATTTAACTAAGAATTATTCTCTAATAAATAGAATATATTAGGAGATAGCTATACTATTAATAATAGTTTACTACTTTATAATAGTTATCTATACGTATAACACTATACCTCGCTATATACCTATTTAATTAGCGAAGTCTACGATTAAGTTTCCTCTGCTTATCCGAATACTCGTAAGACTACTGAAATAATTTCTACTTATTATTACTAGAAAGGACTCGTATTAGATATAAAATAATATACTTATAATTACTACTCTTATTAGTACTCTTATCTGAAGTAAACGAAATAGTAAGGATTCCTCTACTTATTACCGGTACTTAGCTACTTTATATAATACTTAGCTATAGATTTTAAGGACTTCCTGCTTAATAACTAAGGATTTAATAAGATATTAGTATTTATCGACCGCCTAGGGAAAGACTCTATATCGATACTATATTGCTATAATATCGATACCCGCGGGATAATAATATTATTTATCTAATAGATATATTATTTCAGATATACTCCTAAGTTAATTATATCTAACTAAGGAGCTTAGTTTATCTTATCTTTCTAGTAAGAGTTTTACTATATAATTAGAGTTAAAGTTAAGCTCTCTATCTCCTTTTACTAGTAAACTAATAGATAAATAGAGATTATGAATTAGTATATTAACTAATACTTTAGACTCTTTATTAATTACTACTAAAGTAACTAGAGCGAACTACTACTAATAATAGACTACGCCTAAGTAACCCTATCTTACGACTGTATTAGTATAGTGCTATATACCTTTAAATATAATATATTATTATAGAATAGCTAGGACTAGAAATAACTTACTTGATCGATACTATAAGAGAAGCTTAATTATACTAATACTAAATCTTTAGCTAAATATACTAAATCCGCTATCGAGGTTATAAAAGCTAATATATTAGCTACTTAGTATAAGATAAGCGCTATAACTAACCCGAAACGGTATAGTATTAACTAAGAAGTTAGAGATAAGGTATTTCTCTCTATAAGGAACCTTAAGAATTCCTAGCTAAGTAAGAAGCTATCTAGTCTCTAAGTAAGACTATACTAGGTCTTAGCTAAGATCAGATACTCTTATAAGCTAGATTTACTCCCGGGATCTTCTATATATAATATATTCGCTCCCGAATTACTCTTTAAGGACCCGGACGACCTATTACTAAGCTAGGAGTTACTAAACTTACCCTTAGAGGTTATCGCTACTTAAGAAGAGTAAGAGTTATAAGATATACTCGCTATATAGCTCCTAAGAGGTAATCTGAAGTATTAAGTTAGCTAGCTAAGCTATAACCCGGACCTAACTTAGTATAACGCTTCTGACTTAATAAGTACTCCGTATAAGCTTAGAGACTTTTATACTACTAACTTAAGTAAACTTAGACCTCCGCGTAAACTAGATTAGTAGATTAAGGCTTAAGAAGATAGAATAGATAACTATAGTTACTTAGAGGATAATAAGTTATTATAGTTACTAGTATTAGAATTTATTATTAAGAATAATCCCCTGATTATACTCTATAATAATACTATATCTAAAACTCTACTTCTTTAATTATCTCTACTTTATTAGCTTTCTTCCCTAAGTCCTCTAGAGCTTCTAGTAAATCTAGAATATCTAGAACCGGAATTACTATATCTAACTCTTTACTTAAATCTATTAATATAGCTCTAGTAGTAGACTAAGTATAATAGCTAATCTTACGGGCTTTCTTCTTTAGAAAGGGTCCGAGAGTATCTAGATCTAACGCTATCTCTAAACTAGAAGGTAAATTCCTCTTTCCCTTAGTATTAGATATCGTAGCTTTAAATATAGCTTTCTTTATAAATTCCTATATAATATTATTTAATTCTTTTATCTACTTTAATACTATTTTAGCTATTAACTTAGACTTTACTAAATTAACTATTAGAAGATCTAAATCCTATATCGCGTTAGTATAATACTAGTATCTAAGGGTTTAAGATCGTAACTTATTACTTTAATAAACTCTAACTCCTTAAATACTTTCTATATAGAACGCCTTAAAGCTTAAGTCTCTACTAATTATATAGTAGTAATCTCTAATATAGTAGTAGGAGTAATAGATTTCGCGAGACGATAGATCTGATTAATAGCCTTATAGATAGCTATAATACTACTCCGATTTAGCTCTGTGTCCTTAGCTTCGCTACTAAGAAGTAAACCGGATAAAATAGTATACTCTATATTAATATAGTTAAGTAACTATAATACGTTAGTATATATAACTATATTCAGGTTTAAGTAACTTATATACTTATAACTACTCTTTAATACTAAATAATACTTATAAAGCTTAGAGTTAGGCTTATTAAATAAGTATAAGAGTTCTAAAACAGGAGTATTATTATATTTTATCTTAAGGAAAGCGCGAATATATTATAAGTAATATATATAATATACTACCGAAAGAGTACTAGCAGGAACTAGTAAAAGTACTATAGGAGTTAGCGTTATAGATCCGTGAAACCCTTATACCGCACTTAAGGACTATCCCTAAAACTAAGATAGGAAACTTACTTATATTAAGAGAAGAGTTAATTAAGTCGATTAATATATAAGATTATAGTAAACTACTATAGTAGTTAGTAATAATACCTACTATAGGAGCTATATCGTAGTCTAAGGAGAGTAAACTTATAAGTTAAAGTAGTTATCGTAGTTAAAAAGGAAAGGCTCTAATATTAATAAACCCCTTACTTTATATACAATACGCCCTACTTAACTCGACTCCTACTATAAAAAGATAAAGTAAATACAACTTACCGCCCGATTTAGAAGCTATAACTAATATAGTACTATTATAGCGATATAACTAGTTAGAACCTAATAAAGAATTTACTACTACTAAAGAGCAGCTAGCGCTTATTACGCGAATATCAACGAAAACAGTTATAATAAAGACTAATTCCAGTATAAACTATAACCTTCCGAGCTTAAGGTTAAGCTCTTCTTAGGAGAGAGGTAATATAATAATAGCTCACCTGAATATTATATAAGAAGAAAGATAGATAATAGGGCCCGAGTTCATAGGTATCCCGGCAGAACTAGTATCCGACCCGGTATAGTATCGGACTAGTACCGGTATATATATATAAGGTGCTTTACACTCTATCTCTCTTCTTCTTCCTTCCTTATCTTTTTGTTTCCTTCGTAATAGACTATATAAGATCGCTCTTAGCCTTCTTACTTGTTTATTCTTACTTATATACCGCCTTGAGTCTTGTGTCGTTACAAAAAGATAATATACGAGCAGATACTCTAAGTAGATTACTAGGTTATAGGGATAATAAGGTCTATAATAAGATTATCTTACTTAAATAGCTAGATAATAGAGATATAGTTACTAATATCCGAGAAGCTACTACGATTAAGTAAGAAATTAAGTAACCTTAGTATAATACTTTAAAAGAGGCTTAGAAGAAAGATAGATTATCCTTAGATAAGACTAAGGAACTTATTATAAGAAATATAATTAAGAATAATATTATACGAGTTAATAGGAAAATTTAGCTTCTATTAAGCTTAGTAGAAGTATATATTAAAGAATAACACGAGCTTCCCGCGTATAGATATTAAGGGATACGAAGAATATATCTAAGGATTTCAAGAAACTACTAGTCGAAAGGACTCCGCTAAGTAGTTAAAAAAGTACTAGCTAACTATAATACTTATATTAGGAATAAGTCTTCCTGATATACACCTTATAAGCAGATAATTATAGTACTAATACTACTAATATCTTAGAAATCGATATTAGAGGACTTCATAGGGCTACTGCTACTATCGAAGGACCTAGTTATAGGAGTTAGCTATAATATAATACTTATTATTATAGAAAGACTTACTAAGTATATAATCTTAGTACTAGTCTTATCTACTCTTATAGCTAAATACCTAGTATAGGTATACCTTAAGGAGATAGTCTCTAAGTATAGAGTACCTGAAGAAATTATATCGGATTAAGATAAGTTATTTATATTAAAGTTCTGGAATACTTTAATAAGGTTCCTAAGGACTAAACGGAAACTATTAATAGCTTTCTATCCTTAGACTAATAGAGGAAATAAAAGAATAAACTAAGTAGTTAAAGTATACTTATACTATTATATTAACTATTAATAAAATAATTAGGTAAAACTACTATTACTTGCAGAGTTTATATATAATAGCTCGATTATAGAAATAATAAAAGTTATATTATTCTTCGCGAATTATAGTTATGAACCTGTCGCCTATAGAGGACCTAACTTAAGAGTTAAGGATAATAATATAGCTTATATCTAGGTTCGGAATATCAAGGACCTCTATAAGGAACTCTAGTTTATAGCAGAAAAGAATATATATTATTATAATAAGAATCGTAGTTAGGAGCTAACGCTATAGGAGGGGGATAAGGTCTACTTTCTATGAAAAAATATTAATATATAGAGACTAAGTAATAAGTTAGACTATAAGAAACTTAGACCTTTTAAAATTAAATAAGTTAAAGGACCTTTAAATTATAAACTCTAGCTACTAGCTATAATAAAGAAGATATTCCTAATATTCTATATATAAGGGTTAAGCCCTTAGGGTATGGTGCTGGTATTACTAGCACGACTCGCTAACTAAGGCTCAGTTGAGCCTTTGTACTATATACCTTTTCTTACGGCTTCCGGTTAGATTCTTACTTTCCTCTTATCGAACTTATTAAATACTACTATAAACTCTCGTATATATATTATTCACTTATAATATTAAGTTCGATTAAAATAAATAGAGTTAAATACTCTTCACTAGTCTACGCTAGAGAGCGCTATAATACTAGCGCTAAACGCTAACTCGCAGTCGGAACGTATAATAACTTAAGCGAAACTAATACGAGCTATAAACGAGATATACTAGCGCTAATAACTAATAGAGACCGAGCTAGCCCTAGCGCGGTCCGCCTAATAAGAAGCGGAGAGATATTAGTAATAGAGCTAATAAGAGCCCGAACGATAGTAGTAAGAGTATACGACCGACTCGCTAATAAAAGCTCTAATTAAGTTAATTATATTAATACCTCGCTCTAACTCTAATAAAGAAGAGTTAGTTCCTATAAGTTAGAAGCTACTATCCTAGGATAATAAAGTAGATACCTTCCGGGATTACCTACTTAGGATTAGGAGCTCTTATTAGGCTCGCTTCGCGTTAAAACTAATACTATCTATTAATTATTACTAAGATATTATTTATAATACCTTTCCCTCTTACGAACGAATTCGAATACGGTATTTTTAGGAGAAAAGAGACGCGATAAAAGGTAAAGCTCCCGAGTATTTCTTCGCGCGACTCGAGGAGGTCTTCGCGGATAGTAATAAATAAGCTAAAGTGCTAGAATAACTATCGAATCTTAAGTACTCTATAGGATACCCTTAATATAAATACTAGCTAGAATTCGATAGATTCCTACTTAGTATAAGCAGGGAAATCTAAGAGGATAATATAAAAATTAGTTATTTAAAGAATACTTTCTTAAACTCTATCTGAATATATATAGCTTCTATAGTTAAGATAGCGGACTACTACTAGTTCTTAAGGGAAATAGAGCGTATTATTATAAACCTCGAGGAGATAGACTAATTCAAATCAGCTAATAAGAGATAGAGTGAAAGGAATAAGGACTCCGGATTAAATATAATAGTTAGCCTACGTATAGTAAGTTCTTCCTTAATACTTAGAGTAGATACTGATAAGGATATTATAATAGCCCTGATGTTTATTAAAAGAGGCCGCCTAGATAATAAAAAATATTATAAGAATATAGGAGATAAGCAGAGAGCTAAATAGATCGACGAAGCGAAAAGAGAATATCGCTATAAGAAGAAACTCTATTACTAATATAAAATAGCTAGATATCGTATCTATAACTATACTTATAGCGTAGCTATAGAGCTTACGACTATTAGCTCAGTCGAGTTAAGCCTACTGCTAGAGGACGATAATAACTATAGGGATTCCGAAGAAGGAGGGTCGGGAAAAGACTAGCTCTCGCTCGAAATCAGAAGATAAGAGAGGAAGGAGTATTAGCAGAAGAATAAAGTGAATTTAAGAAAGTTATAAACAGAAACCTCGTATATATAAATATAGTCCTTTAAAATACTTTCGGAATATTTACTCTTATTAATAAAAGCTACTAGTACTATATTATAATTAATAAAGACCTAGCGAATAGTCTTAGTCTTTACTATATTAGTAATAAGACTTATAAAGTAAAAAGCGTATTTAAATCACTAAAAGGTACGAAAATAGAAAAAGTTATATCCTTCTAAATAGATATTATAAGATATAACTAATTAGTTTACGCTTATATTATTATTAACTTATCTTTCCCGATTATACTAAGAAATCCTTAGAAAGTAAATAATAAAGTATAAATTACGCTAGAGAAGTATTAGTTCTACTATAGTATAGCGTAATAATAGGTATCAGAGGGGCGTAACTATAAGAGTCGCGAAGACTCGTAGCCCTTATATATATCGGACTCCAGTATATTAATAATAATAGCTATAGTATTATCAGATAATATTAAAAAGGTAATATCGAAGAAAGCGGAGTTAATAATAAAAGAACTTGAAAGGATACTTCTACTAAAGCTTAAGGATATAGCTCTACTATTTTCCTAATAAGAAGCGAATAAGCTAGTACCTTATCACTTAGGAATTAACTACTAGATCAGGATCCGCGAGTAACTAGATAGATCCTAGCTAATACTACTATAGGAGCTGCTATATAGTATATCGAAAGACGAACTCCTAGTACTAAGGAAATCGCTAAACGACTTATTAGAAAAAGGATATATTTAAGAAAGTATATTAGAAGCTTTAGTACTTATTCTTTTTATAAGGAAACCTGAGAGAGGCTTACGTTTCTATTATAATTACTAAGCGTTAAACGTAATTATAATACTAGATTAGTACTTTTTACTACTTATACCGAAGACCTTTTATTCTCTTATAAGATCTAAGTAATTAACTAAAGTAGATATTATTTTAGCTTTCTATAAGATTCGAATAGCTAAAAGCTATGAATATAAAATAGTATTCTATACTCGCTTCGGTCTATTTAAGTAGCTTATATATCTATTCAGGTTATTAAGAGCACTAGCTGTAACGATAGCTCACCTGAATATCACATGAGAAGAAGGATAGATAATAGGGCCCGAGTTTATAGGTATCCCGGCAGAACTAGTATCCGACTCGGTATAGTATCAGACTAGTACTAGTATATATATATAAGGTGCTTTATACTTTATCTCTCTTCTTCTTCTTTCCTTATCTTTTTATTTCTTTCGTAGTAGATTATATAAGATCGCTCTTAGCCTCCCTACTTATTTATTCTTACTTATATACTACTTTAAGTCTTATATTATTATATTAAATAAAAAGATTAAGATAGCCGGAGATAGCTTACTATAATATCTTATTACTAAGTTAGTTATTCGATAACTACTTATATATAGCTAAGATACTAGAGATCTCTCGGATAACTATGAATTAGGGTTTAATTTAGCTTATTATAAATAGTATAATAGAGGAAGTCTTTACTAACGCTCCTTTAATAACTCTCTTAGTATAAAGGAATTATAGATAGATTTTAAAGAAAGTATAATAAATACCCCGGAACTTTAACTTCTATATATTACCGCTGAAATAGCCTTAATATACTCCTTTTTAAGTTACTATTATAGCTCTTAACTAATAAACTAGAGACCTCTTTAGTTCTAGAGGAACCTGACGCGATCCCTCTTACTCTACCTCCGAACCTAATTTATTATACTCTTCCTTACTCTAAACGTCTCTTACTCTAGAGAATATTAATACTTTATTAAGAAAGTACTAACTAAGAGAGAAAGGAAAATAAAAGCGAAATTCACTAGGAGTATAATCACTAAGTACTCTTATTACTATAGGTAACTCGAACCTGATCTATTCCCTCTTATAATAATTAGCGGATTAGGAGAAAAAGAATAACTCTCTAGAAGATACTATAGATAGACTAATCTCCGTATAAGATAAGTTCCTTATAAGAGTCTCTCGCTTATCTTCGACTCTCTTACTAGAACTAATACTATAATCTCCGCGTATAGCGGAGTTTAATAACCTAATAAACTCTATTCTAATACGTAATACTAAGAGAGAGGATATTATTCCTAATAAATTATCTCTCTCTCCTAGCGCTAAATCAGTAGAGTTACGCCCTAGGAAGTCTTATCTTACTAAGAAGATCTTACTCTTAGATAATAGATTAGACCTTACTTTCCTCTAATAGAGAGTATCGATACGAGACTAGCTAGCTATAAATATTAATTACTACTCTACGGACTTCTCCTAGCGCGTTCTCGTATAGGGGCTAGTTACTAGATTAGCTAAGGAGTATCTTATACTTTAGTACTTTACTAACGAGTTTAAAACTAGTAATAAAATAATCTCCTTATTAAAGGAGAACTTTCTTACTAGTTTAGAGGAAGATAACTATTATAACGCTTTCTACTACTTAGAAATATAATAACCTAGCTATATACGCGAGACTTTCGCCGAGTTTTATAGTCGATTTCAAAGCGCTACTATCTAAGGTAAAGTTAAAAAGAAGGAGTAGTTCTTCTATATATAAGATAAGATTATATTATCTTTACGCGCTTTAACTCTTATTATTAAACTAATATAGAATAAGGATTACGCTTCTATAGTTAGATTCTTACTTTCTTTTAATACTAAGCGTTATTATAACTTAGAATATACTTATCTCGAGAAAGCTACTACTTAGGTATAATACTATAAGCTTACTATTACTACTACGACTATTACTAGTTCTACTTCTTACTAGTCCTTAAGCTTAGCTCCTTAATAAACTACTCTTATACTATATATACGTACTTCTACTCCGGTACGGGCTAGTACTCTCTCCGCGCTAAAACGCCTTACTACCTCGACCGGAGAACCCCTTAGGTATTATAGTTATAGATAGCTCGGTTATATTAAGCTAGACTGCCCTAACTCGCCTAAGGTTTAATTAATCGACGAATTTCCGGAAGAGGATATAACGATATAAGACTCAAGGCGGTATATAAGTAAGAATAAACGAGTAGGGAGGCTAAAAGCGATCTTATATAGTCTACTACGAAGGAAACAAAAAGATAAGGAAAGAAGAAGAAGAGAGATAGAGTATAAGGCACCTTATATATATATACTAGTACTAGCCCGATACTATACCGAGTCGGATACTAGTTCTGCCGGGATACCTATGAACTTAGGCCCTAGTATCTATCTTTCTTCTTATATAATATTCAGGTAAGCTATTGTTATATTACCCCCTCCCTAAGAAGAGCTTAACCCTAAGCTCGGAAAGTTATAGTTTATACTAGAATTAGTCTTTATTATAACTATTTTCATCGATATTCGCGTAATAAGCGCTAGCTGCTCTTTAGTAGTAGTAAATTCTTTATTAGGTTCTAACTAGTTATATCGCTATAATAGTACTATATTAGTTNAGATACTAGAGATCTCTCGGATAACTATGAATTAGGGTTTAATTTAGCTTATTATAAATAGTATAATAGAGGAAGTCTTTACTAACGCTCCTTTAATAACTCTCTTAGTATAAAGGAATTATAGATAGATTTTAAAGAAAGTATAATAAATACCCCGGAACTTTAACTTCTATATATTACCGCTGAAATAGCCTTAATATACTCCTTTTTAAGTTACTATTATAGCTCTTAACTAATAAACTAGAGACCTCTTTAGTTCTAGAGGAACCTGACGCGATCCCTCTTACTCTACCTCCGAACCTAATTTATTATACTCTTCCTTACTCTAAACGTCTCTTACTCTAGAGAATATTAATACTTTATTAAGAAAGTACTAACTAAGAGAGAAAGGAAAATAAAAGCGAAATTCACTAGGAGTATAATCACTAAGTACTCTTATTACTATAGGTAACTCGAACCTGATCTATTCCCTCTTATAATAATTAGCGGATTAGGAGAAAAAGAATAACTCTCTAGAAGATACTATAGATAGACTAATCTCCGTATAAGATAAGTTCCTTATAAGAGTCTCTCGCTTATCTTCGACTCTCTTACTAGAACTAATACTATAATCTCCGCGTATAGCGGAGTTTAATAACCTAATAAACTCTATTCTAATACGTAATACTAAGAGAGAGGATATTATTCCTAATAAAATATCTCTCTCTCCTAGCGCTAAATCAGTAGAGTTACGCCCTAGGAAGTCTTATCTTACTAAGAAGATCTTACTCTTAGATAATAGATTAGACCTTACTTTCCTCTAATAGAGAGTATCGATACGAGACTAGCTAGCTATAAATATTAATTACTACTCTACGGACTTCTCCTAGCGCGTTCTCGTATAGGGGCTAGTTACTAGATTAGCTAAGGAGTATCTTATACTTTAGTACTTTACTAACGAGTTTAAAACTAGTAATAAAATAATCTCCTTATTAAAGGAGAACTTTCTTACTAGTTTAGAGGAAGATAACTATTATAACGCTTTCTACTACTTAGAAATATAATAACCTAGCTATATACGCGAGACTTTCGCCGAGTTTTATAGTCGATTTCAAAGCGCTACTATCTAAGGTAAAGTTAAAAAGAAGGAGTAGTTCTTCTATATATAAGATAAGATTATATTATCTTTACGCGCTTTAACTCTTATTATTAAACTAATATAGAATAAGGATTACGCTTCTATAGTTAGATTCTTACTTTCTTTTAATACTAAGCGTTATTATAACTTAGAATATACTTATCTCGAGAAAGCTACTACTTAGGTATAATACTATAAGCTTACTATTACTACTACGACTATTACTAGTTCTACTTCTTACTAGTCCTTAAGCTTAGCTCCTTAATAAACTACTCTTATACTATATATACGTACTTCTACTCCGGTACGGGCTAGTACTCTCTCCGCGCTAAAACGCCTTACTACCTCGACCGGAGAACCCCTTAGGTATTATAGTTATAGATAGCTCGGTTATATTAAGCTAGACTGCCCTAACTCGCCTAAGGTTTAATTAATCGACGAATTTCCGGAAGAGGATATAACGATATAAGACTCAAGGCGGTATATAAGTAAGAATAAACGAGTAGGGAGGCTAAAAGCGATCTTATATAGTCTACTACGAAGGAAACAAAAAGATAAGGAAAGAAGAAGAAGAGAGATAGAGTATAAGGCACCTTATATATATATACTAGTACTAGCCCGATACTATACCGAGTCGGATACTAGTTCTGCCGGGATACCTATGAACTTAGGCCCTAGTATCTATCTTTCTTCTTATATAATATTCAGGTAAGCTATTGTTATATTACCCCCTCCCTAAGAAGAGCTTAACCCTAAGCTCGGAAAGTTATAGTTTATACTAGAATTAGTCTTTATTATAACTATTTTCATCGATATTCGCGTAATAAGCGCTAGCTGCTCTTTAGTAGTAGTAAATTCTTTATTAGGTTCTAATTAGTTATATCGCTATAATAGTACTATATTAATTATAGCTTCTAAATCGGGCGGTAAGTAGTATTTACTTTATCTATTTATAGTAGGAGTCGAGTTTAAGTAAAGCGTAGAGTATATAAAGGAAAGGGTTTATTAATATTAGAGCTTTTCCTTTTTAACTACGATAACTACTTTAACTTATAAGTTTACTCTCCTTAGACTACGATATAGCTCCTATAGTAGGTATTATTACTAATTACTATAGTAGTCTACTATAATCTTATATATTAATCGACCTAATTAACTCTTCTCTTAATATAAGTAAGTTTCCTATCTTAGTTTTAGGGATAATCCTTAAGTATAGTATAGGAGTTTCACGGATCTATAATACTAACTCCTATAGTACTTTTACTAGTTCTTACTAGTACTCTTTCAGCGGCGTATTATATATATTACCTGCGATATATTCGCGCTTTCCTTAAGATAAAGTATAATAATACTCATATTTTAGAAATCTTATGCTTATTTAATAAGCTTAACTCTAAGCTTTATAAGTATTATTCGGCGTTAAAGAGTAGTTATAAGTATATAAGTTACTTAAATATAAACGTAATTATATATATTAAAGTGTTATAATTATTTAACTATATTAATATAGAGTATACTATTTTATTCGGTTTATTTCCTAGTAGTAAAGCTAAGGATATAGAGCTAAATCGGAGTAGTATTATAGCTACTTATAAGGCTATTAATTAGATCTATTATCTTGCGAAATCTATTATTCCTATTATTACGTTAGAGATTACTATTATATAATTAGTAGAGACTTAAGCTTTAAGGCGTTCTATAAAGAAAGTATTTAAAGAGTTAGAGTTTATTAAGATAATAAGTTATAATCTTAAACCCTTAGATACTAGTATAATATTAATATAATATAGGATTTAGATCTTCTAATAGTCGATTCAGCGAAGTCTAAGTTAATAGCTGAAATAATATTAAAGTAGATAAAGGAATTAAACGGTATTATATAGGAATTTATAAAGAAAGCTATATTTAAAGCTATAATATCTAATACTAAAGGAAAGAGGAATTTACCTTTTAGTTTAGAGATAGCGTTAGATTTAGATACTCCCGGACTCTCTCTAAAGAAGAAAGCTCGTAGGATTAGCTATTATACTCGGTCTACTATTAGAGTTACGTTAGTAGATTTAAGTAAAGAGTTAAATATAATAGTTCCGGTTCTAGATATTCTAGATTTACTAGAAGCTCCGGAGGACTTAGGAGAGAAAGCTAGTAAAGTAGAAGTAGTTAAAGAAGTAGAGTTTTAGATATAGTATTATTATAGAGTATAATCGGGGGATTATTCTTAGTAATAAATTCTAATACTAGTAATTATAATAGCTTATTATCCTCTAAGTAACTATAATTATTTATTCTGTTTTCTTAGGCTTTAATTTATTAATCTAGTTTATACGAAAGTCTAGGTTTACTTAGGTTAATAGTATAGAAGTCTCTAAGCTTATATAGAGTACTTATTAGGTTAGAAGCGTTATATTAAGTTAAGTCTAGGTTATAGCTTAGCTAGCTAACTTAATACTTCAGATTACCTCTTAAGAGCTATATAGTAAGTATATCTTATAACTCTTACTCTTCTTAAGTAGTAATAACTTCCGGGGGTAAGTTTAATAACTCCTAGCTTAGTAATAAGTCGTCCGAGTCCTTAAAGAGTAATTCAGGAGTAAATATATTATATATAGAAGATCCTAGGGGTAAATCTAGCTTATAAGAGTATCCGATCTTAGCTAGGACCTAGTATAGTCCTACTTAGAGACTAGATAGCTTCTTACTTAGCTAGTAATTCTTAAGGTTCCTTATAAAGAGAAATACTTTATCTCTAACTTCCTAGTTAATATTACGCTATTTCGGGTTAGTTATAGCGCTTATCTTATATTAAGTAGCTAGTATATTAGCTTTTATAACCTCGATAGCGGATTTAGTATATTTAACTAAGGATTTAGTATTAGTATAATTAAGCTTCTCTTATAGTATAGATCCGGTGAGTTACTTCTAGTCTTAGTTATTCTATAGTAGTATATTATATTTAAGGGTATATAGCGCTATACTAATAGAGTTATAAGGTAAGGTTACTTAGGCGCGGTCTATTATTAGTAGTAGTTCGCCCTAGTTACTTTAGTAATAGTTAATAAAAGGTCTAAAGTATTAGTTAATATACTAGTTTATAATCTCTATTTATCTATCAGTTTACTAATAGAAGGAAGTAGAGAGCTTAACTTTAACTCTAATTATATAGTAAAACTCTTATTAGAAGGATAAGATAAACTAAGCTCTTTAGTTAGATATAATTAACTTAAGAGTATATCCGAAATAATATATCTATTAGATAAATAATATCGCTATCCTATAGGTATCGATATTATAATAGCACGATATCGATATAAAGTCTTTCCTTAGGTAGTTAATAAATACTAGTATCTTATTAAACCTTTAGTTATTAAGCGAGAAGTCCTTAAAATCTATAGCTAAGTACTATATAAAGTAGCTAAGTACTAGTAATAGATAGAGGAATCCTTACTATTTCGTCTGCTTCAGATAAGAGTACTAGTAGGAGTAGTAATTATAAGTATATTATTTTATATCTAATATAAGTCCTTTCTAGTAGTAATAAGTAGAAATTATTTCAGTAGTCTTATAAGCGTTTAGATAAGCAGAGGAAACTTAATTATAGACTTTACTAATTAAATAAGTATATAGTAAGGTATAACGTTATACGTATAAATAACTATTATAAAATAGTAAGCTATTATTAATAATATAGCTATCTCCTAATATATTCTATTTATTAGAGAATAATTCTTAGTTAAATTAATATAGTTTCTCGATTAAATTAAAGGAGTTACGTGCGGGTTCCGGTAGCGTATTAGTCCCTAGCGATATTAGGTATATATAACTAATTTAATTAATATAATACTTAGCTAGTTCCGTATTAATCCTAAGGTTTAAGTAGTCTAGAGGTAATAAAACCCGAGATCTATTATCCTATTTCTATTATTCTTATATCTTTAGATCTTATTCCTTATAGCTAAGGATATTAGCTTTAGCGTTATCTTTACTAAGTATATATATAATTTAAAAGTTAAATTCGGAAAGGAATTCTATTTATCTAGCTTACTTACTAGTTAGGACCTTAGTAGTTATAAAGTATTCTAAGGATCGATAGTCTATATATACGCTAGTATAGCGTTATAGAGATATAAGTTCCGGTCTCTATTTCCGGAAAGACNTAAGTAGTCTAGAGGTAATAAAACCCGAGATCTATTATCCTATTTCTATTATTCTTATATCCTTAGATCTTATTCCTTATAGCTAAGGATATTAGCTTTAGCGTTATCTTTACTAAGTATATATATAATTTAAAAGTTAAATTCGGAAAGGAATTCTATTTATCTAGCTTACTTACTAGTTAGGACCTTAGTAGTTATAAAGTATTCTAAGGATCGATAGTCTATATATACGCTAGTATAGCGTTATAGAGATATAAGTTCCGGTCTCTATTTCCGGAAAGACTTAATAATAGCGTATAGCTCCTTATTATAGATCTCTTAGTTTAGTTTATATCTATTAAGAATATAGGAATAGAATCTAATTAGATACTACTAATTATCTTTATATAATTAGAAGATAACTCTAGCTATTATACTATTAGAAGTATTAGTTTCTAGTTTAGTTTATAATTTAGGGTCGAAATAGTATAGTTTCTGTATTAATAATAGCTATTAATATAAATCGTTAAAGGACTTCTTATAATCGTTAGTAAAATTCTATAGTACTATAAGCCGAGTAAGCACTAAGAGAGGTTTAGCGATAAGGCCGAAATTCCGAATAAATTAATAGTAGAACTTATAGAATCTTAAGAAGGATTTTATAGCTATTACTATTTCGGGGTACTTCTAGTCTACTAATAGTATTATCTTCTCAGGATCTGGCTCGATTCCGTTAGTAATAATAATATATCTAAGGTATTTAGTCTAAGTAATATAGAATTCGCTTTTCTTAATATTTATCTAAAGTCTAGTATCTATTAAGTATTATAGTACTAATTTAATATATTCTTTATACTCCTAGAGCGTTTTCGAGTATATAAGGATATTATCTAAGTAAGCTATATAGAAATTATCTAGGTAGTCTAGTAGTATATTATTTATATATAAATAGTATATACTAAGTCTATTATAGAGCTTAAAAAGTAATACTTTATATTTATAAGATCTGAAGCGGGTTCGGAAAGTAATATACTCCTTTGATTCGGGGTCTATACGAATATAGTTAAATATTACTTGGATATCTAGTTTAGTAAAGATTACTACTTTAGATATACGAGTTAAAAGCTTATCGATCTTAGGTATTAAGTATAAATTCTTTCGAGTAATTATATTAAGCTTATGATAGTTAATATAGAAGCGTAATTCTCTATTAGCCTTTTTAATAAATAGTATAAGTAATATAAAAGGACTTTAGCTAGATTCGATAAATCCTTTATCTAGGTTTTCTATAAGGTACTTCTTAGTTACTTATAGTTTATCTATAGATTACTAATATAAAAGCGAATATATATTAAGTAATAGTTCTTCTAGAATAATTTTATAATTATATAAGTAATATAGCGGAAGAATATTAGAATCCCGCTTAGAAAAGGCTTCCTTAAGAGTATAGTACTATTCCGGTAGCTTTTCGGCTATAAGTCGTTCGGTATCGGGATCCTTAGGAGAGTTACTATTTATATAGTCTTATAAGAGGCAGTCTATCTTATAGATATTAATAAAGAATAATTCGGAATCTTTATATTTTATATTAAAGTAAAAAGCTATAGTATTAATTTAGTAAATCGGAACCGGTTTCTAGATCTTCGGAGGTTAAGAGGAGCACTTATAGTAGAGTTTCGGTATAAGTACTTTTCTCGATAAATTTAGAGTAGAAAAAGGTTCAGATTCCTTAGTGATAAGTAGAAATAAGTTAAAAGGTAAGGATAATATATTAATATACTATATTGCTACTATTTAGTATAATCGGCGTTAGTCTAGCTAGTTTATAGCTAAGTCCTGCGCGTTAGTATCGATTTAGTAAGATCGATTAATACTAAGTTTATAAGGTAGTAGAGTTATAATTATCTCCTTATTATATTAGAGAGTAGCTAGATAGCGTTCCGACTATAGTAGCTTATAATAGAGCGTATCTAGCTTAACTTGAAATTATTATATCTATTTAATACTAATAATTATATCTTATTATCCTAAATCGAGGAGAATAAAAGAGTAGTTATAAATACGCTTACTATTAATAGAAAGGTATAAATATATAAAATAAGTAATATAAGTTCTAATAGACTATTAGAAACTACGTATTAAAATAGAATAAAGTAGTAGCTCGATTTTAATACTAAGAGTCCCTAATAGTTATCTAGTAAGAGTACGATTAATAAATAGATAACTATTCGCTCTAGTATTAATCAGGCTATTTATAGAGACTTCTAGCTTATTTATACTAACTATAGTCAGGTATATGAATTACTTACTTCCTATTAGGGAGTTAAGGTCTAGATTAGAGAGATTATACTTATATAGACCTAAGAAGGAGTTTTTACTTAGGCCTTATCGTTTCCCTTTAGTATTAGTCCAGATTCGGAGAGTATATCTTCTACTGCTTCCTTAGTTACTTAATCCTCTTCCGGAAATTCGTCGATTAATTAAATCTTAGGCGGGTTAAGGTAATCTAGCTTAATATAACTAAGCTATCTATAATTATAATACCTAAGGGGTTCTCTAGTTAAGGTAGTAAGACGTTTTAGCGCGGAGGGAGTACTAGCTTATACTAGAGTAGAAATATATATATATAGTACGGGAGTAGTTTATCGAGGAGCTAAGCTTAAGGACTAGTAAGAGGTAGAACTAGTAGTAGTTATAGTAGTAATAGTAAGCTTATAGTATTATACTTAAGTAATAGCTTTCTTAGGATAGGTACGTTCTAAGTTATAGTAACGCTTAGTATTAAAAGAAAGTAAGGATCTAACTATAGAAGCGTAGTCCTTATTCTATGTTAGTTTAATAATAAGAGTTAAAACGCGTAAAGATAATATAATCTTATCTTATATATAGAAGAACTACTCTTTCTTTTTAACTTTACTTTAGATAATAGCGCTTTAAAATCGACTACGAAACTCAGCGAAAGTCTTGCGTATATAGCCGGGTTATTATATTTCTAAGTAGTAGAAAGCGTTATAGTAATTATCTTCCTCTAAACTAGTAAGAAAGTTCTCATCTAATAAGGAGATTATTTTATTATTAGTTTTAAACTCGTTAGTAAGGTACTAAGGCGTAAGATACTCCTTAGCTAATCTAGTAACTAGCCCCTAAACGAGAACGCGCTAAGAGAAGTCCGTAAGGTAATAATTAGCGTTTATAGCTAGCTAGTCTCGTATCGATACTCTCTATTAGAAGAAGGTAAAGTCCGATCTATTATCTAGGAGTAAGATCTTCTTAGTAAGATAAGACTTCTTAAGGCGTAACTCTACTGATTCGGCGCTAGGAGAGAGAGATAGTTTATTAGGAATAATATCTTCTCTCTCGGTACTATATATTAGAATAGAGTTTATTAAGTTATTAAACTCTGCTATACGCGGAGATTATAGTATTAGTTCTAGTAAGAGAGTCGAAGATAAGTAAAGGACTCTTATAAGGAACTTATCTTATGCGGAGATTAATCTATCTATAGTATCTTCTAGAGAGTTATTCTTTTCCTCTTAGTCCGCTAATCGTTATAAGAGGGAATAGATCAGGTTCGAGTTACTTATAGTAATAGGAGTACTTAGCGATTATACTCTTAGTGAATTTCGCTTTTATTTTCCTTTCCTTCTTAATTAGTACTTC
The DNA here is from genome assembly GCA_900074885.1 of Rhynchosporium graminicola. Classification (NCBI taxonomy): domain Eukaryota; kingdom Fungi; phylum Ascomycota; class Leotiomycetes; order Helotiales; family Ploettnerulaceae; genus Rhynchosporium; species Rhynchosporium graminicola. Next base: position 647,515 of record FJUW01000006.1, read on the forward strand.
CTTAATAAGGTATTAATATTCTCTAGAGTAAGAGATATTTAAAGTAAGGAAAGGTATAATAGATTAGGTTTAGAGGTAGAGCGGAGAGGATCGCGTTAAGTTCCTCTAGAATTAGATAGGTCTCTAGTTTATTAGTTAAGAGCTATAATAATAGCTTAAAAAGGGGTATATTAAAGCTATTTCAATAGCGATATATAGAGATTAAAGTTCTGGAGTATTTATTATACTTTCTTCAAAATCTATCTATAATTCTTTTATACTAAGGGAGTTATTAAAAGAGCGTTAGTAAAGACTTCCTTTATTATACTATTTACGATAAGCTAAATTAAACTCTAATTCATAGTTATCCGAGAGATCTCTAGTATCTCGGCTATATACGAGTAGTTATCGAATAACTAACTTAGTAGTAAGATATTATAGTAAGCTATCTTCGGCTATCTTAATCTTTTTATTTAATATAATAATATAAGACTTAAAGTAGTATATAAGTAAGAATAAATAAGTAAGGAAGCTAAGAGCGATCTTATATAGTCTATTACGAAAGAAATAAAAAGATAAGGAAAGAAGAAGAAAAAAGATAGAGTATAAAGCACCTTATATATATATACTAGTACTAGCCCGATATTATACTAAGTCGGATACTAGTTCTGCTAGGATACCTATGAACTTGGGCCCTAGTATCTATCCTTCTTCTCATGTGATATTCAGGTGAGCTGTTGTCACAGAGGATTAAGTAACTAAGGAAGTAGTGGAAGACGTACCCTCTGAATCTAGACTAATACTGAAGGGAAACGACGAGGCTTAAGTAAAAACTCTTTCTTAGGTCTATAAAGGTATAATCTCTCTAATCTAGATCTTAACTCTCTAATAGGAGGTAAGTAATTTATATACTTAATTATAGTTAGTATAAATAGGCTAGGAGTCTCTATAAATAGCTTAATTAATACCGGAGCGAATAGTTATCTATTTATTAATTATACTCTTACTAGATAATTATCAGGGGCCCTTAGTATTAAAATCAAGCTATTACCTTATTCTATTCTAATATATAGTTTCTAATAGTCTATTAGAACTTATATTACATATTTTATAAATTTATACTTTTCTATTAATAGTAAGCGTATTTATAACTACTCTTTTATTCTCCTCGATTTAGGATAATAAGATATAATTATTAGTATTAAATAGATATAATAATTTCAAGTTAAGCTAAATACGCTTTACTATAAGCTACTATAGTCGGAACGCTATCTAGCTACTCTCTAATATAATAAGGAGATAATTATAACTCTATTACCTTATAAACTTAGTATTAATTAATCTTACTAAATTAATATTAATACGTAAGACTTAGCTATAAACTAGCTAGACTAACGCTAATTATACTAAATAGTAGCGATATAGTATATTAACGTATTATCTTTACTCTTTAACTTATTTCTGCTTATTACTAAGGAATCCGAACCTTTTTCTACTCTAACTTTATCGAGAAAGGTACTTATACTGAAACTCTACTATAAGTATCCCTCTTAACTTGCGAGGATCTAGAAACCGGTTCCGATTTATTAAATTAGTACTATAGCTTTTTACTTTAATATAAAACGTAAAAGTTCTGAATTATTCTTTATTAGTATCTACGAGATAGACTACCTCTTATAAGACTATCTAAATAGCGACTCTCCTAAGGATCCCGATACCGAATGTGACGATAGCTTACCTGAATATCATATGAGAAGAAGGATAGATACTAGGGCCTAAGTTCATAAGTATCCCGGTAGAACTAGTATCTGACTTAGTATAGTATCGGGCTAGTACCGGTATATATATATAAGGTGCCTTGCACTCTATCTCTCTTCTTCTTCCTTCCTTATCTTTTTATTTCCTTTATAAGAGACTATATAAGATCGCTCTTAGCCTTCCTACTTATTTATTCTTACTTGTATACCGCCTTGAGTCTTATGTCGTTATACCGAACGACTTATAGCCGAAAAGCTACTGGAATAATACTATACTCTTAAGGAAGCCTTTTCTAAGCGGGATTCTAATATTCTTCTGCTATATTACTTATACGATTATAAAATTATTCTAGAAGAACTATTACTTAACGTATATTCGCTCTTATATCGATAATCTATAGACGAACTATAAGTAACTAAGAAGTACTTTATAGAAAACTTAGATAAGGGATTTATCGAATCTAGCTAAAGTCCTTTTATATTACTTATATTATTTATTAAGAAAGCTAATAGAGGATTACGCTTCTGTATCGACTATTATAAGCTTAATACGATCACTCGAAAGGATTCTTACTTAATACCTAGGATCGATAAGCTCTTAACTTATATATCTAAAGTAGTAATCTTTATTAAACTAGATATCCGGGTAGTATTTAATTATATTTATATAGACCCCGAATCCGAGGAGTATACTATTTTCTAAACTCGCTTTAGATCCTATAAATATAAAGTATTACTTTTCAGGCTCTATAATAGACTTAGTATATACTAGCGATATATAAATAATATACTACTAAATTACTTAGATAATTTCTATATAGCTTATTTAAATAATATCCTTATATACTCGGAAACGCTCTAGGAATATAAGAAATATATTAAATTAGTATTATAACGCTTAATAGATACCGGACTTTAAGTAGATATTAAGAAAAGCGAATTCTATATTACTCGGACTAAATACTTTAGATATATTATTATTACTAATAGAATCGAGCCAGATCCCGAGAAGGTAATACTATTAGTAGATTAGAAGTACTTCGAAATAGTAATAGCTATGAAATCCTTCTTAAGATTCTATAAGTTCTACTATTAATTTATTTGGAATTTCGGCTTTATTACTAAACCTCTCTTAGTACTTAGTCGGCTTATAGTACTATAGAATTTCACTAACGATTATAAGAAGTCCTTCGACGATTTATATTAATAGCTACTATCGGTATAGAAACTATAATATTTAAACCATAAATTATAGAATAAACTAGAAACTAATACTTCTAATAGTATAATAGCTAGAGTTATCTCCTAATTATATAAAGATAACTAGTAGTATCTAATTAGATTCTACTCTTATATTCTTAATAGATATAAACTAAACTAGGAGATCTATAATAAGGAGCTATATACTATTATTAAGTCTTTCCGGAAATAGAGACTAGAACTTATATCTTTATAATATTATACTAGTATATATATAGACTATCGATCCTTAGAGTACTTTATAACTACTAAAGTCCTAACTAGTAAGTAAGCTAGATAGATAGAATTCCTTTCCGAATTCAACTTTTAAATTATATATATACTTAGTAAAGATAACGCTAAAGCTAATATCCTTAGCTATAAGGAATAAGATCTAAGGATATAGGAATAATAGAAATAAGATAATAGATCTCGGGTTTTATTATCTTTAGACTACTTAGACCTTAGGATTAATATAGAATTAGCTAAGTATTATATCGATCAAATTAGTTATATATACTTAATATCGCTAGGGACTAATACGCTACTAGAACTCGTATGTAATTCTTTTAATTTAATTGAGAAGCTATATTAATTTAACTAAGAATCGTTCTCTAATAAATAGAATATATTAAGAAATAGCTATATTATTAATAATAGTTTACTACTTTATAATAGTTATCTATACGTATAACGCTATACTCTACTATATACTTATTTAATTAGCGAAGTCTACGATTAAGTTTCCTTTACTTATCTAAATACTCGTAAGACTATCGAAATAATTTCTACTTATTATTACTAGAAAGGACTTATATCGGATATAAAACGGTATACTTATAATTACTACTCTTATTAGTACTCTTATCCGAAGTAAACGAAATAGTAAGGATTCCTATACTTATTACTAGTACTTAGCTACCTTATATAGTACCTAGCTATAGATTTTAAGGACTTCTTGCCTAATAACTAAAGATTTAATAGGATATTAGTATTTATCGACTGCCTAAGGAAGGACTCTATATCGATACTATACTATTATAATATCGATACCCGCAGGATAGTAATATTATTTATCTAATAGATATATTATTTCAGATATACTCTTAAGTTAATTATATCTGACTAAAGAGCTTAGTTAGTCTTATCCTTCTAGTAAGAGTTTTACTATATAATTAGAGTTAAGATTAAGCTCTCTACCTCTTTTTACTAGTAAACCGATAGATAAATAGAGATTATAAATCGGTATATTAACTAATACTTTAGACCTTTTATTAATTACTACTAAAGAAACTAAGGCGAACTACTACTAATAATAAACTGCGCTTAAGTAACCTTACCTTATAACTCTATCAGTATAGCGCTATATACTTTTAAATATAGTATACTACTATAGAATAGCTAGGACTAGAAGTAACTTACCGGATCGATACTATAAGAGAAGCTTAATTATACTAATACTAAATCCTTAGCTAAACGTACTAAATCTGCTATTAAGGTTATAAAAGCTAATATACTAGCTGCTTAGTATAGGAAAAGTACTATAACTAACTTGAAACGGCGTAATATCGACTAAGAAGTTAGAGATAAGGTATTTCTCTTTATAAGGAACCTTAAGAATTATTAGCTAAGTAAGAAGCTATCTAATCTTTAAGTAAGATTATATTAGGTCCTAGCTAAGATCAGATACTCTTATAAGCTAGATTTACTCTCGGGATCTTCTATATATAATATATTTACCTCCGAATTACTTTTTAAGGACTCAGATAACTTATTATTAAGCTAGGAGTTACTAAACTTACCCCTAGAGGTTATTACTACTTAAGAAGAGTAAGAGTTATAAGATATACTCGCTATATAGCTCCTAAGAGGTAATCTGAAGTATTAAGTTAGCTAGCTAGGCTATAACCCGGACTTAACTTAGTATAACGCTTCTGACTTAATAAGTGCTCTATATAAGCTTAGAGACTTCTATACTACTAACTTAAGTAAACTTAGACTTCCGCGTAAACTAGATTAGTAGATTAAAGCCTAAGAAGACGGAATAGATAACTATAATTACTTAGAGGATAATAAGCTATTATAGTTATTAGTATCAGAATTTATTACTAAGAATAATCTCCTGATTATACTTTATAATAACGCTATATCTAAAACTCTACTTCTTTAATTACTTCTACTTTACTAGCTTTCTCTCTTAAGTTCTCTAGAGCTTCTAGTAAATCTGAAATATCTAGAACTAGAACTACTATATCTAACTCTTTACTTAAATCTGCTAATATAGCTCTAGTAGTAGACTAAGTATAATAGCTAATCTTATAGGCTTTCTTCTTTAGAGAGGGTCCGGGAGTATCTAGATCTGATATTATCTCTAAACTAGAAGGCAAATTCCTCTTTCCTCTAGTATTAGATATCGTAGCTTTAAATATAGCTTTCTTTATAAATTCCTATATAATACTATTTAACTTTTTCGTTTATTTTAATATTATTTATATTATTAACTTAGACTTCGCTGAATCGACTATTAGAAGATCTAAATCTTATATCGCGTTAGTATTATATTAGTATCTAAGGGTTTAAGATCGTAACTTATTACTTTAATAAACTCTAACTCCTTAAATACTTTCTCTATAGAACGCCTTAAAGCTTAAGTTTCTACTAATTATATAGTAGTAATCTCTAATATAATAGTAGGAGTAGTAGATTTCGCGAGATAATAGATCTGATTAATAGCTTTATAAGTAACTATAATACTATCCTGATTTAGCTCCGCGTCTTTAGCTTTACTACTAGGAAATAAACCGAATAGAATAGTATACTCTATATTAATATAGTTAGGTAATTATAACGCGTTAGTATATATAATTATATTTAGGTTTAAGTAACTTATATACTTATAACTACTCTTTAACGCTAAATAATACTTATAAAGCTTAGAGTTAGGCTTATTAAACGAGTATAAGAGTTCTAAAATAAGAGTATTATTATACTTTATCTTAAGGAAAGCGCGAATATATCGTAGGTAATATATATAATACGCCGCTGAAAGAGTACTAGTAGGAACTAGTAAAAGTACTATAAGAGTTAGCGTTATAGATCTATGAAACCCTTATATTATACTTAAGGACTATCCTTAAAACTAAGATAGAAAACTTACTTATATTAAGAGAAGAGTTAATTAGGTCGATTAATATATAAGATTATAGTAGATTACTATAGTAGTTAGTAATAATACTTACTCTAGAAGCTATATCGTAGTCTAGGAAGAGTAAACTTATAAGTTGAAGTAGTTATCGTAGTTGAAAAGGAAAAGCTCTAATATTAATAAACCCTTTCCTTTATATACCTTACGCCTTACTTAAACTCGACTCCTACTATAAATAGATAAAGTAAATACTGCTTATCGCCCGATTTAGAAGCTACGACTAATATAGTACTATTAAAGAGAAATAACTAGTAAGAACCTAATAAAGAAATTACTACTACTAAAGAGCGGCTAGCGCTTATTACGCGAATATCGACGAAAATAGTTATAATAAAGACTAATTCTAGTATAAACTATAACCTTCCGAGCTTAGGGTTAAGCTCTTCTTAGGGGGGGGGTAATATAACGATAGCTTACCTGAATATTATATAAGAAGAAAGATAGATAATAGGGCCTAAGTTCATAGGTATCCCGGCAGAACTAGTATCCGACTCGGTATAGTATCGGACTAGTACCGGTATATATATATAAGGTACTTTATACTCTATCTCTCTTCTTCTTCTTTCCTTATCTTTTTATTTCTTTCGTAGTAGATTATATAAGATTGCTCTTAGCCTCCCTACTCGTTTATTCTTACTTGTATACCGCCTTGAGTCTTATGTCGTTATACTAGCTACTTTCTAGCAGTATATTAATATTCTATTATAAAAGGAACTCGGCGAATACGTATTCGTATATATAGATAACGTTATTATATTTTCTAATAGATCGAGAGATAATTATATAGTAAAAGTACGAATTATACTCTAAAAGCTTTAGAATAGAGGCCTATTCCTCAATATCAGAAAGAGCGAGTTCGCTAAGAAGATAATTAAATACTTAGGATTTATTATATATACTAATAGAAAAGGGGTAAGAATTAATATAGAAAAAGTAGAAGTAATTAAAAACTAGAAATCACTTATAATAACGAAAGAGCTCAGATAATTTAATAAGTTCGCTAACTTTTATAAGAAGTTTATACTAAACTACTTAAAGATAGCTAAGCTCTTAATTACGCTTACTAGTAAAGGAATACTATTTTCCTAGGGAAAATAAGAGGAAGAAGCGTTCGAGACCTTGAAAACGAAATTCGCTAAAGCGCTTATAATAGTATAATAGGACTCGGAAGCGCTTCATTCTTAGAAACTAATTATAATAAGTTTATATTAGGAGGCGCGCTCTTATAAGAAAAGAATAGAGTCTTTCGCCTTATTAGGTTTTTCTCGCGAAAGCTAAATAAGGCTGAAATTAATTATAATATCTATAATAAAGAAATACTCGTAGTAGTATTTAGCTTAAAGTTCTAGGCTCTTAAACTAAAGTTAGTATACTCCTTTATAATTTAGATAGATTATAAGAACTTAGAATATTTTATAATAAAGAGATAGTTATTAGAATAATAGATATACTAGTATAAGACTTTAGCTATATTCTAGTTCTCTTTAGTATTTCGCCTAGGGAGCGAAGTGATTATTCCGGATACTTTATCGCGAAAAGAGTAAGATATATTAAGTAAGAACGATAGAGGGTCTCGTTTCCGCAGATTTCTAGAACTAGACTCTGTGAAAGACTAGCTAGTACTCGACAGGGAGTTAATAGGAGTAATAATTACTACTATAGTATTAGACTTCCTAGTGATATAATTTAATATAATAATAGCTCTAGTTACTATAGTACTAGATACTCTAGTAATATAATCTGATATGATCTCCTTTACTAATTAGTCGAACTCTAAGAGACTCTTCTAGGATAAATAACTAAATAAATACTAGGAAAAGGTAGTCGAAAACGATATAATATATAAAACTATACTCTATATTATTCAGAATAGAGCCTGGTCTTTACTTAGCGAAATCAAGCTTAAAGTATAAGTAGAAGACTATAGTATCGATACGAAAGGAAGACTATATTATTAGAGTAAATTGTAAGTACTAGGAACTATATATTCTATGGACTCCGCGGAAGATATAATAGGAGACGATATATTAAGAACGAAGTTAATCTAGTTTATTTATAATATACTAGTATATAAGTATCTTAATAGAGACTCTATCGCTTTTATACTAAGAAAGTAATTCTACTAGCCTTTATAGTCGAAGGATATCTGATAATTCTTAAGGAACTATAATTACTATAGAAGAAATAAGATATAGAGGGAATATAAACACGGACTCCTTTAACTACTACTAGTACTCGACTAATTCTTCTAGGAGATCTTAATAGACTTTATAACTAATTTACTAAACTCTTAAGAGAACTAATACCTTTAGGTAATTAAGGATAAAGTAAGTAAGTCTATTATATTAGAGGTAATACTTAGTATAAAAGCAGAGGAGTACGCGGAGAGGTTTATAGACTACTAAGTATATTACTATAGTATACCGAGAGCTATTATAAGCGATAAAGGAACGAATTAGATAAGTATATTCTAGAAGACGTTTTATCGACTTTTAGATATATACTAGAGATTAAGCTCTATATACTACCTATAAATAGACAGAAGCTTAGAGAGACTAAATCAAGAGGTATAAGCTTATTTACGAAATTTTATTAACTAAGAGTAGTTAGACTAGAAGAAGTAGTTTCCTATAGTATAACTCGCGTTAAATAGCTAATATTAATTAGGACTCGGGATAAGTCTATTCTTTATAATATATAGCTACGAAGCGCTGTTTCCTATACGATTAGAACCGGAGACCGAAGAAAATACTAAACTTAGATCGAGCGAAAGAGCTAGAGCTTTTATTATAAAGATAAAGAATATTACTAAGTTATACTAAGTAAATATAGCTAAAGCTACGCAGAAACAGAAGGATAACGCTAATAAAACTAGAACTCTAGTACTAATCTACTAGAAAAGCGATAAGATATAGCTAGATATATATAACTACTAAACGGACTATCTAAAGAGGAGCTTAGATACTAAATATACTAAATATATAATAGAAGAAATACTTTCGCTATTATCTATATAATTATCCGGGATCCCTAAGAATATTTATCTAGTATTCTATACGGATTTACTACGACTTACTAGTAATAACCTCTTAATAGAGCAGGAGACTAACGATAAATAACCGGATCTAGTTCTATTTAAGATATACGAAGAGTTTTCAGTAGAATAAATCCTTTATATAAGAGATAAGAAAAAAATAAGAGGAAAGTTTAAAGAAATACTTATAAAATAATTAGGTTACTATAAATTAATATAAGAACTCTTAGAAAACTTAGCGGACTCTATAGCCTTAGATAAATATAAGCTAAAGTATAAGGACGCTAATATATATAATAGACCCTTATCTAAGTAGGAAAAGAAAACGAAAAGGGGAAATCGAAATACTAAGTAGGAATAAGCGGATCCTAAGGGGAATATTAGAGAAAGAGTCGTTTATAGGGATAAAAAGAGAGAGGAGAGTTTCTAATATAATTTAGTTAAGATCCGGGTATTTTCAGATAAAGAGAATTATATTTTTATAAGATAAAAAAGAAAAAGAAAAAAAAAAGATTAATTTTAGAATTTAATTTTAGATTTTTAAATTCTTAAGAAGATAATACTATAGAAAAGATATATATCCTGCTATATCTCCTATAGAGTCTCTAAGAAGCTTAGCGGAGTTCTAAAATAAGAGCTAGAGGTACTCTACTAGTACTAAAAGAGAGTAAGCTAATAGAAAATAAGCGGAATCTGATAATTACTTATATTTAACCTTATTAAGTAATAATAGTAATAATAGAAGTAATAATCACAGAAGCTAAAGGACTAAAAAACATGAGTTATCGATAAGAAATAAGCGAGGACCGAATAAACTTACGCGGAGAGAAAACTAGAGGATTAGAGGAGCTTAAGAGCTTTCTAGGCTTTTAAGACCTTAACGAGATTAGTATAAGTCTTATTTCTAAATAAAGTATAAGATAACGAAAAATAAGCGGAATATAGCACTTACTTAGCGGTATTAGTAGAATAGGTCTAAATAAAATAAGTAATATAAGAGATTTAAGAACTATTATATAAGCTAACTATTTTCGCGCGGAATCCGAGAAAAACTTATAAGTTCTTATAATTCTTCTTCTTATCCTTATAATAGATATAGGATCGAGAGCGATTCGACTAAGTTCATTAGGATTCTGTCTAAGAATAGGTAAAGTATAGTACTTATAGCTTAGTTAATATAATCAGAGCCCGAGAGGGTATAAGCGATATAGTAAATAATAAGAGATATCTGACTCTACTAGTTTTAGCGCGAACTCTAATAGTATAATAATAAGATATTTAATATATATTTTTTCTCTTAATAGAAGAAGAGAGGGGACTTATCTTACTATAGTTATTATTATTATATAGAAGAAGGAAGAGAAGTCTAAAAGGGTAGAAGCTCTTCTTTTATAATATCCTAGCCGGATCGAGCGATAATAGGAGCAGAGCGCTAGCCTAGTATAGCGGGATAATAATAAAGAAAGCGAATAATAATAGGAGGAAGTATAATAATACCTTTATAACGTCTTAGCCGGATCGAGCGATAATAGAGGCGGAGCTCTAGCTTAATATAGCGGGTTTATAACAAAAGAAGCGAATCATAATAGTTGTAACGACACCAGGGCTCTAGACAGTATACGAGCAGGAATAAAACAAGTAGGGAGGTCAAGAACGATCCTTATATAGTCTGGTACGAAGGAAACAGAAAGATACAGAGCTCTGAAGGAGTCTGCACCTTCTATATATATAAGGAGGGTATGCCTAAGGCACTGATACTAGCCTGTATCTACTACGTATACTATGCGCCGTCATATTACCCCCTTCCAAGATAAAGGCTCGTCCTCGAGCCTTTAAAAGCAAACAACCTATATAAAACGAAAGAAAAGGGAGTTAAATCAAGTCAAATTCCAAATAAAATCTAAGTAATTATTAATCTAAAGCGTAAGACGCAAATCACTCTTTCTTCGTCTTTAATATCAGATAATCGCTCTTATAGTGACCGTGCTTCTTATAGTAGTAATACTATACTTCCTCGATAGGTATTAAGGGCTCAGAAGACGTACTAACTATCGGTAGAGCTAGAGGTATTGAAGGTAGTCGAGAGAGTTCCAAATCGAGTGCCGTAAGAGAAGAGACTATAGCTGAATAATCAGTCTTCTAAGAGTACTTAATTAGAGCGGCAGCTATACGTAGCCGTATAGTAAGCTTAAGCTAGAAGTAAAAGTACTACTCTGATTAAGCTATACCTCCGAGAATTACAAAGCTTTAGAACTTTAAACGGAATTATAAAAAGGACTCCTTTTTCATTAAAAGCTTATGAAATTCAGTCTGATACTACTCCGTTTCGAGTCCAGAAAAGTAGTAAGAAGCGAGTACTGAAATTATCTCTTTAGTAGAGGAGAAAGACGTAATTTCCAAGAGATACTATAGTTCTAAGTAACCTCTTATAAGGCTAGAAGTAGAGCTCTAGACTAGCGCTTTACAGGTACACGTAGTTAGGTATCGGTCTGAATTAACTTTAAGTCGGTCCTAAATAGAAGCACGCTATTAGCTAAAAGACAAGTTAATCCTTATATTAAGATTATCGATACTTTTAGTTAGTTACGACTTACCGGAGGTCTATTAATTATTAATTAAAGAGCGTTTAAGAGTAAGTTCTATCGGTAATTAAGGTATCGAGTTTACCGAAGGTCTAGGGTTTACCGATTATACCTGAGTATATAAAAACTCGGCGAATATCTACTTAATATAACTAATACCGATAGAGAGCTCCTGAGTAGTCGATTCTATATATAATTAATAATCTTCAATCGATTGAAGTAATTCTATAGTAGGTACAGAATCGGAGGGGCTGCGAGGGTATTCCGGTGAAGTCGTAAGAGCTGGCTGAGCTTTCTTAGGAGGTATAGTATTAGGTAAGCGAGGCTAAGCGAAAGTGATAGAACACTTAAAAGTTATAGAAGAAGCGAAATTCGAAATCGAATTCTAAAGAAGCTAAAAGATTAAGAAAAGTCAGATATCTTAGTTAAGTAGATATAGAGAAAGTTAAATCAAAGGTTCTAGTAGAAGGAGGTCGATTCTGCCGAGGGGGATAAATTATACCGGGGTATAGGGATTATAAGTCGAATTCCGGCAATTTCCGCTAAGGTAATAAGCTACTTTATCCTAGCCTAAAAGCAAGGTTTTTCGCTATTAGAGCTGCTTTCGGAAGGTTGAAGTCGGGTAAGGGGATAATGAATTTTCAGGGCTTATAAGGAAGTTTCCACCTAAAATTCGTCTGCTGTTTTACTTCGTACGCACGAAGGAACGAGTTTCGAAGTATCCGAGAATGACTTCGCAGTAATACTAGTGCTTCTGAGGCTGAATTACGTCCAAATTCCCAGCTGTCTAAGAGATCTCCGGAATCTTAGCTCTTTTGAAAGCCTAACTATCGAATCAGAGCCGAAACTATATTAAAGTAGATAATAGAACACTTAATAAAGAGGTTAAAGAGTTCGTCTGTAATCGAGCTTTCTAGGTAAGATATTATTTAATACTATCTCCGGCGGTCTTGATCTTTCTGTTTAATATAACGATATAAGGGCTCTAGATAGTATACGAGCAGGAATAAAACAAGTAGGGAGGTTAAGAACGATCCTTATATAGTCTAGTACGAAGGAAACAGAAAGATACAGAGCTCTGAAGGAGTCTGCACCTTCTATATATACAAGGAGGGTATGCCTAAGGCACCGATACTGGCCCGTATCTGCCACGTATACCATGCGCCGTCACAATAGTAGAACGCCTAACGTTTAGTAATAGAACGCGGTTATTAATTATAGGGGATTCTACGACTATTTACTATTAGTCTCTACCGGGAAACAGACGGGAGAAGGGGAGTAATATAAGGGTTAAGCCCTTAGGGTATAATACTAGTATTACTAGCACGACTCGCTGACTAAGGCTCGGTTAAGCCTTAGCACTATATACCTTTTCTTGCGGCTTCCGGTCAGATTCTTACTCTCTCCTTATCGAACTTATTAAATACTACTATGAACCCTCGTGTATATATTATTCACCCGTGACACTATATATCCTTATTAGAAAAAGTACTACTAGAATCACTACTAGCCCTAAAGATATACGCTAAACTAGTTAACCTACTTATAGAATACGATATAGAGGAACTACTAGACTATTAGTATAAACGAGGTATTATTAGATACTTAGTAAAATAGAAGAACTACTTATATTCGGAAAATATATAAGAACTTAAGTTAAGCTTTTACTACTTAGTATTACTAGCTAATTTCTATTAATAAAACCTAGATCTACTTAGAGTAAGTCCGTAGAGTCGAAAGGAAAGTTAATTATCGGGTCGAACGAGAGGTCGATAGGGACGTCGGAACTAGAGGGTTCCGCGCCTGCTAGCTTAGTGTCTTTAGGCGCTTTCTCTCTTTTCTATTTCTCTTTTTCTTCTTTCTCTAAAGCTTTAAGAGCGTTAAGCTTAGCTATTAAATTTAAACTAGTAGTAATTATCTTTTGCCGCCTTTCGTATAAGAAACGTTTCTGTTTCTTTAACCTTGCGATTCGCGTATAGAACTTAGCTATAGCTAAGTCTTACTTATCCTCTAGTTTTTCGATTTAGGAATCTAGACTTTCCTATTCAGAAGCTATAGGTATCCGGTTCCTTATACGAATATCGCAGGATTTATTTAGTCGGGCGTAACGACTATATCTAGTTAGTTTAGGATCGCGAGGCGATATATACTCTTTATATTCTGCTTTTTTATATCTAGTATATAGTATTATAATCTTACTACTTAATTCTATTTATCTTCCGAGTGTAATATAATCAACTCGTTTAGTTAAGCGTTCGAAGGGTATAATAAAAGAAGAAGATAGCTATAAGTAGTTATCGATATTTCCTTAGGTATACTTGAGCGTAGGGATACGCTAAGATAGAAAGGGAATAGTATCACGAACTAGCGTAGTTCTTAGTACTAAAAACTGTCCTAGCACTAGAATACTAATAGTACTACTTAGTAGTATATACTAGACGAGTTTTAGTACCAGAAAAGAGTTAGTACTATTAGAGGAAAGGCACTAACATAGTTATAGTATAAACTAGCGAGTAGTACTATACGCCTATCTGTATTATAGTAATAATAGTATTATAGCTATAAGTGATCTAGGATCACATGATATACTAGACTACTAGATAGGTCGCGAGAGCTTACACGCTCTGTAAGACAGTCTTATATAGCTAGCATAAGGGAACGAAAGTTCTATATAAGACTAGCACTTCTGCTATTAGATAGGAGCTTCGTGCTCAAATTCATATAGTAATTAACACTTACTTATAATATCTTAATTCTATTTAAGAACCGAATTTCTTATTTACTTTACTTTATAGCTAATACTAACCGACGAGCCTGTACACCGCGTACCAGTCAGAACCAGGAACGTTACAAATATCTCCTACTATATTGCCCCTTTTTCAACTTAATTGAAGAGAGTTTCGCAGATCTAAAGGCGTAGATTAGAAGAAATTAGAAGTGGAAATAATATACCTAGGAGGAGTCTGAAAGCTTCTTAATACTAGCTATACGTATAGTTGGAATTAGAGCTAAAGCTCAACGTAGAGTAAGGGCATATTTTCGCTATTATAGGTACTAAGGTCTTGAAGAAGAAGAAGAAGAAGAAGGTATATAAATAGCTATAATTACTAGAAATTTGCTCTCTACTCCTCCTCCTCCTCCTCCTCTTCTATAGTTTTTTGTACTTCTTACTGATTATACTACCTCTTAAATGCTTTCAAATTTAACTTTATAACCTTTAAGACTCCAGCTTTAATTCTAAGCTCTATGCCCTCTCTAATCGTTATCTCTAATATTATAGCTATATTATACTCTTACTCTATAAATATCTTAATAGCGAAGTCGAATTACGAAGCTATAGAAGCTTTAGAGAGTAGTAAGAGCTTATAAAGAAATGTTTTCAGCGCAAATAATACCTCTTCAGAATTACTACTACTACGTAGTAAGCTCGACTCTCGCAGATCTACTATCGATAGATACTTACTCCTAGCTCTCTTCTATAGTCAATTTAGAGGTAATTAAGGTTCAGGCAGTCGATATTCATAGTCTAGAGGAGGTATATTAAGTTAAGGGTATATCGGAGGTTAAAAATAGCCCTATAGGCTAGGAGTATAAGAAGAC
The DNA here is from genome assembly GCA_900074885.1 of Rhynchosporium graminicola. Lineage (NCBI taxonomy): Eukaryota > Fungi > Ascomycota > Leotiomycetes > Helotiales > Ploettnerulaceae > Rhynchosporium > Rhynchosporium graminicola. The sequence continues at coordinate 662,911 of FJUW01000006.1, forward strand.
TATACCGGAGGAAGTTAAGGAGGTTATATTATAGGGTACTGATATAGGAAGCTATTTAGAGGCTAATAAGGCGTCTGCAGAGGCTATTAGGCTCCTATTCGACGTTCCGGTAATAAAGATAAATCATAGTAAGACTCTCTCTTCTTCTTCTTCTTCTCTCTTCTCTCCTTTACTTCTTCTGCCTCTCGACGCCTAGTAAGCTCTCTTAATAAGTCTCCTCTATAAAGTATAGAAGGCTTATTAATTATAGTAACTCCTTCTTTAATATTATAGCCCTAGCGAGTTAAATCAGCTCCTAAAAGGTAATAGTACTTATTATCATTTACTTAGTAAAAGCGAGTAGTTGAACTATAAGAGCTAACTTTATAAGCTTATAGTACTTAAATTAAGGTTAAGAGCTCCTTAAAGGTTCCTTTTTCGGCTTAATAGCTTAGTTTCTCCTCCTCTATTAACTATACTATCGCTATACGAGGTTTCTTAGGCTTTAGCACCTCCTCTCTCTCCTCTCTCAGATCTCTATATATACGCTTTAGAATAGTAATAATTAGAGGCTTTACTAGTACTAGATCTTTCTATAGAGGTCGAACTATACTCTAAGGAGTTAAGAAAATACTAAAGAAAATCTAGAGTCTGAGTATCTTCTCCTTACCTTTAGCTCCCTAGTTTGAAACTCGTTTAATAATATAGTCGAAATCAGCTGAATTACTAATATCTACCTCAGTCGGATTGCTATTAGCTCTATACGTAGCGTACTAGTAAGTATAATCTCTTATTAGGCTGGAAATACCCTTTGAATTAATAGTATTATCTGCTACCTCTCTAGTAGTCTCCTTAATTGATTAGTAAGTATATCCCTCCTCTCCTAGCTTATTTGAAACACTACTAATTATACTACTAATACGCTCGCTATCTAGGTAGTATCGAATTTCCAACTCTATAACCTATATAATAATCTGCGGAAGCGAAGAAGAGAGTATAATCGATTTAGGTAGAGGTGGAGGCGTCGATTAGCTTGCTATAGCTGGTGCTAGTACTATAGCTGGTACTAGTACTAGTACTAGTACTATAGCTGGTACTATAGCTGCAACTGAGTCTATAGTAGGCTCAGTAGACTTAGTTTACAGTACTCTTGGTATTGATTTTCAGGGTTATTTTAGCTAGTTATACTAGCGCAGAAATTAGTCGAGTACGTAGTTTAGTCGATTTACGTCCTTTTGGAGCTTTTGTACTAATCTTGGAAGTAGATTTAGGAGGTATAGCCGTAGACTGAATATATACTCTATAGATTAAGAGCTTCAAAAAGAAGTAGTTTAGAGGCAAATCGGTATAGTATTCACAGAGCTTTAGTAGTTTCTAGTTCTGATAATTATAGCATATTAATATTTAGTAGGGTTCACACTAAAAGGCGGTGTACCGGCGTTATTTACTGAAGAATCACGCTAAACCGAAGAATAGCTTATAAATGACCCGCGGTTTACGGGCTTCGGGAGCTTGTGCGGTGTTCTCTTCGCCCATGATGGCGAGGAGGGCGCAGGATGGATACACCATCATGGCTTGTATGTAAATTGAGTCGTTGGGTTACCACTTACCAGAGTTTTATATATCAGGCATGAGGATGATATAGCTTATGTTTCATACTGGTATCATATATACAAATAAGACCGACTCAAAGCTCTTCGATTGTGGCGCTGGAAAGGCGTTGCTGCACACAGCTTACGAAGCTCAATCTCCGTACACTTCGATGCACCCTATTCAGATTACCAGATCATGCTTGCGGCTCGCAGTAGGACAATATTCTGGAAGAGTCAACATGATGCTGTATGTTGGCCCCCTACCTAAGCCAGAAAAAAAGTGGCCGCCGATCAAGTTAAGCTGAGCCCGCTTTGTGAAAAATAGCCAGATCAGGCTTCATGACTTTGCATTGCTTCCAAACTTCCAATCTACATGGAATTACTTACGATAGATCTGTGTTCCTTTTCGAATATCAAATCATGACTTTGACCGAGTCGCATCGTGAAGACACCACCTGTAGGCTGCCACCCTTCATACCCAGTCCCGCCATAATTTTTCCTCATTGGGTTATTATTTCTCAGAATGGACTCGGTGTCGATGCTATTGATGAAAGACTCCCAGCCCAGACTTATTAGCCAACGAGACACAATCCTGCATCATGTTTCCCAGCAAGAGACGAGAAGAGCCAAAACTTCCAAAAAGTAACAATCGGGCCGCCTTCTGTTGCGCTCGGTTCGTGAGCTATTATCTGAAGTCTGTGTGGTGTAGACAGTCTGAACATGGTAGCTGCGGCATTCGCACGAACGGGGTTCCGCGGGCCCCGGATGTTTGAGGATTGATGAACTCCTTGGGAAGAAAATCGAACGAGGAGCGCACTGGCTTCGAAGAATATGGGTATGGAACATGAAAGAGAAACCGAGTGGGGTTTCCACTGTGCATCTTGAGTCTTGCCACGCACGTCGGGTAACACTGGTCGGTTTCCACGTCGTTTGGTGATATCAAGCTTCTTCCAAATCTTTGCGTCGTTCTTGTTTCGGCCTTGGAGTCTGGTCGGAAGGGGAGGTGTGATATCTGCCACTGTCTTGGGAACCTAAAGATCAATATCAGTTTGCAAAGGGATGCAAGACTATTGAAAAAGGTACAACATGTCCTAAGATACGTTCACTAGATGAAAACTCTCCCGTGTACGAAAGATGTGGTACCTACTCTAAAGGTTTACTTAGCCGTGGCTGTATTCTAATAATTCAACTTTCCACGTTTCATCATTCAGTAACCGTACCTGTCATGCATATGGCGGAATGGTATCACGGTTGTAGCTAGATGCGAATCAGTACTTTTGAGAGAAATATCAGAGGCTGGTCCCGGCTTACTGATCTAACTACGTGACCTTCTCCCACTCAGGCATAATTGCAAGTACTCGATTCATAGATAGCTCTGAGGATGGATTACTTGACCTCGAGCCTCAGGACTTATCTTGACGGTCGAATAGATACAAAACTTCACAAAGCTAGCGGGAGTGATGAGCTGTCTTTCTCATGGAGCTTCTCAGAACGAGTTGGTAGGCAAGTGGGCTGGCGCGCAGGTTCGCTCGTGCCGAGCGACTCCAACCCGAAATCTCGTTCTCGTGGCTCTCAGCTTTTCTCTCCCTTTGGCACACATGGAAACATCGAAGACGAGAGGTCCACAAACGTGTGCTGAAGCTGGAACTTGGGCCTACTCCGATTTCTAGCCAGCCATCTGATCCACTCGAGGTAAGCAACGTTGCTTCTGTTGTTGAGGAGCTTGCTTACATCAAACAACACAAGCAATTCTGGTAGTGAATATATAGATTGGTTCTTGTTTCAAGCCCGGAAGTTAGAGGGAGAAATGTCTATTTTAGACCCTGCAGACAACGAGTCAGTTCATAGAAACCAAACGAGCTTCCCAGCTTCGCGATGGTGATGGTAGTTATCTTCGTCCATCGGAGTTACATCGTAGATGTACTCTTCTGAGGCCTCCCAGGGGGCATGGGGACGTGTCTGGCTAAGGACTCATATGTACAGAGTATCGTACAACTCCTTAAAGGACAGCATCGGTGGTCCAATGGGCAGGTTAGCTACTGCGCCTGTCTCCGCCAGTTGAGATGGCTGCGCCAGAATCAATGAAACGGAGCATGCCCCTGATGCAGGTGGAGACCACCGTTTGACAAAGGAAAAATGAAAATTGACCTCTTTTGACCTTCCCCACGCCGAACTCCTGTAAGTATACATCCCAGCTTCGCGAGCGCACACGTGAAGCTTCCTTGTTCTGATCATGAGCCAAACTTGTTCTTGACGTCTGAATCAGTGGATTCTCTGAGATTCACTTCTGCTGAGGAACATGATTGAGCAATAACTCAAGCTTCTATACTGTGTAATATTGACAATGGACATGATAAAAGACACGTACTTGGTACAGGCCCAAAGGATCAACCATTTGCTGTCTGTGCATAGCACTAGAACATTCCACTGTGCAAGGGGTATTGGCTGCTCAGCTAATCCGCTTTCTCTACCTTTCTATGTAAGGAGTAAATTCTGGGGCCTATAGCACAGACAACGAATGGTAGATCTTTACGGCCTGTACGAAGTAGCTCTGGCTCATGCATTTTCCACATTTCCATCCAGGCTAGTCCCGAAGCAGCTCACTAAGCGATGTTTTGTGTAAATTAATATCAACACTGAGGATTACACCTTTCAAGGTGGCAGATCCCACAGCATGAAACTTGACGATATCTCGAAGTGCCAATCAAAATCTGTCAGAGCCGAACTCATTTTATTGGTGCTGTCGATGCCTGCAATGTATTTATTTCTAACAGCCTTACTCACCAATGACCTTTCGATTCGGAGGCGTTGATCACGTGATCATGTATCTTGTTCGTTCCCTCACAAAGCGATATACGCTCACATATATATCATGCCTGCCTTACGCGATTCGGAGATTTATACCATATTTCAGGACCTATGATATCCGATTATCTAATTCTCTCGATGAAAGTCTACTCTGCCAAGGAACAAGTTGTCACTATTATCCGCCTGGGCAACGCTGCCTAACTTCTCCTCACAAACCCACCGGTACGAAGAACCGAAGAAAGAAGCTTGATGAGTTGATGCTTGTATCAGATGAGCTGCCTATATTACAAGCACCAAGTAGCTAGGTACTTTTGGGCGTATATAAGGCTCTGCCGTCCCGCACTCGCCGTGCTGTATTCCCTGTTTCAGCAGCGCCTCGATCAAGGTGTTCAAAGTATGGTATGCAAGGAACCCACCACCTTCCAATCTGTCGGTAACCAGATCCGTAGTTCGCATCACATGTATACATTTTCGTCGCTAATCGTGACGACGTCGACGTTTCGGACACAGTTGTGCTTGGCGTCTGAACACATTTGCAGGTGCTCGATGCCCATTCGAAAAAGTTATTTCTCCCAAATTCTTTTATCTTACTTCCGAACAGCAAAGGAACTCCGCGCGATTATGACGTGGAACTAACTATTGGTTCAAGCATTGTCCCAGGTCTCACAGATCCTCCCACCATCGTATTCCGCTTCTATTTCTCAGATGCCGGCAGTGACTTCAGCCCTAGCTGAGGTCGAAGGCGGCTACATCCGATTCATCTGCGTCATAGAAGCCAAATACGCCACGATACTTTTGGAATAGTGGCTGGGAACAATTCTTAACTTCACATGTCCTTGTATGTTTCCCCGTATGGGAGCTAGTCGAGGCTCAAAATCGTGTGTGCGACTAGCCACGTAGTTTTCGGTACTTCGGTTACTCCTTTCCGATTATAGATGCGTATGCTGGGATATTTATTTGGGTCTTGCGTTCTGAAACTGCCACAACAATAATTCGATCCCTCGCATCCGAAACTAGTTATGGATAAAAAGGTTTTTTGAAGACTGGCTAATAAGCAGACGGTGTGGCAGGCCCCCACAAGTCACCTGCCGAGTTGGCATTGAATCCGGGGTTAATTTGGATAATTCATGGATTCCTGAAAGCTGCTCAACACGCAGGACAAGTATGACCTGAATGTACTAGCATGTATATTTTCTAGAGTGTTAATGCTGGGTGAGGTCAACGGCAGGAAAAACTCATTTCGGCGGCAATAATGCTCTGATCAAATATCAGGAGTCGGCCTTGGCAAAGCTCGACAGCCACACCGTACTTGAATGTGTGCTCCCTTTGGCCTTTATCTGCGCCAAAACCCTGGATGGAAGTCTCGTCCTGCTGAAAGATTGGAGAATGGCCCCACCCAACCATCTTCTCTGACATTGTGTGACTTCGGATTGAGACTTCCCTCTTCGATCTCAGCTTCCGTAAACGACTGAATCCTTCGACCTAGCTGTACTCAGCATACTTACACGACTATCTACATGATATCAGACTTGGCATGATAACAGACTGGACGACACTGTCTCTTCAGCTGTCGTTATATATGTCCAAGTCCTACTCGATGTCTGTTCAAGCATTCAATATCTCAAAGCTTGACGAACGGCCCCATCTCGTAGATCATTTGCTTATCTGCTAGGGCCTGACATGCCTCCGACATGGAACCACAGCGATTTGACACAGCCTGAAAAGGCCAACAGGGACTTTGATGATGTAGAAAAAGGGTTCTTCAATAGTATATCTCACTTGCCCACCCTCCCACCATCTGTACGTCTGGACGAGAAACCTCCGAGTTACATCGACTCAACACTATGGCCAACTTCACCAGTACATGAAGGCACGACACCTTTCTCAAGTGTACCAGTGTTAACCCTTTCATGGCCTGGTAATAGCAAGCCACCGACACTCACACCCGTCGCTCCCAAGAAGCCAGTCAGGGAAAGTCGATGGATCCGAGCTCAGTTATGGTTCAATACCTATCGGAAATTCTTCACTTTCGTCACCTTGCTTAACCTGGCTGGCATTATCATGTTGTCGCTCGGTCGATTTCCCTATGCCGAGACACATACTGGAGCTTTGGTACTGGGAAATCTTCTGGTTGCTGTCATGATGCGGAACGAACTGTTCCTGAGATTCCTATATCTGATTGCAATTTATGGTCTAAGAAGTGTATGTACTCCTGTCAAAAACTTGATGCTCGGATATCTATATGTACTGACAGACTCAATGTCCTTAGTGGGCTCCAACATGGGTCAAGCTGTCCGTAACATCAATCTTGCAGCACGTCGGAGGTATTCACTCGGGATGTGCATTATCCGGGGCAGCGTGAGCTCATTCCCGAAGATAATTGCGCGTATGGCAAAGCTGACACATTGCACAGCTGGCTGGTGTACAAGGTCGTTGAAATCATACGGCATCGATCAGTACAACACCGAACTGTGATCGTGACTGGAATAATCACCAATGTCATGATCCTGACTTCAGTTCTTAGTGCTTTTCCATGGGTTCGAAAGTCAGTTTATCACAAATTTCCGCCTGGCTAGTAACTAAATTTCTCTTTAGCTATCATCACAACGTCTTCGAGAGGCATCATCGCTTCATTGGGTGGCTAGGTCTTGCTGTAAGCAACTCGGTTTCCAATTCAGGGATGTCGCTGATGATTTCGAGTCTACCTGGTGCTTTGTTATTTTGGGAAACAGCTATGACATCAAGCACGGAGAATGGAGACATGACGCCCATTCTCTACTAAGCGCGCAGGAGTTATGGTTTGCATTATTTATGACTATCTTGTAAGTCATTCTATAACATGGATGTAGCTCATACTAACATCCAAAAGTATCCTCATTCCCTGGCTCACTCTCCGAAAAGTGCCAGTAGAAGTTGAAATTGTGAGATTCCACACCTCCAGCTTACTGCAAACAAATGCTGACATGAAATCTAGCCATCTCCGAAAGTCGCAGTCTTACGTTTCGATCGAGGTATTCAACAAGGTCTGTTAGGAAGAATCAGTCGTACTTCTATCATGGAATACCATGCATTTGGGATCGTCAGCGAGGGAACGAAGTCACCTTATCATTACATGATCTGTGGTGTACAAGGCGACTTCACAGAAAGTCTAGTACGAAATCCGCCAAAGTTTGTGTGGACTCGAGAGCTCAAATTTGGTATGCCTAGCTGTCTAAATCCCGGGTCATCTTTTGTGTCCGTGTATTCTGATAGGAAGTAGCTGGTGTTGGTCATGCATCTGCGATGTTTAAACGTGGGATTCGAATCTGTACCGGGACAGGCATCGGAGCTGCGCTCTCGACTTGCATTCAAAATCCCAATTGGTACATATATCTTCATCATATGATTTGTTTCAAATTCTGACAAGACACAGGTTTCTGATCTGGATCGGCTCCGATCAGGAAAAGACTTTCGGCCCAACGATAGCAGGTCTAATCCACGACAACATACCGCCAGAACGGATGATACTCTGGGATTCTAAGAAACGCGGAGGAAGACCTGATACGATGCAACTACTCAAAGATACGTGGAAGAGTTTCGGAGCAGAGGTCATCTTCATTACTTCAAATATGAAGGGGAATGATGAAATGATGCAGGGTTGTCATGCTGGTATGTCCACGTTTCTGCTTGTGTATACTTTCCGCGAGAGAACATCTCAGGTTTGAATGGATGACTGACATATCAAATCAGCTGGCTTACACGCCTTTGGCACTTTGTGGGACTTTTAGTCGTTCTAAAAGTGGTATCACGAGTCGTTTTTGCATCATTCTAGGGGGCACTATCTAGAAGTACACATCACCGGCGCATAGAGATATGGGTTTTTGCATATAGGTTTTTGCATCGCACATAGGGAATCTGCATCATTAGAGATATTTGAAGATACAAAGAAACAGTATAGACCAAGGGCTTTGTTCTTGCACCAGCCATTCAGGTAATTCGAGAAATCCAAGTCAACCAAATGGTGAGCGGACAGGCTTTTCACTTTGTTATTCCACATCACACCACCTTATGAACACTAGCGAACATGTCCATCTGGTACTGATCATCGGACACATCGTGCAGGTCCGTTTCTTGATCATTCTGTCTACAGCCACTTATAACAGCTTGGGTGATTCGGATTTACCAAGCGAGATATAGATCGTGGCTTTTCGGTCCGTCGACCCGAGCGCCATCACACAAAGCCCAATGATGATGGTCGTATGCAACTTTGATGGCGTGATGCGATTTATATGTAGAGAATGTTGAACGAGCGGACTTCTGGAAAATTTGACGAGCTCTGTTAACTAATGGTGACGCACTTCCAATTCCTACTCCGACTGGGTTATTCTTATCGTCCCCTCCAACGATGTCGTCCATGTGACAAGATTTGCAAATACCATTTATTGGTGACACTAGTTTAAATTCCGATCTGGTACCTCTCCGGGACGTGCTAATCCGTTGTTCAGCTCTGTGATATTACTATTCTGGCGGTCTGACCATGTTTAAACGAGAGAGTTTACAAGCCCGAGTCCTTGCACATATTCGGACCAATTCCTTGTGCTTCTTATCTTTAGGCAACATGCTTGTGCATGTATCACAGCTCTTTCGTATCTCAGAGGCGTCGGCGAAGTCAGTGTAGCACAGAAGCAGCCTGAAGCTGAAGCACAGCCTCTTGTGTTCAGCCATGATCAATCCCGCTGTCTGCCTGGCATGTCAGCGAGCACACTGACTGTACCTGAAGCCTTCGCTGACAGAGAGATCCTACGGCGAGCAGCATCTGTCTCATCCGATACACATTCGCGCGAGCTCTGCAGTTTCGGCGCACGAGTTCTTTTAGTACTCGGACCACCTCCTTCCTTGGCACTCGTACAGGTGCTCCATACTTATTTTATGCCTTGCACGTGCCCGATCTCATAGTAGAAGCTCAGATGATTCATGATTGGAGGACTTCGGAGGCCTTGAATAACTAATACTATGAGACAGAGCTGTAAAGTAAAACAATCTCAAATCCGCTGCAGCGGGTGCAGATCTTTACTATGTGTGAATTCGTCTAGCGATCCCACCAACAGTATATAGGTTGATGGTTCCTGCCATACCATGATACTTGAGAACTATATGGCGTGCATACTCGAACGTGGTGGCAATAAACTATACTGGTTGTGGTGTTTGTTTACACGAAATTTTGAAGGGGGTCGAAGCTCTTGAAACAAGCGAATTTCTACTACGGAGATTTGAGGACCATCAGTCAAATGACATGATATAGGTCCCCGCATCATGTGTATGACGAAGATTACTCTCTTAAATCTTCTTATGATTCAGACGTTCGGGTGGTTAATAACATGATACTTGAGTTTCATATCTGATAACCAACCAAGTAAAACCTTTAGAAGCGCGATATCAAGTTTCTTGGAGGCGCAGTCAGGTGATCACGACGTAAGACATATTCAGTTAGGCTCAATACGCTCTCCTTTCAAAATTACTGAAGGTCACACGGCAATGGCGAATAATCAGAGATTGTGAGCCAGGATTCTTGATGATCAGATCAAATAAACCCTTTACAAGCGATATCCCGTGTCGTTGTGAGCACCACCAGCACCACCACTCACTCATTCAAAGCTTCGGTGAAAAAGGAAATTATCATAGCTGCGAACTCCACATATCGCCTTTCGAACCCCAACACGGGTCTCGAGATGCGTAACCTACCTGTAGACCTATCCTGTGCCCCTCCTCGGAGTCCTCGCAAACCTCCTTTCTATCGTATGTAATCCCATCATCGAGGGAGGTTTCATACTTCCTTCCCTCTTGACGCTACATGTCTTTTCTTTCTCTTTATACACCTACATACCTATACACCTTCCTGTAACAGCGTCGGGTGGGTGCTTGCTAAGACAAGAGGTCTTGACTAGATGATATACATCTCCGTATGGCGTGGCATGGTATCTGCCTTCACGCTACTGCGGTAGATCTTATATTTGAACGTTAGATACGAGATGAGATGAGATGAGACGAGACGACATGAGAGTTGAAGTTTTCCATGAGGAGTTACAGTGTACTTCCGTCAGACGTGGGATGGTAATTGTTATATACCTATACCTAGGTAGGTAGGTGTCTTTGAAGACTCCAGGAGGCTGAGATCACACACAGGAGGTAAGATGCAAGATCAAGTAGCGGAAGAGAGCTGGTTTTATTCCGAGAATTCAATCAAGCATTGTACGTGAACTAACCTGAGTCGGAAATCTTCCTCGTGAAGCTGTACGCTCAGTCGTCACTTCGCTTGCGATATATCGCGTCAAGAAATAGAGTGAGAAGGCAGATCGAAGTGCATTTCCATCTCGCTGGGCTATTCCCTACCCTCGTACTGATGACCCATCAAATCAACTTAAACGCTGAAGCATAATCTACTCATCGCACCACCCTTTATAAACAACCCGACTTCCATATACCTCTCCCTTCTTAAGCACAACCTGCGCTCTCCATTCCGGCACATTGACCGCATTCACATATCTACTCGGCTCAACGCAAAACCCTGCTCTCGCACCCCTCTTCTCGACCTTCTCCCCGCCCTCATTGATCTCAGCCACATCAATATACTTGCCCGTGTAGAACTGGAACGCCGGTTCCGTACTCAGAACCTCGAGATGCACTTTCGTTTCTGGATGGTAAGCAGCCACCAGTTTTGTAAGCGGGGAAGAGCGGGTGTCGAGTGGAATGGACGATGCAGTCGACGGGTCCACGATAAAGCAATCATCGACATCCGGTTCCGTGAGACCGAGCGTGAACTTCTCCTTAGCTTTGAGCCCAGGGTAACTAGCAGTCTTCGACGAAGTCGGAATGCCACCATCATCAACAGGCAGGTACGCCGTACTACATAGCGTGATTTCCGTTCCTTCGATGGTGGATTTACCACTGAGGTTAAAGTACGAATGATTCGTAACATTCACCACCGTCTCCTCAACCTCGTCTCCTACGAGCTCGACTTGGTACTCGATTCCTAGAACGCGGATCTCTTTGCCAGTGGAGGATTTCTGAAGCCCGACTGTGTAGATGACGCTTACGTCTACGGTGCCGGGATAGCCTTCATCGCCATCTTCACTGCGCAGGGTGAATTTCACACTTTCTCCTCCCTCCAACTCTCCTCCTTCCAGTCCAGGAATACTCTTCACGCCCACAGGACTCGGTCCCTCCCAAACCCGTTTCCCCCACCCGACGTTCCCTCCGTGCAATGCATTGACGCCGTTATTTTGCGTTAGTTGGTAGGACTTGTTGTTTAGAGAATCAATTTTACCGGAGGCGATTCTGTTTGCTACTCGGCCGATCGTTTCACCGAAAAATGGACCGTTATGGGAGACGTAGTGTGATTGTTTCGGGAAGTTCTGGACGATGTTTAGATTTGAAGGACCGCCGACGAGGAAGGTACGGATTATGGCGCCGAGGGGGAGGAACTCGAAGGGTGGTGGGGCTTGGGTTGTCATTTTGTATAGCTCGTTGGTCTTTGGTATCTGGGGATGTACTGAAGAAGTTGCGGAATTGATGTCGTGTTATATTTCTGCGTTTAATGATTTGGGAAATGAGCTTGAGAAAGCGCAATGGGAAGAACCGATGTAGTAGGTATTGTATTGATATCCACCTCTCATTCAGCCTGTTGTCATCAGTGGGGTTGTCTCCATTTCGTGGCGGCTGAGGGCATGTTCCTGGCTCGATGCAAGGCTACACAAGGCTGAACAGAGGGGTAGATCCGAATCGAGGGGGTCAACGAGGGAGTTGATTGGTGCGGGTGAAGTTAAGGTCCAGTTTTCGAAAGATGGAAGCTCAAGTGCATTCCGAGATTTACCCGCCTACTTAACGTTTGTCCAGTTGCTGTTTTGTTTGTTGCTTAGATATCTACTCGAATTCCGAATGCCAATATGCGACTAATCCGAGCTTGAATCCTGGGCTCTGATCTTCCTTCCGTTGCCTCTTTCTCAGTGTTGCGTTTCGAAGCATTCCATGAAGAGCCCAGGCTGCCCCAAAGCAGACGATGGTGCAAGCTGGACGATTAAATCTCCTAAACAGATCCAAGTGTATGAGTCCAAACGATCGAAAACATGTCGCAACTTGAGGTATAAATATGTCGCAAGTCATGGTATATATCCACTCTCATTCTCGTCACGCCTCACAATCCCTCAAGACAACTCCAAATCCAGATATTCCAATATATGAATCAATAGCTGTTTCCTCGCCGCATGAGCGAGTGTTCACTATACATACATCAACGGTCAGATACATGTCTCAGAAAAGCAAATCAAAGGATGGACATACAAGCTACCGACCGACTCCTGCGTATTGACCCTCTTGAACTTCTTCATGAACATCTGCGGCCGTTTAACCCCTTTCCGGGCCTTCGCCTGCGCTTTCTCCTGCGGCGTCTTCTTCATCCTCGCGACCAATTTCTTAGTCCAGCATTTGCATGTCAAGATGGCGTTCATATTGCAATTTATTCTCTTCTTTTTTTTTTGCCTTGAATCGAGCGAAGAGAAGCTGCGAATTTCTTGTCCCGAGTCAAATCGTCGAAGATCTCTTATTTTCCGGGCAGCTGCCAATGTAAAAGGTTGCAATAAATGAATGAATGGTCAGCACACAACATCGGACGAAAGTGACAGAAAGGAGTATACGAATGAGCTTTCCCAATCCTTATACTATGCAAACGCCATCCCATCACAACCAGCCTTCCATGCGCAAAACCAACGCATATCAAACACGCGCGGAGCCTACCCCGTCCTCATATATCGACTCGAAAGAAAACAAAACTATATCACTCCTTTCCCATCACGATTCCGCCAGGTTCACAACCGTGCCATGCTGATGAAGGCACAGAGTACCGTAACTCAGGAGAAGCCCATTTACAACAATACCTCGTAAATTTAGAAGGGTCTAGATCTCCCTACGCAAAAGTATCACAGTCACGCATTTCCTTCCGTCGCATGAGGAAGTAATCTGCGAATGCATGCAATATTGAAATAGAACCAGACAAAGACGACCAGCTAAAACCCCCACATGCGGAAATGAAGCAACTATGCAGAATGGGAAAAGGCTTGTGGACCTTCCTTCCCCCCTTAGCAGAGCACCGCACGTTCCGTTCATCTGATAAGTAAGTAAGTACAGTATTAACGTGCCGTGCCTTCGCAGACGCGATTCACGCGAGTTTCAGCTTGACAACCTACCTACCTACCTATCTACCTGCCTAGGTAAGCTCATCAAGACCCAGACCGCGTCTTGCAAGCGTATTATAATATAACATGATGCTCATGATGGCCCTTTACATCGCCATTACACAATTTTCTGGGTCGATATTTACATGTGCTGGAAATGTAGGAAACCAGAGAAGGAGAAGAGCTCGGCAAAAGGGAAAGGTCACGTGAGATACAGCAGCTAGCCAGCTTCTGTCTTCCTTTGGAATTTATTCGGATTCAATTATATTCGGCTTAATAGATTTCCTGAATAATGGCGAAGAAACAGTATCAGAAGCTAAGCCTGATTTCTTGCCTTCTTCTCAGAGTTGCCATCTAATGCCGCTCTGTATCCGACTAAATCAATTTCAATGCAAAAAGCTCCAAGGTTAATCATAGTAACCGTGCATACATGCATCTAAGAATACACTTCCTTCCTCTCGTGTTCTCCCGCCCCCCTCCAACTCTCCATGAACCTACAATTTCATACCCATAACCTTCCCCACTCTCAAACTCTGCCTAATGCTCAGATCCAACATAATCTCTTCGCTCCCGCCAGGAATGGCATAAGCCCTAACATCTCTGTACAGCCTCTCGACCTTGCCTCCCTGTCCGCCTCTCGAGTAACTCAGGCCTCCGAAAATCTGACTCGCCTCTCTAGCACAGAACTCAAAGGTGACCGTCGCCTGGGCCTTCAACCCGGCAATTGGGCCACCTAGACGTAACATGGCGAGATCTTCAGGCATGTTACTGATTTGCGAGATGATGGACTCGAGCCAGGAGTAGGAAGCTTCGATTTGACGAGCCATGTGGGCGAGTTTGAGGCGAATGACGGGGTGAGAGATGAGGGGGACGCCGAATGTGCGACGCTTGTGTGCGTATTTGATGGATTCTTCGTAGCAGACTCGAGAGAAGCGGATGCATTGGATTATTATACCGATACGTTCGTGGTTGAAGTTCGTCATGATGACTATTAAGCAGAGGTCTTAGTACATGTGGCTTGATAAGGAGAGAGTGGTAAGGTTGATTCGAAGGGAAGGTGAGTAGTAAATAGACACAAACATACCTTTGAATCCCTTGTTTTCCTTCCCAATCAGATTCTCCACAGGAACTTTGACATCCTCGAACGTGACATATGTCGTTCCACTACTCCACACCCCCTGACAATCCATCCTTCGTGTAGATACACCTCCCATGTCCCTCTCGATCAACAAAACACTAATCCCATTCATACCACTCTCCTTCGTCCCTGTTCTCACCGCAGTAGTAAAGTAGTCGCACCAAATGCCATTCGTAATCCACTTCTTCTCGCCATTAACGATGTAATGCTTTCCATCCTCGGTCAACACAGCTTCACACCCAAGATTCGCAACATCAGAACCAGCATCCGGTTCCGTAATAGCAAGACAAATCCTCTTATCACCATCCAAAATACCCGGCAAAATCCTCTTGACCAACTCCGGACTACCAAATTTAACCATTGGTGGACAGCCAATTCCAAACCCACCAATGACATTCCACACAAAACCGCCCGATCCAGCACGGGAAAGCTCATCAGTCATAATCAGTTCGTGGAAGTTATCCCATTTCTCGGGTGGGACACATGCGATTCTGTTCTTGGTGTATTCGACTGGGAAGTGCATGCCCATTAGACCGGCGAGATAGCCGCGGGTGCCCATCTCTTTGTAGATCTCATCCGGCACTTTTTTGGCCTCATCCCACTCGCCGACGAAGGGTTCGACCTTTTCGGTGACCCATTCGCGAATCTCAGCGCGGAGGGCGGCGTGGGTTTCGTTGAAGTAGGGAGAGTAGAACTGTAGGAGATGATGGGTTAGCTATTTGTGTTTTTATACATGGCTTCGGACGAGGAGGGAGACGTACGCCTTGATACCAACTAGGATCTGCGAACGGAATCAAATCCCCATATGGCTCTAACGCCTCGACCTCAATATCCTCAGCTGGCACTGGCACCACCGCACCACTCTCCGCCTCGGGCTTCACGATCTCCTTCTTCTTCTCCTCCTTCTTCGGAGGCTCGGGTTCGGGTTCTGCGGCTTTCGTGTCCAGAGAGCCGACTTGCAGCTTGGCTTTGTATTTCTTGAGGATGCCGTCGTTGTGGTATTTCCAGAATTGCTTCGAGGCGTCCTTTCCGGCGACGCGGGTTAGGATTTTCTTTCCGCCTAGAAGAACTCATTGTTAGCAAGTTTCTCTATACAGTTTGTGAGGATCCAGGCCCGATTTCGCAACAGGATCGTTTAATGCTGGTGGACCTGGGGTCCGTGGATGAAGATGTACCTGGGTGCTCGTCCTGGAATGTAGTCAAATCGTAGACATCCTCATCGACGACGATGTATAGATCATTTGGCTTGTTGTGTGCCGCTACGTCGGCGGTTGTGAATGACTTTCCCATCTTGTCTGTTGGTCTGTCGGTCTATCCAAGAATCCTGTTCTTGTGTAATAGGTAGAAGGGTGATGGAGTTGCACAATCCGACCGATGTCTCTCTTTTGTCAGCAGAACAGCAGCGGAATGAACAAATGTCTTAATCTTCCAGTCACTGTATATGAGAGATGCAAATTCGGGATACGTTCACAAGCAAAGGTTCGAGCTTATGAGGGTAGAAGGAGAAGCGCAGAGGATCTAATGTATGTATCTAGTAAGACCCGAGTCTCACGCGCCATGATCGCCTCGGCTTTTTCCACACCCCGGAATCCACTTCCATTAGCCCTCTAACAACACTAACTGCTAAGTAATACTGTAATTCGACTTTCACATGCCTTTCTACCCATGTTCTTGAATCGTGAACGCATCACCGGTCAGGAACCACATCCTCATCTCCACAATTCAGATCATGTGCATGTACAATTCACCAATACAAAGGAATTGATTGGATGGATGGCTTGACGCATGGCCGCATGCATCTCCGGAACTCGAGATTTTCGCATGTGATTGTGGGACTGAGATGAGACAGCATCCCTGTTGATTCTGGGGAAAGCGGATGCTTTGCGACGCGACGTGGGCAGAGATGCCGAGGCACACTGGAAGAGCGAGGAAGGTGATCGATCATGTGATCTGTCACGAGGTTATGCTTTCAGTGAGTACATCAGGTCTTTGTGAGTGTTTCGTTTGTTTTGATTTGCTAGCGAGTGCTTGTAGCGAAGAAGGGCACAGGTTGATGCTTACCTGCAAAGAGGAATATGGTTTGCGGGCGGTAGCTGGTGGTAGAGATTAAAATGCTTACCCGATTACTCAACCTGCATGCAGATAGATAGGTAGGTATCCGAGTTGTTGAGAAAACCTCTGTCTCATAACTCTCACTCTCTGCATCTTCTCTATCTCTTCTTATGTGAATTATTTCACGCTTGCTAAATTGTGAACATAACGAGGCATCAAAGCCGACACCTGAATCAGATGGATGCCATTGCTGAAACTGAAATCAACGACGCTTTCGATGAGCACACCAACACTCCCGACTTACAAAACTCCGATCCCTCGAAGCAAGCAGCTGAAGAGGAAAACTCAAAATCAGATGCAGACTCAAGTTCAGACTCCTCGGACTCTGCGTTTGTGTTTGACGAACGGGCCGTAGACGAAGACTCAGACGCCGATTCCGACGTCGATGCACGAGAACTGATCAAATCCCTAGTCGAAGAAGTCGGCGAAGATATATTCTCGCAGGTCTCTGAGATCGATTCCTCAATATGCGCGCCGTGCGTGAATATAGTTTGCGCGTTTTCGGATCAGGCAGAGCTCAACCCTATAAGGACAAAAGTAAAGGCCTCAGCAGCAACACTCCTTCATCATCGGTCCATGAAAGCGCTTTTAGAATGCAGCTCTACATGTAAGATGTGTTTGCTCATCCTCCATCTGTTAAGTGTAAATGGCTCGGATGTCATGATTTTAGCGCAGAAATTGTCGGATAATGAGGAAGTCCTTGTGAAGTTGTTGGAGAGGGATAAAGAGGAGTTTGAGAAGACAGTCGTCAAACCTGAGAGGTATAATTGGAGACGCAGGGTGTGGAGGCTCATGGTTGCATCGACGAAAGCGTGGTTTGAAAAAGAGCATGGGCAGACTGGGGTTGTGTGGTATGAGGGTGCGAAAGGCCCTGCTGGAGTACATTTGTCTGGTGCGAGAGTGGAGATCTTGCTGACGTGGGCGAGAAGCATGAAGGTGGATGGTAAAAATGTAGATGTGGATGCGCTATCGTCGAGCTCATCGAGCTCATCGTCGAAGTCTGGGAATGGGTCACTTGATCCTTCGGTAGATGCTCATGAGCCTGAAAAGGAATCAATGTCAGCCTCTAAGACAGCAAGCAATTCGCCTGAAGCGACACAAACATTCGATATGTTAGAAGACACTTCAGATGCACCCCCAAAGCCTAATTATCTTGCTGCCATTACTGACTCGATAGAATCGGCTCACATGCTCGAGTTATTAGCCACGGCACGCAGTCTGGAGAAGAGATATAGACTTCATAGCCGGGAATATCAACTCAGGGAAGTGAGAGGATATAAAGGCCAAATTGTGGAACTGCAAGTGGTCTATGGAACAGAAAGATATCCTGCGAGAGTTTTTTCTACCAAAGGTCCGATTACGAGATTTGCTTCCCTCTGCATATCAGACCTATCAATTGCTGACCTGGAGAGGAGATAATATATCGGCCGAAAAATATCTCGGAAGGCCTGTCTATCGCAACGCAAAATCCCCAGAAACGCTTGCTTTAATGAGCAAATGGTTCAAAAATTGCTTCCAGAATCATGCTGAATGTCGATGGTCATCAAATGCTTCTGAGCTAGACCCTATCCTCCCATCGAGAGTTGTCGATATAGGACCTGCCACATCAGAAGATTTCGTCCCTCGACTTCTGTCTCCTGGTTCCCAAAGGGGAAAGTGGGCAGCATTGAGCCACCGCTGGGGTCACGCCAATATATTGAGAACCCTGAGTAACAACGTTCAAGAGATTGAAGCAGGAATCGACATCTCAAAACTACCGGCGACATTCCGAGATGCGATCTTCCTTACAAGACATCTTGGACTCCGCTATCTCTGGATCGACTCTCTTTGCATTATCCAAGACTCCCCATCAGACTGGCTAAAAGAAGCAGCCAGCATGCCAAACATTTACCGCAACTCATTCATCACCATCGCAGCAGCAGCAACAGAGAACAGTACAGGTGGTATATTCGTCGACCGATCCTGGCTCCCAACATCAAAACCATGCACTATACCCGTCCAAATTCGATCCGGAAGTGAGCATGGAACGCTTCATTTCGACGTCCCTTTCGACACCAATATCCAAGGAAACGAAACGAACTATCTACGTTCCCGAGCATGGTGTATCCAAGAATCACTTCTTAGCCACCGCCTGCTAATGTTTGTTACCCTGCAAATGTCATACACATGTGTTCGTCAAGGACTTGTTGAAAGCCGCCAAACTCCATTCACCATCTCTTGCGAAGAACGCAATAAGATCCTCGAAAAATTCCAGCACAGGTCCTCCAACGATTTACGAACCCACCAAGATGAACTATTGCCCTCAACACTACGCAGCATGATAATAACCTGGTACGACATCCTATACGACTACACACGTCGCGACCTAACTTTCTCCAATGATCGCCTAATAGCCATCTCCGGTATCGTAGCTGTAGTTGGATCTTCTATTGAAGATGACTATGTCGCAGGTTTATGGAGACGTGATATGCCACGCGCTTTATTGTGGTCGCCATTTGAAGAAGAGACTCTCCCCAATGCTCCACACGTCTCGCGAGGCCCACCGCTTTACAGAGCCCCGAGCTGGTCGTGGGCTAGTGTCGATAGTCCGATCTCTTGTTTTCTGTGTAGAGAACGGATGCCAGACCCGCCAATTGCGACGGTTTTGGAAGTAAACACCACACTTGTGGGTAGCGATATGTATGGACAAGTCAGCGCCGGATTCTTGATGATCAAGGCTCCGCTGAGACGAGCGGTGGTTGGAGAGACATCTCAAGTCTGGCCACAGCAACCGCTTTTGAAGTTAGATGGCTGGGAAGAAGGGGATATCACGCATGCCATATTCGATCTGACAGTACACGACATGGAAGAGGGAAGCAAGTGTTGGTGTTTGCTCATTACGGATGTTTATGGGTTGATTTTGGTCGAGCGTGAAGAAAGGGTTGAGAGTATTGCTGAGAATTGGGGAGGTGGGAAGGAGAGTGTATTTGAGAGAATTGGAATTTTTCATTCGAGAAATACGGAGGTGGTGAGGTCAGTGTGGTTTGAAAATACGGACTTTAGGACTGTGATTATCGTGTAGGAGAGTCGACATTGGTTACTCAAGGGAAGTCGTTGATGTTGTATTCGAACAGGAGGACAATTTGCTCGCCCTCCCACATTTACTACTTGCAATCAATTTGGAGCATATCTATGTATATCTCCCGACTTTCAGCTTGGTGGAGCTCTCAATTCACGAAGCATCTGATTGCTCGCTCGAAATTCGGAAGTCTGCAGTGACAGCCGGTCAATCTTGTATGATCGATTCTCGGCTCAAGCCTCGATCTTCGCTGGGCGCTGAGAGATCAGGACGTCCGCACGTTCCAGCCATTGAAGCGCCGCACCACGACTCGTATCCAAAGTCTCCCGAGAATTGATGCAGGGCTGAAAAGAGCTGCCAAGGTACGAGTCAATCTCCGCATACGTTCAGAATATTCTATGTCGCACACAAAATGTGTGAGATGTTCAGCTTCTGCGTATTGGGTTCAATCAGACCATGCAGCTCGGAAGAAAAAATATACACAACATGCACGATAACATCGAGAGAGGAAGGTGGATTAAGACTCACCGTAGCACACCAATGTCGCGCATGCACATGCAGCGTGGACGTGTTCACGGCCAGGTCTTACACTTGAACGACGGATCCGACCTAGTAAATGCAACTCGTAGGCGAGCCGCATGGTGACTTGAATCTGACAGATCTCTACACACAACATCTGGCAAGGCGGTCAGCTGGTGATAATCCATGGACCGATATTTTAGCTGACAGTCCATTCAAACGATTGCGGACAATAGCATCGAACTTCTCACGCCGCTTACATTTCCCGCCAACATTTCTCCGCAAATTTTCATACAAATCGCCCTTTCAGAAGAGATACATCGGCACTTGCCAATTTCTCTTTTTGCAGGCTCGCACATAAAGATACAGTAAGATCCACTTGCGCACCCACGTTCTGCAGTAAAAGTTGTACAAAACGCCAGGTTGAGATTTACCCGGCGTGGTACAATCGGCCTAGTCACTGCAGAATCGACAAGTATAACATGGGACGTATATGCAAGTCATTCCTTGGCCCACAAAGATAAGCTCTCGGGGCTGGGGTCGTCGCGGGAACGGCGAAAGCCAGTGGCACTATTATAAGGCTTATCCGCTCCTCTGGAAAGAGGTTATTGTTGGGCGGTTTGAAATTGATTTTACTTTGTTCTGAGTTTAGGTTTGTTGTTCGTATTGACTTTTGCCGAGCACGCGAATCATTTAGCGATCATGGATCGTATCACTAATACCACGAAGGCGCAAATTCCTTCTGAAAACGTGGAGAAATCAGGTTCTAGCTCTATTGAGATTATTGAGGCTCAAGGATTCGACAAGAAAGCTAGCAAGAAGCTGGTGCGGACGATAGACTGGCATTTGATACCCTTTCTGTCGCTGATCTACCTGTAAGTCGTTCCTTCAGGAACTAGACCCGCAGGATTATCATTGTCATACTTATATACTTCAGACTATGTTTCCTCGACCGAACTAACATCGGCAATGCCCGTCTCGACCATCTAGAACGCGATCTCCACCTCAACGGCCTCCAATACAACGACTGTCTCGCGATCCTGTTCCCCTTTTACATCGCCGCCGAAATCCCCTCCAACATAATGATGAAACGCATCCGGCCCTCCATCTGGCTCACATTCATCATGGTCTTCTGGTCCGCAGCCATGATCTGTCAAGGTTTCGTTTCGAGTTACTCGGGACTCATGGCTACGCGAGTTTTCCTTGGCATCTTTGAGGGTGGACTGTTTCCGGGGGTGAATTATTATATCACGCAGTGGTATCCGAGACATGAGTGTGGCTTTCGCATGGCGCTCTTCTTTTCCGCTGCTACCCTCGCGGGTGCTTTTGGAGGTATCCTTGCGAGAGGTATTTCGGAGATGAATGGTGTTGGTGGCATCGCTGCTGTGAGTTCTAGTCCTTACTTTCGTCGGTACTTTAGGATCTATCTCCTCAAAATATGTTGCTGGAGCGATGCTTTCGGCTTGAAAATCTCAGGTTACAGATTTCTGCGAGATTTCAGTGCTAACCTTCAGGCAGTGGGCATGGATCTTCATTCTAGAAGGACTTCTCAGTATTTTGGTTTCTTTCAGTGCGTATTGGGTTATCAATGACTATCCATCCACGTAAGACTCAAAGGTCGTGCTGGTGAATCGCTTACTAAATGGTCCCAGCGCGAAGTTCCTCACCGAAGACGAGCGAGTCGAAGTCAAACGTAGAATCGCAGCCGATCATGGAAACCTGTCTGATCACTTCGCATACAAATATGTATTCCAAGCCATCAAGGACTGGAAAATATACATCCACATGTTCATCTGCATGGCTGGATTCTGCCCCATCTACTCATTTTCGCTATTCCTGCCCACGATCATCAAGTTCATGGGATACACCGCGAATGAAGCACAACTCATGAGCGTGCCGCCTTATGTTGTTGCATGTGTGTTCACCATCGGTGCTAGTTGGTTCGCGGACAGGGTGAAGCAGCGTGGTGTCTTCATGCTTGGCTTTCAGGTCATTGCTATTGCTGGGTTTGCGATGCTGGCTGGTACCGATAGGCCGAGGATCCAGTATGCTGGAACGGTGCTTGCTGCTATTGGTACGTCATCACCAACGAAGACATCAGGAATTATAGCTGATCTTCACTTCAGGCATCTATCCCCAAATTCCCCTCGGTCTTGCTTGGAACGGCAACAACATCGGTGGGAACATGAAGCGAGGCACTGGTATCGCAATGCAAGTCATGGGCGGCAATTGCGGCGGCATCATCGCTTCTTACGTCTACATATCTCGTGACGGTCCAAGGTGAGCTATTGAAGAAACAATCAGTTTAATTGTTTTCTGTACTGACACGCACCCAGATTTATCAAGGGACACTCCCTCCTCATCGGCATCATCGGCATGGCTCTCTTCCTCACTCTCTTCATGACCTGCTACCTCCGATGGGAAAACTCTCGGCGCGATAAGGTGGAGCGAGAAACTGGGACCACCTATTCGGACGATGAGAAGCGTGAACAGATGGAATTTGCGGATAATGCTCCTTGGTTCAGATATACGGTGTGATCGGTTACTTACTCGAGCAGTAACACTGCTGGAATACTCAATACTTCTTTCGGTGATTCTTACTAAAGATCACTGAAGTTGGCTATAAAGGAGTAGCTAGATAATCGGCGAGTTTAGACCCTAGAATATCATGAGATATATTGATGAGTTACTGCTATGCGATGTTCTTGTATAGTTTTGGCACACACATGTGAGATTTATCTGAGTCAGAATCGTCAGATGAGACAATCATTCACTAGATCTAGCAGGAATGGTTGCAATGGCGACAGCACATTTCTTCCGCATATTGAACACACTTTGACTATTGGAAGTGATTACATCAGAAATTATGAAGTGATGTATGAGAAAGGTCCAAATTAAGCTGATCGATTGTAGGATTCTCCTCCGACATTTCCACCTAGTTGATGACTATCCGGAACAACTGGCCAAGCATCACAAACCTCGAGAATAGCAACCATCCCTCCACCAGTCAGGTGGCGATTGATATGACAACGCAGTAAAAACGACTAACCAAAAGCCATGATCAGTCTATGATATGATTATGTATGAATTGAAGAGAGTGAACTTGGACTTGAGTTTTTCTCTCGACTTTGTATCGCATCACGCGGTCATCCATATTGAGTATTTTTGCAAGGGAAGAGTGTAAAATCCTATCCATCTTTGTAGGAGGTTGTCGAGAGTGAATCTCGCGGGAATGTATGAAATGCTTCCACTACGTCTGTGTAGTTGAACTCGCCTTGCACTTTAGCTAAATCTGATGGCCAAGCTCCTCTTCCTAGGGCGATGTCCGTCTTTTTTTTCGATGGGACTCTCGGATATCATGCGACATTGAGGACGACTGTGAATCTTCCGTGCTTGTAATGTGGCTGTACTGTTCTTTTCGTGGTGTTTAGGACGACGGCGGCCATATGAGGTATTGGATACAGGTTTGGAAGGGGTGTCTGGCGGCTCTGGATGCCCCAGCCGTTCCAATCGAGAAGTCATTGCGAAATACGGCGAGGGTGCTTGTAGTTGTGCTTGGACCTTCCTGTTCTGATATATATTGGTTTTGACTGAGTCTAAAAAGCTCAGAGGAGAAGTGATGTTGAGCTAATGTATCAGGTCTCTTGTGCAGTAATCACAGAATATCAAAGTCAGCAGCAAGAAGAAGTGGGAGACTCTCAGTGTGGAATTTAAATCTCTTGGCTTTTTAGTTAAGTTAAATAAGTCTTTATATCACTCTTCTAATATAGAGCTTAGATATAGCTACGAGTATCTTCTTAGATATTATTAAACGAGATTTAAGAATAAAAATATAGTTATCCAAGTAGCTAGATCTTAGAGAGATTCTCGCTTAGTATTTATAACTAACTAAACTTTAGATAATTATAAAATATAATATTAAGATTAGATTATATAGGCATAATTTCGGCGAAGGATGGACACATATCGCGCATAGTATGGCTGACGTTAGAAGAGTTAATGATGTGAAAGATGTGCTGCTGATAATGCGTTGAGTCCTTGTCGAGTAGAAAGTTGGAGGCTTACAGGAAAAGTACTCATTGGCGCTAATGAGCGAGCCACTTGGAGACGGAAAGCGAACTTCCACGGAGTTGTGGCCTTGGTCTACGGCTCACTTGCTGCTGGAAAGCGAACCAAGTTGAAGAGGCTTGATCTTCCCCGGTAGTGGGTATTGAATATACAGCTGTTCTTCATCAGATCTGAGCATATTAATTCTTGGGATAAGCAGAGTAGAGCGAGTGCCTCTAAAGATCAAAACTAGTCCGTCATCGACACGGAGCAAAATGAGAAAGCAGTGAAAGAAACCTCTTCACACTTCAACAGCTAATGAAAGCCAGTTTGTCTCATTCCTCGGATAGGTAAGCCGGACAATGCACCATCGCTCTATTGGCACTATTGCTAACCTCTATCCATTCGTGTCCTCACATAAGTAATAGTCTGCCCAATCTTTAGAGGCTGGCCTCTTTCGGTGAGCTTTCTTGCTCTTCTTCACAGGTGTAAAGTTGTAGCCATTGTTAGTGGTGTAAAAGCCAGCCAGCCACTGGTTGCTTCCTCGCGAGATTTGGTATTATAATAAATCTACGCCACCTTCAACTTCCAGAACAGCGTCTTTCCGACGACTTTATCTCCACTTATTCTCCTCAGCAAATGATCCAAATAGCTGAAGTATCGACAAACGCATTAGTGGCTATCGATTTGAAAATCACCGTGATTGTAATCATTTAGAATACTTCCCATGACCAGGCAACGCTCCCATTTCTGCAAATGCAAGGAGTACGTTACTCCACCATGAGTCAACGCGCCAATCTCGCGTCGTGTCCGAGCCAACCAATCTCGCCAAGCACAGCAATCCTGCCACGAACCCCTGCCAAGAGCGCGATCGCGTAAGCCGACTCGGGAAGTGAAGTAAACAAATCGCCTGTGCGATCCATGTTTACCTTCTTGGTCTCTGATGTGGCCTTGCAAGGAGGAGTTGGCTCTAAACGCGCTTCAAGAGTTCTTTGTTTACGTCTTGTCTCCTTCACTTTTATCAACTTCTATACTTCTGCCAGCCAACGAGTGTTGAGCGACTTATTTGAGTGCCAATTAATAGGAGGATACGGACATTACCCCGCCATATCTACGACACAATGGCCAACCTCGATAACGACAACACGATGGTCGTTGACGACGACAGACCTCTCTCCATCCGCCGCACCCGCCGCAGCAGTGCCGGCCTCTCCCAAAATTCTCGAAACTCCTCCCCCTATCCTCCCAGTCAAAATGCAGCATTACATCCCCACGGCATGGCCACACCTCCAGAAACACCCAAACGCAATAAGAAGAAAGTGCGGTTCTCGGACCCAGGACCAGCGATCACATCCGATTACGCGTCGTCGGGCCTCACGCCATTCATACGTCGCACTTCTCTTGCCACGCCCAAGTCGAAGAGGAGACAATCGACACCGGGGAGGTTGTGGAATAGGGCTGGCTTCGATGTAGAGCCTGCGAGTGGGACATTACAATTTGCGCCACTGAGACAGGTGTTGGATGGGAGGGTCAAGAGGAGGATTAAGAGGAATGGATTGAGTGAGGAGATCAATGTCATTGATTTCGACAAGAGAATGGAGGCGAGAGGGAGGAAGAGTGAAGTCGAGAGATTGAGGGGCGAGTTGGAATTGAAGGATAAGGAAGTACAAAGTATGCGGGACGAATTGGATATCGCTAGCCAAATTGAAGGGGAATCCGGGCACTCTCTACCAACAAACACGGCACTTGCCTCGAAAGTCCAGGAACTGGAGAGTCAGATCCGGCATCTAAAAGAAGAGCTTGGGAGGAGAGAGTCGGATAATGCAGATACGATTGAAGACACGCATAACTGGACCCTAGCAGCGAGGGATCCGTATGATTTTGAGGACGGGGATGATGACGAGATGATGATAACGAATTACGACGATGGTTTCCATGACATGACCGCCAACGACGAATTAATGACCACGCCGACGCGTCTCAACACCTCGTTTCCCTCACCACCATCCACGATGCCCAACACGCCGTGCAAATCAGTATACTCCCTGAACGCAGGCATACAAGCCAGTTTACCCGTTCCCGACCCCGAAAACGAGGAACTGAGAGATCAACTCCAGGTTCTACAAGCAGAGATCGCGAAACTTGCAAAGGTAGTCGCTCTTAATGAGGATAATGCCACGAGACTGAGCGAGAAACTGTCCGAGTTCATACCTGTAGACGAACCACACGATACAAGTACCCTGGACGCAGCCCTCGATACCGTACTCACGCAACTCGTACTCACGCAATCACAAGCCCTCGAAAACAGCACCGCGTTCTCCGCTCTCGCTTCCGAGATCTCAGCACTCGGTTTCTCGGGCACGAGTCCCGACGCCACGCTCGCGAATATCGCGAAACAATTCCGGCAAGCGAGACTCGATCTCGAGTACCTCGCTCCAGGGGAGATAGCGGAGGGATTCGAGAATGAGAAATTATTGGGGTTGTTGGTGGGTAGAATGAGGGTTTTGCTTGAGAAGGCGAAGCAGGGTGATCAGAGTGTGGATCAGTATCATGAGCAGGAACTGTTGTTGAGACAGCAGCTTAACGATCGGGTTAGTGTGATGGATGCTCTGAAGACTGATCTATCCTCGGCCAGTACACTAGTCGGGTCTCTGAGGGAAGAAGTCAGAGAGAAAGAGACGGACAGCGAGAGATTGCGGTCTGCTCTCGAGGGCTACAGATCCGAAGTCTCGAGTCTCGAAACCCTCATCTCACGCATAGAAGAGGAGGGACGAGAAACCGAGCAAGGTCTGAGAAGTGAGATGGAAGAGCTACAAGCGAGACTCAACAACGAAGTCGCGCAACACGACGTCACGAAGGCGATTAATGAAGGCAACGAGATCCTCCTTCCAGAATTGGAGAAACGACTCTCTGCCGCGTTGGAAGCAGCCGCTGATGTGCAAGCGCAATTATCCGCTTTGACAGCCACGCATTCCGCCATGCTAGCTGAGCGCGACGCAGCGCTGGCGCAGATCCTCAAGCTCTCACATGCAGCATCCACCGATGTCCAAGACCGCGAGTCCGTCATCGCGGAATTGAGATCCGGTATCCTCTCTCGCGAACAAACTCACGGCTCGGCTCTCGCGCTCCGCGATGCCCGCGTTGCTGAACTCCGAAGTGAGGTCGAGAGGGTCAATGAGGCGTTGAAGAGTGCGCATTCTACTATTCTGCATCTGAGGAATGAGAATAAGGAGGTTAAGGAGAGGGCTGAGAGGGGCAGGTTTGTGGTGAGAGATATGTTGAGGCAGATGGGACGCGCGGAGGAGATGGGGAGGGGGTTTGCGGATTTGGAGGATGTCGTGAATGGTGTGGAGGAGAGGAGGGCGAGTGTTGCCGGAGTGGTTAGTATGCCGTCTGCGGGAGATGGAGGTGTGGTTAGGAAGGGTGCGGGAGATGGAGGTGTGGTTAGGAAGGGAGGCATGTTTGATGCTGGGCTTGCGAGACGGAGTAGTGCGGGGAAGAGTGGGAGGAAGAGGAGGAGGAGGTATGATAGTGGATTGGGGTTCTTGGAAGAAGGCGAGGAAGATGAGACGACGGAGGTTGAGATGTAAGGATGTTTGGCGGGCATATCTTATTTCATTTATCATTGTCATGTTGATGTAGTAAGTAGTGCTGGGGAGTTCGGCGTCTATGCTTTTTTTTTCATAGTACCTCTGCCATATATTTTTTGGTTCAGTTAGTATTATCACGTAGTGGAGTTCGAGTAGTTTGGATATAGACATTTATCAGTAATTCTACTGCGAGATATCTGCTATGTCTCCTCTACGCTTATACTTGCTGAATCACTTATTGCGTCTGCTGTAGAGAGTCTGGCTCCAAGTGCGCCTTTCTCTCGCTCAACAGAAGAATCCTCTATCGATTAGTTGATCGATCGAGTGAGTCTGAGCAGTGGATGCAAAACCGAGCCTGGACAATTAATCTCCCTGTTAGCCAAAAAAATAGTCAGCAAGAAATAGATTGTCTTGTTTCCATATCAACAAGAGATCTCGCTTGCTTTTAGTGGGCTTCTCCCTCCCTCCCGTATCCAGGCTAGGTCAGCGCAGCTCTCCACATTCTTGCCTTACTTGCCCCTCTCCGCCCACCCACACCTTAGGGATAGATGAAAACTCTTCCTTTCCAAATTTCAGTATTTTATATATATTTCAATAAGCTCGTGTCGACATCATCACATGAGATTCGGGATACTTAAACGTCCGAATCGTCCCTCCCGTTCAAAGGGAAGGGATGTGACAGCGGTTACGGGCTCCGTAATGAGCACGGGATGATAGAGCCTGGATAGTTCAGTGGTAGAATACATGCTTTGGGATGAATCCTATGACATCTGTATGTGGTCCTCGGTTCAATCCCGAGTTCAGGCCTCTCGCTTTATCCTGTAGGGAGTTAGTCTTTTGATAGATACTCACTTACTCTTGTGATTTATTAATAAGCTGTGATGCTATTTTGTTGGAATGAGAAGGAAAAGAATGCTGCTGTTGAAGCGGACTTCGTGATGAGCGGGAGCGGAAGCGGAGATATTTGGTTCTGGTGTAACGAGGCCCGCTTAGGGTTATCCAGCCAGATTGGATTGTTGTTTTTTTTCGCTTCTACTGGATTTATTTGTTACTTGCGTTCAATTGCTTGGAATAAATATTTATTTATTTTATATTTCTCTATTTTAAAACGAGAGATTTCTTTTTTTTCGGCTACCCGAATATCAAGAGACGGAAAACTTCTTAGCTCTATCTATCATAGGTCCTGGGAGCTAAAACTGTTTTTACGTGACTTTCTGTTCTCATAATTATTAATTCCTCAAGTGGATATGTTTCACAGGCCAGAATTGACACAAGTCTTACTTTGAGATCGCTCGATTTCGATTAAGATAATTCATATCTAATCCACCTCTCATCTGTCAATATACCTAGAGTGGACGTCGAATTACTGAGGTGTCTTCTCACCGTCAAGTAAGTCGGGAATTTATCGAACTTTGTTGGCGGCGGCAAGAGATTTGCAGGCAACACGGACTTGTGCGCGCAAGATTCCCACAACTTCCTCGTCGTCCTTCTTTTGTCCACTCGAAGGCTCTTTCAACACCTAGCATAGAAAGCTTAACTGAGACACCATCTCAATGCCTCCGCGGTCTCGTCTCTTTCCAAAACCTGTTGGGACGGTCTCCTTTGCGCAGAATAATCAGGGTGAGAAGGAGGGTTGTCGTCGGTGAGGTTGTTCCCGAGTGATATTCGGTAAAACTTCCGCGGGTGGACGGAGCCATGAAGGCTGGCAAAATATCTGTCGGATGCAGCGATGATCCAAATCACATCGGTTACCCTGGAATCGTTACAGGACGGAAACCAAGCTCAAGAAATATTGTCTCGAGTGTGAGGGTGTTTGTTTCCTTATTTCCGCCAAAACTTCTGACTCATTATCAACACAACCTCCAAATCCACTAGCAATCGACACCAAATTCACCAATCCAATCTCCGACCTCTCCACAATCGCATCATCCTCTCAACTAGTGATATGCATACAGTCATTTTTGCCTCCATACAGATCCGGATACGCCTATTGTTCGCGAAAATACTATGCTGGGCTCGTGGTAGGCTAGTGGTTTCCCAAGCTGTGCGATATTCGTCCCTCTCATTGTCGCTATCCTGCTTGATACCAACCACGTAAGCCGGAGCAGTGCTCACAGCTTTATCGTAATGCCTTGTTTGATTAGAGACCTCAACTTTTCTAGTGTATTTCCAGCGTCCATATGTGCCATCAGTTCAGCCCTTTTGTCTTCCAGTAAAGTGTTGGCGTTGAATTCGTTTACAGACTCAGGAGAGGTCGGAATTAGTATTTCCTCTGATCGAACGCCCTGCACATTGAGAGATATCAGCACATTGGCTTTGTACGCAGGAGATCTACGTCTGATGCTACAGATGGGGAATGTACTTTGTAGATATCGATGCAAGGGCGAAGAACACCGAGAATCTGTTCCCGAGAAGCCGTTTGGAGCGATCCTAAAAACAGAAAAATCAACATTACCCGCTCCAAGGATCGGACGGATTTCCTCTGGGAGGTGGAGTCGTAGTCGCCAAGAACACTTGAATTTGCGCGAGATTGCGGAATCTATTTGTATAAGAACGCTTCTTCAATACTCTTTAGAAGCAACTAAGTAAATATCAGTTGTATTTGATGGATAATGATAAAGCTTGCTTCGATTCAGGCCAAATGCCAAGCGCCAGCCACCGGTATCGTCTGCCACGTAGAGTCACAACTCATAAGTCAAAACCACGATTTCGGTTGCAAGCAAATGAAGGAACAATAATTAGATGAAACTCGCACTTGGGAACCTAATTGCGCCTGAGAGGTCTCATTTCTGAGACGAATATGGCGCCGAGCGGCCGAAAGGCGCACTGGGCTTCCTGAGGTGAGCAATGCGATCCTGAACCTTTATCAACTCATCTCTTATCATCTCATCATATGTAGGATACTAGTCTATGTTAATAAATAGTGTATGAATGAAGGGCAGATGCTCATAGTTCTAATTAATGCGTATCATTTTAAAGGAGACAAGATGGAAAGCAGTGAATTCTTGCACGAGTCTAACTTTTCCTTGCCGGCGCTTTGTTTGACTAAGAAGGGAAGTTTGGAATTTTCGCAGTGCACCCACTTCTTGCCAATGGACTCACTCGCTTGCGCAATATAAACAATGCTCTTCCCTTCATCTAAATAAATACAATGGGGGTTTTACCGAGTACGCTAAGCCGTCAGCTTCGGTACGTCAGAGTGGGAGCTACCCCGCCCCCGCTTTGAACGGTCGTCTTCCAACATCAGCTGCAGCAAAGTTCATTCATCTTTTCAATCGACCAATTAGTCAAGAGGACCTATTTAGGATCCTTTTGTAAACCCCCCACTAATTTATTTTTGTCTATTCGCTTGCAACATGCTCGATATACTCAACCCATTCTCTAGCCCGTCTGCCACTAGCGAGATCACAGAATTACGGATCTACCCGATCAAATCATGTCGTGGAATTTCTATACAGAAGTCGTTCCTTACCAAACAAGGACTAGACCTTGATAGGAGGTGGAT
Source organism: Rhynchosporium graminicola (assembly GCA_900074885.1). Classification (NCBI taxonomy): domain Eukaryota; kingdom Fungi; phylum Ascomycota; class Leotiomycetes; order Helotiales; family Ploettnerulaceae; genus Rhynchosporium; species Rhynchosporium graminicola. The sequence continues at coordinate 694,465 of FJUW01000006.1, forward strand.
GTTTGTCGATGCAGAGACAATGAAGTATGTTTCACTATCTGCCGTGTGACTTTCCTGTAGATTGGTCGACATGTACTACACATCGGGATCGAGTAAATTACACCCATATTGACTATTTATTTGTACAGATTTATCACAATCCGGGACATATCGCAAATGACACTAATCGACACCTCCCTCGACTCTACCTCCAGCAACCTTACAATTTCCATCCACAACACCCCCCACAACATAGCAATACCCACCCGTCCCTCTGCCTCCTGGCTCGAATCTAACACAACCTTGTCCCGGGTCAATATCTGGGATCACGAGACCGACGGGTACGTCTACTCAGACGCCATTAACTCCATATTCACCGGATTCTTCTCCAAACCCGTGAAACTCGTCTATAAGGGTCCAACACCGCGAATCCTTCGCGGGAATGGTGCACCGGAACTTCTGGGTAGGGAAGAGAGCACGAATTTTCCAGATGTGATGCCTGTGCTCATTGCGAACGAGAGCAGTTTAAGGGAGTTGAATGGAAGGTTGAGGGAGAAGGGACATGAGGAGATCACAGTGGAGAGGTTTAGGCCGAATATTATTGTCAAGGGTGCTGAGGAGGGAGACACGGCTAGTAAAGGCGGATTACCAACTGCCTGGAGCGAGGACCGTTGGAAGACTGTACGGATATTACCAAGTGCTGAGCAGAAGTCAGGTCTGGCTTCTTTGCTTGGTGCTGGTGGTGATGAGAGGCCATTGGAAATTGATGTCCAGGCCCGCTGTGCGAGATGTCAGGTTCCGAATGTGGATCCTGATACGGCGGAGAAGGATAAAAAAGAGCCGTGGGATACTCTGGTCAGTTATCGGAGGGTTGACGAGGGCGTCAAATGGAAACCTTGCTTTGGCATGCTGAGCTGCCCGAGAAGTGAGGGAGACATTGCGGTAGGGATGAAGTTCGAGGTTGTGGCTACGACGGATGATCATAATTACATCAAAGGATTCTGACAGGGCTGCAGTAAGGAATGATCTCAAGGGCTACTCTAATTGTATTTTTACAGTACCTCTCTTCTCCATTTGTTGTCCAGATCTTGCGAGGGGTTTCAGGGCCGGGAAGAGGATTGAGAGTGGTGCTGTGCATATTGATAGTATGACTGTGCATCACGAGGCGGCATTGCCGCATGGTGGTGGGGAAAATAGTGGATAGGGAGGGTTTGGAGCTTCGGGGCTGGATGCGTGAGTGAAGACTAAGACGATTACGTTCTTGAAATAATTGAGGAGGGAGAGGCATTGCACATGTTTTTGTGACTTTCATCTCCTTGATACAGAATCAAATGTGAATAATGTCGAAATCTAATTGGCTGATCATGTCGGTTCGGTGCGAGACAGGTGATGATGGACATACAAATATGAATATCCCTCAGAGGTATCATATCTGCAAACTGATATACATTAGTATCCATCCAGCTCAACCGATAGTGTTCACTGAGCAGCAAGATGCTGATAGCCTGATAATCAGGGCCGAAAATTGTCCACTATCCCCAGCAAGCCCACACAATCTCGACTATCGTCACCACATCCTAAAGTCGCAAATGCTCAATCATTGGTAGCTGTAGCCCATGTCACGCATAGCACCACCGGTTCGCCACATCACATAGGGCTGAACAGATTACCCCTCTGGCTGTAAGCACCGGGGTAAACATCCCTGACGTCTCACGCTTTCTTATCAATCCTGGAGGCTGAGCGGAAAATGCTCGCGAAAACGGCGGCGAAAGGGAATATCACTCGCCAGAATACACAGGGCTGAATATCATATCACCAGATGGTTGTAAGCCCTGGGGTAGTTCTCACGCTTTCTCATCAGCCTTTGGAGCTAAGCGGGAACTGCTCACGGATTTTTTGTTGGGATAAGACATGACTTGCCGAAATCCATAGGGCGGAATACGATACTACTTATCAGCTATAAGCACTGAGGTAGTCATACGCTTTCTTATCGGCCCTGAGAGCTAAGCGAGAACTGCTCGCTGAAATGTCGACGAATGCAGACATCGCTCTGTGAGATATGATGATGTTGGTGGAGTAGTAGATACGAGGCTGCTCGTAATTCTCGTCTCAGATTTTGAGTCTGGTGATTGAGGATTTTTGTGTATGTGAATGGAACCGGGTATGTATAAACATCGTCTTCGCCTGCTTCCAATTATGTTATTATCATCACAGAAACATCTTTGGGCCTCCTTACATGCTATACTGTAGGCTTCATATCTCAAATTTCGCTTCTAAATTCCCTAATCTCAGTTCCTATTTTTGTTCATTCCCAATATGAAGCATTCTCATTCCGAGCATCACAACGGCCATGATGATCACCATCACCATCACCATGATGACACGATGAAAGCCGTCCAATTCGAAGGCAAAGCCTTCAATATGAAAGTGCAGAGAGTCCCCATCCCCAAAATCATCAAGTCCACGGATGCCATCATTCAGGTAACCTCCTCAGGAATCTGTGGTAAGCCTTTCTCTCCAAATTCCTGCTTCACATACTTCTGCTGACAGCTCCCTTCGCTAGGAACCGATCTCCACGTCTTCCACGGCCGAGTTCCTACCAAACCCCCAATGACAATGGGTCACGAAATCGTCGGCATAGTCCACTGCTTGGGCTCAAAAGTCAACGATGTGAAAGTCGGCGACCGCGTCATCGTCGTCAGTATCATCAGTGACGACCATCTCGGCGGCGAGGCCGATGATGAACTCGTAGGTGGTCTGGGAATTGGGGATATTCCAGGCTTCGTCAACTTTGATGGTGGCCAAGCTGGCTTCGTTCGCGTCCCGTTTGCAGCTGATAATCTGCTTTTGCTCCCTAAGGGTGAGGAGCATGAGTTGGATTACGTGTTGTTGGCGGATATTTTCCCGACTTCGAATTGGGCTTTGGATTGTTCTGGATTTGTGTTTGGCGATGTGGTTGTTGTTTTTGGCGCTGGTGAGTTCAACTTACAGTCCTCGGTCGACATCAGCCTCCAATCATTTCCATTTGTCTGTTATTTTACCTTCAAAGATTTCAAATCTGACTCCAAATCAATAGGACCCGTCGGACTTCTCACAGTCTACTCTGCTTTCCTCCGCGGAGCAAGCAAAGTCTACAGCATCGATCGCGTTCCTGAGCGTCTCGCCAAAGCAAAAAGCATCGGTGCCATCCCCATCGACTTCACCAAAGGAGATCCCGTGGCACAAATCCTGAAGCGCGAGCCAGAAGGTGTTGATCGAGCATGCGATTGTATCGGCTACGAATGCGTCGATGCCAAAGGCAAGAATGTTGGAAACCTCGTTCTCACTCAAGCTATCAATGTCGTGAGAGTTGGGGGTGGAATTGGTGTCATTGGTGTTTATCTACCTCAAGATCCCCGTAAGTCTTCCTCGAAATCTCGCGGCACGATGACGAAGTGATGAATCGACCTGACTGTATCCAAGGTGGCACAACGCCAGCTCTCAAGAAAGGTATCTTTGAAATCCCTTTCGGCGAGTCTTGGTTCAAAGGACAAACCATTCGTTCCGGTATTGTGCCACTTCGCGAATATCAACCCGCTCTCTTGAAGATGATCAATAGCGGTCGAGCAAAGCCTAGCTTTGTTGTTGATCGGGAGCTAAGAATTGATGATGCGCCAGAAGCGTATCAGGAGTTCTCTGATCATGACTTCATCAAGAGCGTTATTCGTTTTGGCAATTTCAGGGATCAGGAGGAAGACAGCTCTGGCGAAGAAGAAGAGGAGGAGAGACCTCTTCGAAAGAGAAAGAGGAATGGGACTAGTGTCTAGGATCAATATCGTAGAATCTGGAATGTTTAAGACTCACCTAAAAAATGATACTGGACTCTGAGCCAAAGTAATGTAGCGTACTGTGGGAAATTCCTGTGACTAATGAATTTCGCGGCTGAATGCAATTTCAAAAGCGTGTGTTTAGGTTCTCTATGCTCTCTCGAATAAATCCAAAAACAAGTTGTATAACTTGCGGGAAACTTATTCATTGAGACTGGATAGGTTTCCTTCTACCATGTCGAGATCATTTGCTATTTGGAGGACATCTCAACCTTTGCAATCCGTAAGCTACTTTTTATGGTGATGATGCATTACCAGAGCCACTTTAGCGTTTAAGTTGAGTTGAGTTGATTCGAGTCCTGCTGGGTTGTGACTCAATCTCTCCGTAAACGGACAGCTGGCGGTCTTATGTCATCTGCTTCCGACCTCTCGCCGTACATCACAGCACTCAGGGACGGCAACTTAAAGTGAACTTCTTCCCTCAAATCCTTAAAATTATGGCAAAACACCACTAAGACTCTGCATCAAGCACTAGGACTTCGCCAGTTGCCGGCTCCAAAGGCCTTGGAAATCGGATTGGTCAGAATGGTGGAGTTTTGGGATTCTCAGCATAATCACGATGGAAGGAAGATGGCGATGTGGCTATTTGTTTGTTGATTAATGCACAGTAACGATTTACCTGCCAATTCAGGAAATGTTTTGCACGAGAGTATTTCCTTGAGGTTGGCTATTTAGATTTCGCAGTACTGAGTCACTTAGCTTGAGCACCTATCATTCAGTGGCAAGCGATTGTGTCATATGATGGAAGAGATCCCAGTATGGCAGCACGTAAAGAATAGGTGTATAATAAAGTATACATTGCTCATGAGGATATATCATATTACTTGAAGAAAAGATCAAAATATTTGGCGTCCATGCATAGTCCTACAAGATTCTACTTTACAAGGGATTTTTAACAAATCAACCGATTCTATTTATTCATTTGAAACTCCTTTCGGTAAAACTTAGGTCATCGAGTATGGACGACTAATCCGTAATCCTTTTCTCCCGTACGATGTATCCAGACCAGGCTGACATGTGCCCTTTGATACCTAGAACCAGAATACGCGAATGTAAGGAAGAAGAGCAGAAAGCGAAGCGAACTAAGAATTCTTCCAGGAAAGATTGAATATTAACGAGAGATTAATCTTTAACGATACTCTGGTCTCTAGCCAAAGACGGAAGCTTTTTACGATCTAGAACGAAATACGAAATGCAGATAAGGAAACGCTAGTAGCCATCGAAACCCCTATGAAAATGAACGTTCACAGGACAAAAGATTATTTTTAATCAGCAACAATACCAGAATGCTCGAAGAGGGAATGACATGCATGCATCATTATTTGTTCTATACACACTGCATCTCATTCGCGTTACTTCGTCGTCTCTCATCCTCAAGACAGAAAGAAAGCAGTACCGAGAACCCAAAACTCCAAAAATTCCCCGACCTTCTGCTTGTTCCCACAGACATGCACCCGCACCCGCACCAGAAGCTCAAACTCAAACTCAAACTCCACGCTCGTGCAAGAAAACGCCCAGCAAATTACGATACAGACATTCATGCACCCTCTCATCAACATTCTCTCATCTCATCTCATCTTCCAATTCCTAACCTCCCCCTTTCTCTTTCAACCAATCTCATCAACTCCTCATTCTCTCTATCCTTTTCCTCCAATCTCTGTCTCGCCCCCGCGCGATCCACCAACCTCGCCTCTCTTTCAGCTTTCAGCTTATACTCCAACTCTTGCAACCTCAACTGCCATCTGATATCCATGCCATTTCCCTCGCTCTCGTCTCCCTCGCCTCCTTTCTCTTTATTTCTGCCACTGCTACTAGCCAGTGATCTGTCTCTCCCTCTGCTGGAACCAGCGAGCGATTTATCGCCACCGGCACCTGTATTGGGAGCAGAAGCCATGGAGCGAGACACTGTGCGAGTCTCGACTGCACTAGCAGACTGATGTCTCGTGAGTGTTGAAGTGCGTGATTTATCGAGCGATTTATTTCTCGGTCCCGTCGGTACACTTGGACTCTCACTGGCCCCTTCAAAAATATTATTCCTAACATCAATGACCGCCCTCAACGCACTGACTTCCTTCTTCAGCCCCTTGTTCTTCTCTATCAGCCTCGCAATTTCAGCTTTTCCATCAATACCACCACCTGCACCAGGGATTCCAGATCGGGCCATGGTTTCGAGTCTGTCAAGACGTTTGGTGCGGATCTCGAGATTGGATTCTAGGGTCTGGTATTCTTTCCACAGATCTTTTTCCACCGAGCGTATCCGGGAGCGGAAATCGCCAACGAGAGACTCGATTGTTTTGACAGCTGCGAGGAGATTCTTGGAGAAGCCGGGGAGCATGGTTGATACAGCTTCGAGGGAAGGGAGGGCGCGGCCATTGATGAGACTGTTATTGTGAGTCCAATCTGTGCCGCAGAGAGCGGAGAGACGATTCCACAATGCCAGTAGAAGTTGATTGCGCTCATTCATCTGGTCCTTGAAGCTGTTCTCAAGCGTCGAGATCTTGCGTCTGTCTTGCTGGCGGGAGGTCTCCAGTTCTAGGACGCGGGATTCATGTTGAGTGAGAGTGCGTGTAGTATGTTGTTGCGTTTTCTGGAATGTCTCGAATTGGTGTTTCGTGTTACGATGAGACTGTCTCTCTTTATCGAGCATGTCTGCCAGTTTTCTGGATTCCAAGGCATGTGATTCGAGGAGGGAGTCGCGATGTTTGATGAGGCGCTCTTTTTCAGCAAGGGAGGCTTTGGTTGCGTCGAGATCGCGAATAGTATTTTCGAGCTCCCGTTGAAGTTTGGCAATAGACTGTAGAAGTTAGAATGACAACCACTTGAGCGATAGCAGGTGACTTACGCTAAGAAGACTTGAGCGTGTGCCATTGAGATCACCCAATGCTTCTCTCAAATTACTCTCCAGCTCCATAAGTCTCTGTTTCCACTCAGCAGCCTCTACTTCCCTCGATGTAAGACTCTTCCGAAGACGTCTAGCCTCATCCTTCGCACTCGACGCTTCCCGGTTCAGATCGTTGATGACTTGTTGGACTTCCTGCTTTTCTCTTCCAGCGACTGTTTCGCGTTGATGGCGTTCATTGCTAATTCTCTCCTCGAGTTCCTTGATACGTTCTCGCTCTTCGTGAAGAGAGTCTTCCGCACTCTTGACGGCTGCTTCCAGATCGCCAATCTTGATCTTATCGCCATCCTGTTCTTCGCGAAGGAAGGCAATCTCGCCTTGACTAGACTCTTGCTGGACCATCAGACGTTTAATCTTCCCATTCGCTTCTACCAAGTTACTCTCCATCTGCTCCATTTCACGATTCGCCTCGTCAAGTTCACGTTCAAGCTCTTCAATTCGTCTCGCCTTGCTTTCGTGGTCATCCTCCAGCCTCACAAGTCCTTCACTCATCTCTCTCATTTCGTTCTGTAGCGCATTAAAATTCTCTGTCGTATCAGCCAATTCGATGCGGAGCCGCTCGATCTCAGCATTTGCTTCATCAGCTTCCTCTCCAAAACCATCCAGTTCTTCTTGAGCCTCCTTTCTTAAAGACTCGAACATGATCTCGGCTTCTTCCTGGCCTTGGAGCGCTTCATCTCTATCGGTTTGCATGGTGACCAAATCAGCTTCAGCAAGTTCTAGTGCTTCTTGCAGCTCGCTCGCAAGAGACTCGGCATCTTTCTTCTGTTGCACAGCAGTTTCGAAATCTTCCATACACGATTCGAGCTCTCTTTGCAAATCCTGGTTGTGGATTTTCAAGCTGTTGATCCGATCACGCAACTCAGCATGCTTATTTTCGAAGTCCTCTCGCTCGTTGTCATCCATATTCGTGATTCTCGTGCCAGCACTGTTTCGTGACCGTGAGCGCTCGTGAGCCCGTGATGCCGACCGTTCCAAGATACTATCTCCAGCGACTGATCCACCACCTCTCCGCTGACCCAGCTTCAAATCTTCGATTTCTTGGTAGAGTCGTTCCTTCTCTCGATTTCGAGATGTCAACATTGACGTCTGAGCACCAACTTCCCGTCGAAGCTCGGCATTTTCATGCCTCAATTGCTCTGCTTCTCTCCTCAGGTCATCGGCCAAGGTGGTTGCAGAGCTCATGGCACCAGATCGATCATCACCGCCGAAGGACAAACCTGATTTTGGTCTCGAAGGCGATGCTTGGCGCTTCTTTGTGATATTGTAAATATTCGTAGTATGATTAAGACCTGTCATGCCAGTACTGGATACAGTGTCGGTCTTCAGACGGAAGATCTCCTCGCGGAGTCTCTTGTTCTCATCATCGGCTTGCTCCCGGCGAGAAGTCTCCTGCTCCAAGAGGTCCTTCCATACATCCATCTCTTCTCTTGCCTCGACATTCTGACCACGTCGCTCACCCATCTGACGTACAACTTCGGCCAGATTTCGCTTTTCATTCTCACGAGTGATGGAATCGTTCCGTAACTTCTCGATCTCGACAAGGTACTCTTCGGTCCGTTCGCGCAGATACAGAAGCTCTTCCTCCCGTTCTTGTGCACCTTCTTGATCGAACCATTTTGGGCTTGGGTTGCCTCCTGAAGTACCAGCTGTAGATGGTCGTTCTTCATCGTCCTTCAGTCGCTTCTCGAGATCCTTGACTTTCCGTTTTAGAGCCTTGTTATCCCGTTGCATCACTGCCAAACCAGTCTTCAACTCCACATTCTCGGATATCATTTCCTTGACACCTTCCTCCGAAAGCTTGTCCAGTCTATCACTCAGAAACATGACTTTTAGTTTCAGATCAAAATTTTCCTTCGAAAGTCTTTCGATTGTATTACTTTGTTCCTTTAACGTCATATTTTTCCCATTTCGGCCAAGTGATGACACTGCGAACCCGGACCGCTTGGGGGAAACTCCGTTCTTGTTCCGATATTCTTGGGCCAAAGATGCAGGCACTTGAACATTCCTGACGTGGCGAGCAATAACTGTATCCGTAGGGGCTGCGAGAGATGACCTGACCGTTGCGGCGCGAGGAGTCTCTGGGGGAGATACCTCGCCTAGGTTTCGATCACGATTCTGATCTTCTTCAGTCAATGTCGCCAGACTGCCATCCTGTCCATTTCCAGAAAACTCGTCGATTGCTGATGCCATACTTCCCAGACTGATCGATCGCGAAAGTCCCATGCTACTACGAGAGGACCCTTCCGCCGGCACGGCTCCTCCAGACTGCAAGGCATAATCTGCACCTAAAGTTGCTTCACTTCCGTCGTGGGAGCCCGCACTTGTAAGGAGGGAAGATACCGATGACTGTTGGCTAGTATGCCGACTTCGTAAAAATTTGGGTCGTTTGCCAGATGATTTGCGACCCAACAGGGCAAATCCAGGCGTGTTACCCGCATCGCCGTAGGAGGAATTTAGACTTCGGTTCGAGGTATCATCCTTGAGGGTTGATCGATCACCAGAAGATTCAGCTGGCTTTCTCGATTTTTTCTTCTTCGGCGTAGCCTCAGTATCATTGCTTTCCTCATTCTCGATTCGCTCCTGCGAAGGACTCTGTCCGTCATATGATGCATCGGAGGCTCCCGTGCTTGCCATAGATATGGCCCGCGAAACGGTTCGTGCTGCCGCAGCTGCAGTTGGAGAAGAAGACATAGTTTCAAGAGCTGATGTGGTTTCCCCTGTATCCATAGACTCATCCATATTCGCATCGTGAAAGACTCCAGGTGTTTGGTATGCATTTGCCGGCGTTAGAGGAGACAGAGGTGCGTCCGGTTCCTGCTTCTGGGCTTGGGGTTTGTTCGGGGTAACAGATCGCTGCTGATGCTGAGGAGGGAGTTGCGCGCCGTCAAATAAAAACGTATCATCTGCGCCCTTTTGGCCATTTCCATTTCCACTCATGCTAATGGGAGACATAATCGGCATGAAGCTGGACTCCACATCATTCAAATGCCTCTGCAAAGCCCTCTCATCCACCGTGTCTCCAAGCGCATCACTTCCTTCATTCTCACTATGGTTGTACAGGGAACTGTCATCGCCTGATGGAGGTGGTAAGGAAGGGAGGGTCGCAGGGTCGAGAGAGGGTATCCTCTTATTCTGCCTATTCGCATTCCCAATCACAGCCGGATTCTCGAATGTAGAGTCATTGAACTCCTGCTTTTCCGGCGACAAATCATCTAAATCATCGATCCCAAAGCCTCCAGGAACCTTGCGCGAAAGTTTCCGGGCCGTCTGCGGGCGTTCGTCTGTTGATGACGATGCTATTGATGCCGTCTCTGCATGCTCGTCTCCCTCCGCCATATTGTATGTTCGACGCGTCACATTCGTACTCTACGAATAGGGGAAGTCGAAATGTTTTCTTCGTCGTCGGGCGAGAAGGATTCTACCAGATCAGACGCGCTCGGTGGTCGAGTCAGGGATGGATGCTAGTGATACTGGGATGCAGGAAAGGACGTGCGATGTCTGAGTGATGGGAATAGCCTCAAGTTTCCGGATCGTTGCCGCAGAGTTAGTGAGTGCCTCGTGACCGTGAGGACGTTATCAAAAGTTGTGAGGGCTGGAATGCTGTGTTGTTTCGTTTACGGTCTCTGCAGGCTGAATCCAAATCATATTGCTACCCGTTCTCGTCTCCCATCTCTATTATGACCGTCGCGAGTTTCTGCAAGGCGCATCACCCCGGTAAATCTAAATCTAGCACGATCACGTGTATGAGCTTACTCACGTACATCTTTATCCCCCTTTGGTTCCGCAAGCTAAGGTTGCCAGAATGTCTTGCCGAAACTCTCGAATTACAAATATGAACTCACATAGTCTTCTGAAAGTTATTCGAAGGCTATTCTTTCCTCCATTGACAAGCAACCAGTCTCATTTATGCCGTGGAATCTGGCTCCGCTTAAAATGAGCAAGGTGTTTGAGGAAATTCTCGAATTATACGCTCAACTCACCCGGCCAGCAAGAGATCTGCGTGGTAATAGTCGAGACAGTTCCTCTTGTCAAATGTCTTGGTTTATAGCTCTTCGTTGTGTATAGTGGGACGAGCAACAGCTTTCACCACGGTCTGGTCAGGAATCTACCGTTCCTCCTAGAGATCATGCCCAGGTGTGCCTACAGGTCCAGTCATATGATTCAAAGATGGATAAGTACCTACGGTGTGTAACAGGTGGATCTACTATTTATTTAGATTCTCTCCTGCCAAAGTTGAAGATGACCGTAAGCTACAAGTCAGCCCGTCGCTCAGGACTACTTACTCTCGACGTCTCGTTCATACAATTAGACAGGTAGAGAGACAAGTACGAGGCACGAGTATTTAGAGATCTCGGATTATGTCAGCAAATTTATGCTGATCGTATAATACATTGATCTATTATTCTATTTGATACAGCGAATGTTTATCTCTATCAACATATCCCAAAGATTCCTATCACCCAACTCCAGACAATGCTATACTAACCAAACAGACCAAAACTACAATATCATCCACTGTTCAACATCTAATATCTTACTTCTCACTTCTTACTCGCTTTCACCTGCGGCGCCCAAGGTCTCGCATCTCCCCAGCGTTCAACTACCAACCCAGCACTCCCGGGATTCTCAAACCCTCGTTCAAGCTGTCGCTCATAACTTACCATTCTCAACCTCTCACTCTCTCTAGGCGTAGCATTCAGATAGATCTCCACCCCAACAGCATGCACAAAAAGCGCCACCCAAAGCGCCATCCCGAAACTCATACCTAGTGCAACGCCTATACTCTCCGCCTTCCCATTCATACTCGCGTTGACTATTGCGGGAGTGTTCTTTGAGGCATTTACACAGCCTGGATACTTTTGCGTGAAGAATTCCGGCTGATTCGACAGATCCGAAGAGCCCGAAACAATGAAAGCTATCTCTCCACATGGTCTCGTGGAATAATAGTCCTTCTGCGTGGAGATGATCAAAGCCGAAATAATCATGATAATTCTCGTCGTGATGATAACGCCGAAATAAAACCAAGCTCGCAACATCCATGCACGGTGTTGGTCGATTTGCAGACGTTTGATATTGACATATGCCAATATGAGGGATGTGGTTGTGATGATAGCCAACACACCAACGGCTGATTGCACATCTAATGCTCCACCAAAAGCTCTCCGTGCAATCATCAACGCACCGACGTTGCCAAGCAGAGAGAGAAGGAGGATGAGGGAGCCGTTGAGGCGGTGGAAGAGGAGTGCTTTGTACCTGATAACAGGAATGAATTGGAAGACGGCAAGGAACCCAGCCGGAATGATGGTAACGAGGTGGAGTGTGATGCCGAATCGATAATGGCCTGAGCGAGCGTAGTACCATTCGCCTGGGGCAGAACCAGATTTGTAACTGCTGGATGCGTCGCCGCCGATGTTCATGTACGAGAAGCGTGCGAGAGTGAAGCCAAGCATGGCGCCGCCAAAGATAATAACTTTTAGTTTTGTTAGATTGTGGTTCGAGGGAGGGGGAACAGGAGGGAGACTTACAGAGGGGAAAGTTGTAGCCTTTCTGAAAACCAAGCGGTCTGTATAGTTTCCTCATTGCCGTTACAAACTTTCCGGCTTGACGATCTTCAGCATCCAAAATTTTCAAGCTTGCCATACTGTGAGGTTCCGTGGCTGTCGTAGTCGTGTTCCCGGGTGAGGGCCTCTCGCGTCTCTCATGATCAAAATTTGAAGGCATTTTGCCAGTCAAATATAATGTAGCAAGAGAATTCACGTCGATTTTCCGGGCTTGACGTTTAATATCGATGTTGGCGAATTTTCCAAAGTATAAGTACTTGTAGCAGAGAGATGCTTGGGCGTTGACCTTATCGTTAGACTCATATGGACTCAGCCTTGTATACGACAGCTGTGTACAACCATCGGGGGAACAACAGACCTCTTATACATTTCAAAGTCATCTTACGGGCGGAAGAGAAGAAATTCAGAGAACCAAGCAATTACACTACACCTACATGGGTCACAGCATTCAAGTTTTCGTGCGCAATCATGCCAATCTCGCAATCGCATAGTAGCTCGGTAAATAGGTGGGCAGTGCCAAGTGTAGTAGGCACAACACCGGTGTATCTTTCCTCCAGCCCTACAAAAGTTTACTCCTGCGGATGCAAGAGGTGATTCAATATTTGTTCATTGTTAGTAATAATCCGGGTTCTGAAGCGAGATAGGGTTTACAAGACTCGATCTCGGACGAAATAAAGCAGTGCACGCTTCCTAATCAACAATTCTTTAAGTTCTGCTGATGAGCTTCTGGGGCTCCAGGACATCTCGGTTTTGTTAGGCCGTGGCTCGGAATTGTCCATATTCAGATACTCTGGATATGTTGAGTACAGAACAAACTGAACCGCCAATGCGCCATTTCTTCTCGTGTTTATTACATCAAATAAATGACGTCGTCAAGCACCTAACACTGAAGAGCGAGAGTAAATAAAAAGAGACAAGAAGCAAAGCCCCCACCCCAAAATGACCCCTCATAACGAGACAGGAGCTCAGCCACAATAACCCGTCAGAACGTGCCCCAGAGGTGCACTCCCTCCCGTTGCTCTAACTATCTCCAGTATAATATTGTCACTTTCGCTTCTTTTAGTTGGGGCCTAAGCGAGTCCGAAAGCGGGGTCATGAATTAGCATCTCTCCGACGGAGGAAAAGGTGGGCCGGGATGGATATAGAGCGTGTTCCTTTGACGAAACAGTGACCTTCGATAAAATCTCTGACTATTTCTCAGTACTTCCCTGAAACTTGATCAGTTTTTCCTATCTCTGTATTTACGTCGAGGAAACAATATATTTACGTCCTCAGTTATATTGGAATTTGGCCTTCTCGCTGGACAAAGTCAGCCAGGTTCCGTTCCCTCTTTACGGGAAGAATGAACTAGCTGGAGCCAAAGCCAGAGCCAAGGTCCCTTGGCTCTTGGTCCTGTGACTTCTCAAGGAACGTTAAGTTGAGAGCGTCATTATCACCTCTTGGAGACTCATCGGCTTGTGAATTGGCTTTGGTTATTTATCATCTCGACGAACTTTTTCGGTCAGAAAAGAAAAAAATGCATATGTCATTCGTAACTCATGTCGCTCTCTCATTTTTAACTGAAGTCATGCTCGCTCAAAAGTGATGGAATTCTAAAGGGCTCGCCAAGTTGATTATTTCTTACTTCCAGAAGTGAGCCACTTCGACTCACTTGGAGTCACTTCTAGAACTGGTAGAATATTCATTCATGGGGATATTAGTTTCTCTCGGCATGCTAGAACAGCCGCCGTTTACGGAACTACGGATATCCAGATCCATCGGCCGCGGAACGGAGGATAAGTATCAGCTCATAGCGAGGAGTACTCTGCATGTTCGTCTACAAGAGAGTATCATCTTGTGTTCACGTATTACAGTAATCACTCTCAATTCGTCCAATCAATAAGGCGGGAAAGTCACCGCATCACGCTTTGCACGGCGGTACAGCATGAAAAAGTCGCATCAACTCCGTTTGGGGACGATTTCCTCCTGTACTTCGTATCGGCGATGGATTTCTTACTCTCCTCGCATTTTGGGACTATTCTCAGACTGTCGGCCTTGTAATGATGGGAGGATTGAAGCTAGCTCACTGACACTTCGACCGAAACCATTGTAATATCTCAAAGTAATGCCTATACTTTTTTAAGGGTGTCTCATCAATCCATCACATACGTGCGTAGTAAAATCGCACGCCTGGAAGTTTCGTTGGCAACACGGGTCGAGTGCTGCAGCTGCACTTCATCCCTCCGAATTTTTCAAGACCAAGCAACGTCTTCTTTCTATATCTTCTTTCTATGAATATGCCTGCAAGAAGGGTTTGAATCTACATCGCACGCATGCGGACTATCCAAGGAAATCTCAAAAAAAATGAATGCGCGTACGATGAGATTTCTCGAGAGCTTATTTTCGATTTCGTAACCCTTGGACTCGAAATTGGAAGAAAGCATTACGATTTCGCGTGATATCTCTCTATCGACACACAATTGGCTGGATAACTAGAAATCGAGCTCCAAAGGTTTCGGAGTTAGCATTTCGCGTATGTCTTCTCTTTCCTTTGATCATTACCAAAATGGCTCCGAGATGCCTGTTCCTATAATCGACTATTGGACGTTCTGGATCTCTTTCGGGCAAGATACATCTCGGTAGGTATAGAAGACATATCACCGTTGGCCGTCATTTGAACATGTTTCTCTGATCGAAATGTGGAACAGGGTCATAGAGTCATGGCGAGGTAAATAGAAAATCTAAAAAAAAAAACAGAAAATAGAGCGACCAGAAACAAGTGGAAATAGGTTATAGTAGCTATAAAAGTCTCCTGGATAAAATTGATAAATCGAGAGCGTATCTTATATCATAAATCTGGCGGTTGTACAAGCACTTCCTGCATATCTCGCTAGTACTAGTAGTATATAAAAGGACGTTCGAGGATCAATTATCCCGAGATGAGATCTCGAACGCCGTATCGTTATTATTAGTTTAAAGATTAATCAATTCGAGATAAATCTTCAAACTTTACATAACTCTTATGGATTCGGAGTAAATCCTATTCAAGATCGAATCCCAATCTTGCATATACTCAGTTCAAGATCTCCCTCTTAATTTTAACTCCGCTTTCTACTTCATCTATCGCATCGATCAAAAAGGCGCAAAAGCCTGCCAGCCATCATCAAAATCCTCTCGCACCAGCGGCAGTTGCAGCTCGTCCTCAACATCATCATCATCCTCATCATCACTCTCAATCCCCCCATGCACCTCATTCAAATGACTCACCGTCTCTTCAGGACCCTCAAACCCCATCCCGCACACCCAACAGAAATGCTGTCCACAGCCACAGGTCATATGATTACAACCCCCCGTCTTCTCTAAA
This sequence comes from Rhynchosporium graminicola, assembly GCA_900074885.1. Classification (NCBI taxonomy): domain Eukaryota; kingdom Fungi; phylum Ascomycota; class Leotiomycetes; order Helotiales; family Ploettnerulaceae; genus Rhynchosporium; species Rhynchosporium graminicola. Next base: position 710,116 of record FJUW01000006.1, read on the forward strand.
GCCTGTCTACAACTGGGACAGCGCTTGACACCTAACTCCTTACTGTTCTTCAGCAGAGCGTCGGTTCCGTCTATGACATCGGCATATTCGGCGCAGGTGAGGAGTGGATGATGGTAGCCGCAGAGCGTGTCGAAGGTGTGGAGGCAGGAGGAGCAGGTTGTGAGTGTTGGTGTGGTGATGATAGTCGTGGTCGATGAGCGGCGATAGATGGTCGAGCAGTCGATGGTGCGACAGAAGGCGAAGAGGGCAGGGTGAGTGCGGACGTTGAAGTCGAAGGAGAGCTGGAGGACGTGCTCGAATTCGACGGCGGTGAGGTGCGAAGCGAGCAGAGAGAGGTTGATGAGGTGCGTGCATGGGATGCCGGTGGTCGTTGTGCCGGAACAACTGATGGGGAGGAGATGCTCGCTGGCTATGGGGGCGGCGCAGAGGTCATGAAAGCAGGACAGGCAGTAGGTGTGCCCGCAATCGAGGTGGATGGCAGCCTCTTCTGGGGTGCCCCAGCAGATTGGGCATTCTCCAGCTTGAGGAGCAGATGAGGGATTCAGCAACAGGCGAGCCTGTAAAAGAATTAGTACGTGAATGTTTGAATAGGTTGTAGTATCTGCTTACTTTGCTGATGTCCGCAACTGATCCAAGAAGCTTGACCATGGTAGAGCCACCTGATACAACCAAGCGAAGTTTTTCTCCGAAGACTGGCTTCAAGACCTCAAGAGTCTCGGAAATGCTCTTGTTTTTCGCAAGTCGCTGCTAAGGTCAGATCTTTTCTTTAGCCTGGATAGAGCTCACTTACAATGGTATAAGCATTCTCGACTTTCAGATCAGCAATCTTTGCCTTCAAAAGATCGCCAGCACGACGACGATGCTGATCAGTGCCTCCATAGAGTATAAGATGGCCCTGGGCTACCGATCGAAGGACGTAGACCTTGCAGGTAGAAGACACCCAATGAAGATACTTTCTGAAAGAATTATTAGCAATCATAACACAAAAGCTCACAATAGATAAGATCATAACTCTGGGACATGATAGCAAGGGAATAGAAAACTCACCCTGCATCCTCCGAGATACCAAACCATTTATCCCAAACCGGAACGCCGCTTTCGTAGACTACAGTGCCTACCAACAGCTTTTCGATCTCAATCTTAAACTTCGCAAGTTCTGCAACAGCGTGCTCGCCAGCATCCGAGAATCGAACCATTGTATGTCCCTTCCCATGTTGCTTCCGGATTTGCACTCTATCCCTCCCATTCTTCTGCATTTCAACACACAGTGCTTGTAGCTTGGTGTCGAGAGCAGAAGCGATCTTATCCAAGATATTGACTTTCATCGAGACCTCATTCTCAATAGTAAGTTTCTTAGAAGCGGGGAAATCGACTGGGAATCTATCCTTGAGGGTCGATACAGCCTAGGGCCATCAATTAGTATGCATATCTTAACATAAGAGGATCTGATCAAGAGTGCTTACAGTCATTGCATCTCCAGGATTACAGAATATCGCATTGACCATGAGCCTACCACCATTCGTGCTTTCAGCCGAGGAGAAGGAATCTAGCGGTCCAATGCTACGCAAAAGTCCTTCAATAGTAGTGACACAACTAGCATCATCCAAAGTTGTTCCACTACCTACGTGCACCATCTTGATCTTCTTCGGTACTGGATATCCTGCGTTCGCGAGAGTCTCTTTGACCCAAGAGACATTCGTGTTAGTATCGAGGTTGTTGAGTGAGAAGGATCGTAGGTGGCGAGTTCGTTCGTATGGACTGGGTCGTGTTGCGATGCATTTGACGGCTTGTCCGGAAGGGGTGAGGAGATGCGAAATGGTGTTGGAGAGGGATTCGAGACCAGGAGTGCTGGACGGGTATTCGATAAATCCCATGCTGCCGTTTTTGGTCCAGCTACACTTCACGCCACCGAGCTGCACCCATTGAAAGGGCTTGGGAAGGTTGATGAGGAGGCTCATTGTCCTAGATCTCGTCAGCCAGCTTTCTTTTGATATTTGGACGGCTCTTGAAGTTTAGAGCCTTACAGTTTGCTATTCAGCCCACTTCCGGCGAACTTCTCCAAAACGAGCTGCGCTATAGCTGGATCATCGAATCTAGGTATATTAGCGAAGATCTGGTCAACAAAGAAGAAGGATTGAAGGCTTACCTAATAGTAGCGATAATCCCAAGTTCGCTCTGATTCATCTGAATCGATGCAACAGGGAAATTAATACCAAGGACATCAAACACTGTCTGGACATTCGCCGGAGAAGCATCACTCAAACCCTTGATCTAAACTGGTCAGATTTGCGTCTTTTAAATTTCTCGGGTCAGAAGGAAGTGCAAAGTTACCTGGATACTTGAGCTATCGCTAGTCAATCTGACTTGGAGGACCTCTGCTCCAGGACCATAGTGTACAGTTGCGCCGTGGTATTCTCTGCGCAAAAGAGGGGAGAACTCGGGAGCCGTGGCTTGGAGGGCATTGGCGGGAATGAACGCCGTAGCATTGACATTTAAGCCAGCAATGCGAGATACAGTACATCGAACACCTGGAGAATCCATTATCAAGGGCTTTGTGATTTGTGGAACGTTGTTGGAAGCTTCAAAGATCTAGTGATACGAGTTAACCATATATAGCCGGGTCTCGCGTCAACGTGAAGGAAGAGACAGGATAGATAGGAGATGGACTGGAGGGGCGCGTACCTTTGAGTTCGAGTTTGACAAGATTTCGCAAACGAATACTACTGGTATTATCGATCAAGAGGATATCAGTCTTTGCAAAGAAGAGATCTGTCAGTTGTTCGCGACAAGAGACAAAGGTCGAAATTCAAGTTGAAGTTGTCGTTGAAGTTGCTGCAGATTCTCGACATTATTATCAGATTCGAAGAAGGTGCGAGACAAGGGCAGACAATAGGTAAGGCAAGGTAATGTTATTGCCTCGGTCGCTAAGCGAGCACGGCGCCGCCGACACCTTAATAGGTGAAGCTCCATTCTTCCAATAGATCGGTTGAATCAATATGGTTGGAAGCTAGTAATGACAATATGTAGGCTTAGATATATTTATTATAGAGGTGAACAGAAGAATGAACCGCCCAGCTGCGGTGGACAGAGCTTTTTTATATATGATAGTTAGAATGTGTGTTTATTATTCTGTTTAGCACAGTAAATATAAACAAGCATCCTGGATCGAATCCAAGGTAGCCCTGACTACATGAAGCAAGCAAGCAAGCAAGCAATATGACGAAAGTATAGAGTTTGACTGAGCCGGGAAGTAGAACAGATAGCTACTATAAATAAAATAACACGTCTTTACTTCAGGATGTAGGTTCAATCACTCGTTCAATGTAACAAGTAGCCAGGCCTAAGCACTAAGATTGAATAGAACAAAGCAACAAATAACAACACAGCGGGCCTATGCTTAGCTTGTTACGACTTTTACGAAGAGGTGCAGATATTACAACGCAAGTCAAAAGTCAAAGCAACAGGTAGGAGAACCAGTAGTAGCAACGCAGTCAAATATATTTGCCATTGTAAAGCATGTACGGCGATAGGCAAGCAAGTGCGGAGTTAAAGCAACAAGGAAACGAAAACCAGAACGATCTACGTTTGTCCACAACTTAAGCTCACTGAGCTAGAACACATTAATGTATATTTTGTACACTGATATCTACCATGTCGAAGCCTTCTGTAGGCATCCAAAATATCATACAAATCGTCCATCTTTTATGCGCCAGCATGGCGTGTCGATCTAGCTTTTCCCAGCGATACAGTTCTCTCCTCATATGCACTTGCAAAAAGCATCTTTAGATAGACCTATACATGTCCTCCTGATCATACGTTGCACCAACACCCGTATCATGCGTAGCACCCCCCATAATACTCAAGATCTCGAATTGGCTCGGCCTGAAAGGCCATCTCGCCCACGCCTCGACCATCTCAACAAACATCTCATCCGTCAAACACCTTACCGTCATCTCATCCAAATCAGGGTTTCCCCCCTTCAATGGATCTCTCAACGACGGACACTCTTTGACGAGCCATTCATGAGCCCCGGGAAGTAAGTTTGCAAGACCTTCGTTGACGGATTGGACCCAGCGCACGTAGAAAACCGTGAGAATATATTCGAGAATATCGTAGTTATTAGTTTTGCGGAGGACGGGATGTAGGCGTTTGGGTTGGATGTCGATGAGACACATTGGTTTAGCAGGGAAGAACTCTTTCGCATCGAGACGCAGAGGTTCCATTTCACGACGGTCCCAGGCAAGGAGAGATTTCGGCGTATTGAAAGTGATGCGAGATTCGCAGTTTAAAAGCATGGGTTTTTGATAGGAGTCTTTGATTGTTTTGTCGGCTTCTTCTTGCCACCGTCTGCGTCGCTCTTTGTATTCTGCCAACTTGGCGATTTTACTAGGGTCATTATCGGGCAGACGCCATGCTGATCTCAGAATTTCGAAGGTAGCCTCGAATTCCTCGGTGAAGTGTGTGAACCTGCGCTCTGCCGCAAACCTGGGAGTTTTTTTCCGCGTAGCCGGGGTTTTCTCGATTACGGGACTTCCCTGCTGTGTGTTCTCAGCGCCTTTAAGAGTTTGCAACGCTACGCTTTCTCGTCCTTCAGGTACTTTGATGCCTTTATTTTCCATTTTCCGAAGTGTGGCCTGCAGAGAGCGTATATCGATGGACTGTTCTCGATCACGAGCGGACGAGCTTATGGTACTGGAGGCCACTTCTGTGATTTCCTCACAAACGAGATCGGCTTCCATAGCTGGCTTTCTACGTTGGTTGATCGATTTTGGAACGAAGTGGTGGCGCTCCTCGTCGTTCATCCAGATGAGCATTCGAGCTCGGCCGTACTTCTGGACCAGAGTCTGGGCTTTGATCGCGCCTATTAGTTGGTACATGACCATTTGGGCCAGGGAGGGAAAGCCTCTGTAATTCTTCCGAGGATAATAGCCAAGATTTGCTACGATGAGTAGGGTGTCGTTGCGTTCTTCTAGGCGAGGATCCTCTCTTTCCCATGCAGTCTGATGTGGAAGGTATTCTTTGGAGAGTACTGCTTCCAGATGATTCCAAACGAGTCCGGATTGTGGGACCAACCTGTACGTAGAACCTGGAGCGGAGAGCAGAGGTTCGAGCAATTGTCCAAATTGCTTAGTATCTGGCTCAAGTAGGATATGTGTACGGGGTTTGAGCATGTCATGGAGCTTGGCCGACCATACCCCAGCGCCAGGATTGATATCGATGATATCACATCCTATATGCTTCTGGAGGGAGGGTCCTAAGCGGTCAAGTATTACGTCTGCAATGATGTGTTAATGCGCGACAAAAACTTCTTCTTTGGTGTTACTTACCACACGCTGCTTCACTAACGATATTCATCCTCTTTCGGTCCCCTGACTTTTGACTAAGCCCTTTGACACGAGCTCCTATTGTATTTACCCGCGTCAGATAGCGCCTGACGTCGTCCCGTGGACTCAAGCCTGGTTTGTTATAAAAATCTGAGCCTAATTTGTCTTGCGCTCTCTTGTATGTGGTGTTTGTCACGGGCAGACCATCTTCTCCCAGCTTCAGAACTTTCTTCCGGGGCACTCTCTTCTTCTTAATGATCTCGCTCTCTTCCTTGTACTCCGTCGGTTGCTTTTCGATAGGCAGACCATCCTCTAGCTTCAGAACTTTCTTCCGGGGCACTCTCCTCTTCTTAATGATCCCACCATTTTCGTCGTACTCTACCAGTTGCTTTTCGATAGGCAGACCATCTTCTAGCTTCAGAACTTTCTTTCGGGGCACTCTCCTCTTCTTAATGATCCCACCATTTTCGTCGTATTCCGTAGGTCGCTTTCCGATAGGCAGACCATCTGCCCCTATCTTTTCCGGCGGAGGCTTGTTCTCCTTCCTCCGTGCCTTGAGTTTTGCACTTCTCAAGATATCCGCCACAGCATCATCGAAGATTGAATCGTTGTACCCGTCGGTTGTGCCCTGGTTTGCATTCTCAGATCCCGGCGGAGGCGATTTGGAACTTGTATTCAGGTTCGAGTCTGCAGGATTGTCGGAAGAACGAAGTATTGCTGTGGTACGAAATGAGGTTGACAATATCTTGGAGATGCATAGAGGAACTTTTCTACTTGTCGTAAATAATCGAAACATCAATGAATGACGGATCATGAGGGTAATGATCAGGTGAGAAGATCATGAAGTGGAGCAGGGCATATCATATATAATCGCAAATGAATTAAGGAAAGTCGGTAGGAAATGGCGTTGATAGTAGAACCGCAAGGATTTTCCCGAGGCTGCGGCAAGAACAAATGGTCAAGGCTGATAGACGTCCAACATGCTACCGACAAGACGCGGTACGGATGGCGGAGCGGAAACGGAAATGCTGGGCGAGGTGATCTAGACCGTCGGAGCGGGACCGACATAATTCCACTCCCGAGATTCTGCCTTCATACGCCGCCTTTAGGTACCCAGACAGCTCCATCCGGGTTTCGCAGTGATGAAGCCCAAACCACGAAACATGATCACAGGCAAGGACCACTTACGCTTATCTTTCCCCCTCCACGAGACAGGATTCCGGACAGAAACAGTGTTTTAGTTCAGCATTTCGATTTCGAGATATCTGCAGTAGACGGTCGACTGCAAATAAGTCCAGCTGCTGAAACGAAACGAGGAGGGGCAGCAGTCATGGCGGGGTCATCATTTCAAGTCTCGAAACCTATGAATGTCAAAGAGATCGTAGCAAAGGCCCAGGACTTCGAATTCAGTCCCTATATTGCTATGAAGGTATGGCTTCGTTCTGCGGATACCCTTCTGCGAGAAGTAAGTCGTCTCTTTGTCAATCAATGCGGCGGCACCTTGACAGATGTTCACATGTATTAGGCTCAGATATACCAAGAAGAAGGAAATGATCAACAAGCCTACCTCCTCCTCATGCGATATGCCACTCTCGTTACAGAAAAGCTCCCTCTCCATCCGGCCGCGAGAAGTCCAGAGAACCGCGAGGGAATGAAAGCGACGGCAAAGCAGATACCGATTGTCATACACAATCTAGAGGTATTGAAGCCTCGCATCAATGCACGATATGCGGCATGGGAGAAGAACATGGAACGCAGGAGGGAAGTCAGCGTTTTCGCGGGCCACGAGAGATCTAGATCGGATGTTGCTGCGGCTTCAGATCCAGCCGTGGCGGGAAACACTACTACTCTTGCAGCGGCAGATCATAGCCAGCTGGCTGTGAAACTAGCGCATAAAGAAATTAAAAGACGAGACGCAGCGAGGAGAGCTACAAGACAAGCTGGGGTCTCAGAGCAGGAAGAACAGGAAAGGCGAACTGCTGGATTGTGGGACGATTGGGAGTCGGCACTTTCCAAGGATCGGTTTAAAGAAGAAGACGAGATGCGAAGAACCATGGAGTCTACGAGACGAAGGATGGATGGCGCACACGATGGGCAAGATACATCCAGGAGGCAATCGAGCCTGAGATCGACGCCAATAGTTCCACTGGGAAGTGGCAATAGTGAATACAGATACCCCTCAGTCGCAAAGTCCCAGCCTCTAGAATACGACAACAACTTCGATTCCCGCTCATCTTTACCTACAATTCCAAACCTTCCACCCAAGCCACCCAAACAAAGCGCATCCAGCGACTTATACCAGCTACAACCACCTCCCCTGCCCTCAAAGTCCATCCTTGATCCTCCGCCAGTCGACATGGCCAAAGCCAACCCCAATTTGAACTTCACCTTCCGTCCCTCGGCCTACTTAGAAAGCGGCGAACCACTCCGCACCGTCTTCCTTCCCCCAACACTCCGCAACGAGTTCCTCAGACACGCCGAGCCCAATACGCGCAATAACCTCGAAACCTGCGGTATGCTGTGCGGTACCTTGATCTCAAACGCTCTATTCATACAACGCGTTGTCATTCCCGAGCAGAAGAGCACGAGCGATACATGCGAGACCGTAAACGAGAGCACATTATTTGACTACGTTACGAGCGAGGACATGATGCTGCTCGGATGGATCCATACGCATCCTACGCAGAGTTGCTTTATGTCCAGTGTGGACTTGCATACACATTTTGGATATCAAACAATGTTCAAGGAGAGTATTGCGATCGTGTGTGCGCCGAGCAAGAATCCATCGTGAGTAAATCCCCTACTTTCCCATGTTTGTTCTGCGTTTCTGGGGTTTTAAAGGAAAGACGCTGATAAGTGATAGATGGGGTGTATTCAGACTTACAGATCCGCCTGGCAAACAAGCGATCGCACAATGTAAACAATCTTCTCTCTTTCATCCACATGCTGAGACGAATATCTACACGGATGCGCTAAGACCGGGTCATGTTTTTGAGGCTGAGGGGCTGGAATTCTCGATTGTGGATCTGAGAACTTGATATGGGAATCGCAAATGCCGGATTTGCGACTTGGTATCGATAATTCTAGCGAGGGATCTCGATCTTTGCGGATATTGAATGGAATCTAGCACGGCGTAGGCGTTGGCGTTGCCCTAAGGCATCATAGAAGGCATGCGGGAGGCTTTTGATTTAGTGCTCCGAAATGGCGTTCGAGGAGATGTGATACAGTTTATTGATATCTAGAGATTACGATTGAGAATTAGGAGCAATTCTTAGCTTTGAAATTCGTCACGCTAATATACCACTCCTCACGAGTCAAAGCGGAATTGAATCACTCAAAATTCACCGTCAAGAAGCTACCTAGGAATGTAGAATCTCGAAATCTCGCTATTAAATGAAACTTCTATAACTGCAGTCGAGCGACGTTCCTCCTTCGTAATCTGACCATATATTCTTCAGCTATCTTTGCATTGTCTCCTGCTTTCGGGACCGTGGAAGCAGCAAGTCGCCACATGAGCCAATTGAGTTGCATCGTGGTTTGATTGCTTCAAGTTGACCTCCTGTGTTTTCTACATCTTCTGTACGACCAACGCACACCACATCCTCTCTTCCTCCCTCTCTTCTCGCTCACCACACCAATCCCCTGCTACCACGCCGTATGGAAGCTCGAAATCCTCCAGACACAAATCAAAAATATAAGCTCTATAACTAAGCTCAAGCGCTATCTTCGTTACCTCCAGCGCAAGCAATTATCTCTGCCCGACCGAGTACCAGAATTTGACTAGGGCGAGGAGATATCTGGAGACTTTAACCTTAAAGGAGGACTCTGCTTATCCTGCCCATGAGAATCTACCATCCTTCCTCCGAAGACACTAACTGAGTCGGTATCCGATATAAAACTTCAGGCATGTGCACGAATGTCGTCACTTCTAATCAATAGGTATTTAAGCTACGATGTTATGGTTGGTGAGCAGTATCGAGCCTGCGAGTAATGGGTAATACGTTCTAAAGGTTAGGATTAGTTTGGAGCAGGTTTAGAATCAGGTTTTGAATCGGGAATACAATTAGAGTAGGGTTATTTTTCTTTATGTGTTTCGATGCACAAGTAGGTTGAAGTTTTTTGTAGCATATTGGTTGCCTGTGGGCGCGGAAGGACAAGAAATCTGTATGGGCGGGATGGGTGAAGTCTAAAGGAGGAGGACTACATTTTGGGGACGATCCGCTGGAAGTTTTGTGAGTAAGTGACAGAAGTTTAGTAAGTAAGCGACAGAGGCCTCTTGATCGGAGTCATGCTCGCGAACATGCACTTGATACAAGTACGTATTCGAAAGTCTTTACAAGTCTTTCTTTCCCCCGTGCTATTGGGTGTGGAATGAGATTAGCCGTCATGTTTGCGAAGGAGACTTCAATGTCCTATACTCTAGCGCCATTTTGTGATCTGCACCATCCCAAACTTGATAGAACCAATGGTGCTGCTTGTGCAACGAGTTGCCATTTCATTGGCAGCAATGCATAGATACGATACCTTGATATTACTGATATATTAAGAAATCCTACAGTAGGTCTACAAACACCTCGACCGAGAGTTGAGGCCTCTACCTGACTCTTCAAACGCGGACTTAAGGTTGTTGTTTTGTTCGCTACAAGACGATTCAGAGGAATAATAAATCAACCACTAGAAACATAGCTTTGCGTACGACTGTCTACTGCAATCGATGCTTTTCTGTTGGATGTCCACAGCGAAACTATCTAGCCCACGATTTTAGGTTCCGAAAGCAACGAGGTACGATTCCGTGAGTGAGGACAGGATGATGAGATTCGGCGTAGCTCTGCCGGAAGCTGGTGGTCCCGATCCCACAATTTAGTTCTGACGACCTTTACTACTGGTAATATGTGTATGCGCTTGATAGATGACATGGGAATATCTAGCTTCTACTTAGCTAAAGTAAGTCATGTGGAAATTCCTCATTAATGAAGAGTGTTGATCGGTTCTTTGAATCTACAAATAACCCCTCTCAATGGGTAGGAGGGGGAAGTTCGAAAAGGCTAGAGCCCCCACCCAACTACACAAGAAAAACTTGTTGATTAGAGATTGAATCAAGAAACCGTGTTGCCGACACACGAATATACTCGTCAATAATCCCTGCTAAAGGGTATCGTGGGAGCCAAAACAAAGATATACAGAGGTACAGCGGTTAAGTGTTGTAAGAGGGGCCGAACAGGGGGCAGGAAGCTTTCCTTAAACAGGTAGCATTTTAGAAATGCACTTTACATAGATTTCACGATTATTTATATATATAAAAATGTAAAAATCATTTAAGAAATGATTAGTATTTTGTAAATCTTCCTTCCGCTTGAACTACTGCTTCACATCGAGCTAGCATACTCTCGATCAATTCCCTGAATTCGTGCTCTCCGACATTTTCCCACGCCTCCTTTACAGCCTCTCGAAGCCGACTATAGGACATATTATCAGGGTAGTGATCTTGAAGGTAGTTTTTCATAATATGCTAGACTCTCTCGATTGGGTTTAAATCAGGAGAGAAAGCAGGCCAGAAAATAACTACTATTCCACGCTCCCGAAGGTCTTGCTTCGTGTCGCCGGCGGCATAACCCGGGGCTGAGTCTTGCATGAGTACTAGATGATTTCCTTGACGCCTCATAAGCTCAATATACCCGTGGATCACCGGTACTGTGTGTTGACAGTATGAATCTTAGTCTATCGAGCCCTAATCCTTCTCCCAGAAGATACCTGGTCCTTTCGTATATCCGTGAAAACATCCCCAGAACATCCAGCCTTTCTTCCTTTGAACTCTCTCAACGATACAAGTCTCGTCCCACTCTTTACCGGCTCTTCGAGTCACCCAGGTACGAGTATGTCTTCCTCCGGTAATCCAAGTCTCGTCTGTCTAAAGTATTCGATACTACTGATCGAGAGTCCAATTCTTATGCTCCTCAGCCCAGGCTAGTCGGATCTTGCGATTTGTCTCTGAAATAGGTGGTTTTCGCATAGCTAATCGTCGGTAAAACCCTTCTCGTAGAAGGGCGGATCGAATAGCATCCTTCTTAACTCCAAATTCAAGTGCGTTAGCTAGTTGAGTATAGCTCATACGCCTATTTTGCTTCGAGGCACATACGAATTCGACTAGCTCTTCGACTTGAGCTTGAGTAAGAATAGGAGGTCGACCTGGCTTTTTCTTCGGAGTAGCTCGAGTATTAATTGCATAGTTGATTTGTCGTATCGTAGGAGTGAAAGGTAGGTAGCTCGAAATTTGACTATAAGACCAGCCGATTGAGTGAAGAAGAGTAATATCACGGCGCTGATCGCGTGTAAGCTCAGGAGCTTTCGTATATTTCGATCTAGTAAGAGCTATAGGAGCCTCAATTATGACTTCTGACATCTTGATAATATTTTGAACACTTCATTACTCCTAAGATACTATCTAATACGTGTCCATAGCCATTCTAGTAATGTTACCCACATAGGTTTAGCTCTAAACCCTGGTCGGCCCCTCTTACAACACTTAACCGCTGTACCTCTGTATGCAAGATCAATCCGTGGAACTCAAATCTTACTACATTCGAGACAACGAAAGGAATGCCGTGAGAAAATAGATGATACTTGAAGGTTTGTAACAACTACCAATGTAGACATTACGAAGAGAAGCTCTCGATTGCCATAGGACACGGCTTTCGATTGCAACCACTCCATATCGAATCTCAGACTGCAAGTGAAGCCCGTCACGCGGGGTCAATGAATATGTACTCCGCACACCTTACGGAACGCAAATATAGTGTAGGAAGAGGAAGCTCCGAAAGTTTGCTTGTTTCATGTCTCTGTTTAGCCGTCGGACAGCGGTCCGCTCGCTTCTACCCGCAGTAAATACAGTTCTTCCGTTTGACCTTACCTATTCGTCCTAGTTGAACATTCTTTCCCCATACACTGACATGTGTACTATGAGTGCATCTGTACTCGTGATACTTATCGCACCAATGATTGGTTTTCGTGCCCATTCGAGTTCGATGCTGCAATGCACGTCTTTGTACTCCGAAGCTCGAACGGACCGGAAACCCTGGATTTGGTGGGGTGGCGATCATCATGATCGATCATGATTCTGGTCACCCCTCCTTTGGTATATGTTTTCCGAAAGCCCCCAAAGCTATCTGAACAGGGCCCAAGTCTAATCTTACTCAGTTAATCTTGGTTAAAATGAAGGTTCCTTGGATTATAACGCTGGTTCCCAGCACTTTCGCTATAACCTTACTTCAAGTTCTCCAGACGAATCCAGAACTCAGCACCTTGTATGGATATGTCAATGCCTCTGCAGACGCAACCGCGTTCCTTGCCAGTAGCAACAACTTCACATTTCTGGCTCCGAGCAATAATGCGATCTCGACTTTGGTGAAGAGAAAGGGAAATGCTACTTTGACTGGAGATTTAATTCTGGCAAGTCTTCAATATGGGATGCTCAAAGGAGGATACCCGACACTTTCGTTCTCGGATGCTTCGCAATACGTCCATACGAATCTGGCGAATCCCGGATATTCAAACGTCACAGGTGGGCAGGTCCTCGAGTTGACTGCAGATGAGGGCGGTAATGCCCAAGTCGTGTCAGGAAACAAGACTACTTCTAACGTAGCAGATGTAAGTGCTGCAATTTCAATTTCAGATCCTCAACTCACACTCATCAGGAACTACTCTGTAGCGGTGGAATCGTCCACATCATAGACAAAGTCCTCTCCATCCCTGACCCAGCGGTCCTGCAAATCTCCGCCGCAAAAATGGAATACTTCGTCTCGATTCTCAGCACAGCCGGATATCTCAACACCGAAAAAGCAGATTACGTAGATGGGATTATGCGACTTCCAGATGTGACATACTTCATACCCAATTCTGCTGCTGCTTTGGCAGATGCGACTCTGAAAGCTGGGAATTCGACAGCAGAGGAGTTGAAGGCGGTGTTTCAGTATCATGTTGTTCCTGGGTTTTTGGGATATAGCAATGTGTTGAAAGATGGGATGAGTTTGAAGACGCAGGAAGGGAAAAACTTGACTATTACGATGCAGGATGGAGAGATATTTGTTAATTCTGCAAAGGTTGTTGCGTCGGATTATGTCGTGGCGAATGGGGTTGTTCATGTCATCGACAGGTAAGTATTTCGAAATTTGGCATTGGCATGACTAACGAGAACAGCCTCCTTGATCACTTCAATAATTCACCACCACCAAAAGCCAACAAAAATTCAGATTTGATTACGAGCTCGAGCTCACTAACGAACTCATCAACGACTTCTGATTCAGCTCCGGCTCCTAAATCATTCGACACATCCTCACCAGATAGGAAAATATCCTCCTCCCAAGGCCTCTCAACAGGCACCAAAATCGCCATTGGTGTAGGCGTAGGTGTCGGAAGCCTCCTTCCCCTCGCCGTGATTATCGGCTTCCTAATTCGCAAACATAAGAACGAGAACAAGTGGAATAAGTACAAGGAGTCTGACCTCATCTCAAATACCGACAGTGCACCAAGTGAGATGGAGAGTTTCTACCTGCATGGAGGCACCATTCACAAGAAGGATAATGGTTACGCGACGGAATACAGGGTGGAGAAAATTGATCGGCATAGAATGTCAATTGGGCCTGAGATTCCGATCAGAAGTCCGGGGAGGGCCTTGCGACGGGAGAAAAGCGAGCATGAATCTTACCTTTGAATTTTGTAGATAGAGGATGGAACTGGCGCTTGGTGCAGGTAATTTGGTTCAAATTAGCGACAATATCTACACGAAACAACAAGCTCTTATTCCACTGTGGTATGCCACTATGCCCCATAAATGCCATACCGGTATCGCCGTACAGTTGCCGACATCTTAGACAACTCAGGAGCTATATGAGCTGGATCTCTTGCTTCCTGAGACTTCTCTGTTTATGTGTGGTTCTCCTACGTTTGTGCCTGGGGGCAAATGCTCTCCCGCTTTGTCATCCTGTGGCCCTTTCTACATGAACTTCAAGGAAACTAAATTACATTAACTCGGTGAGACGTGTTAGTCAGGTAAAGTGTAATCTTATAAACATCTCGTCCGATGGTAATTTATAATTTTAGGTAGCTCGGAGTAAGGTAGCCGAGAAGAGAAGACTAACGTTTATTCAGGGGTAGGGTGGAGGAAGTTGGAAAGGACTGTCAAATTATGGTAATTTTCCTTCCTTGTAAGATTACAAAGAACCTTACACGATTGTTCGACTGACCCCACCAGGTGAAAAAATCAATCTATAGTTTTGAGTAGTCGTCTCAGGCTGAAATCCTTAATTGGATCGGAAATATAATTGCCTTTCTGGGGAATCTTGGCAGTGCAGGGGATGGTACAAGCGAAGCACTTTGCTGATGTATAAACAAGCTACTGTCCCGAAGGTTCAGGTTTCCGAGGTTAAATGGAGAATACATCGTCTACTTCTATGACAAAATGCTTTTCAACTTCTTCAAGTCCCTCCTACTCACGGCGGCTCTAGCGAAAGCTATCTCGCTCGACGAAGAAGTCTTTGGTCGATCCTTCGATCTCGGCAGCAAGCTCCACAGGCGTGATGCGAATGCTTCTCTGCCTAGCGATAAACAGGGCACCGGCTATCACGACGGGTATTTCTACTCTTTCTGGTGGGATGGTATGGGTGGAAATGTGACCTACCACAATCTAGACAAAGGCTCCTTTAGCGTCACATGGAACAACACCCACAACTTTGTCGCTGGAAAGGGATGGAATCCAGGATCGCGCAAGACCATTGTCTATAATGGTACATGGAACGCCATAAATGTCAACTCATATGTTGCGTGCTATGGGTGGTTTGTGTTTCCGTTAGCTGAGTAGTACGTTGATATCCATCTTATCCATCTTCAAAATCTCAGCGATGTTATTTTCGATATACTTAAACCATGCACAGCTATGTCGTCGAGGCCTACGGCGAATACAAACCCAGCGCCGGAACCGCCAGCAAAGGCACAGTTGAAACCGACGGCGGGATCTACGACATATACCAGACGGAACGCTACAACATGCCATCCATCAATGGTACTGCTACATTCAGCCAGTATTGGTCTATCCGTCAGACGAAGCGAGTCGGCGGCGAGATCACCATTGGCAATCATATTGACGCTTGGGCAAAGAGCGGGCTGGATTTGGGAACGCAAAACCTCCAGATCATGGCCGTTGAAGGATACCGGAGTAGTGGCTCGGCATACATCACAGTGAGCGAGAAGGGTGTTGATGGTGTACCGTATCCTAATCGGACCAATTCGCACTGAAAGCGCCGCATAGATGACGGAATGATGGTGTTTCATGGAGAGCGCCACTAGTTCATTCGCTTCGTTGTAAATATAAGTTACTGATGTATATAAAAATGAGTATTGCAACCCCCCCCCCCTTGCCGCAATAGGCAGGAGAATGAAACCCTCTTACAATGCGATCGAAGCAGAACACAATTATCACACCTGTGTGTAGAGACAATTCGTAAGATTAAAAGGTATAGTATCCAGTCGAGAAATGGAGCGATTCATCCGGAAAATATCAAACTCGAAAGTTTAATATGTATGACATGTCGGCTGTGAAGTGGTTGAAGGAATTCCGAAATCTCACTCTCATCTGCCGTCGATAACTGAGAGTGGATTCCGGACATCAAAGGAATAGGGGTGGGAGACTGGGAGCTACAAGCACACAGCCTGGGCAATCTTGTGGTTGAGAATGAAAAGTATATATGCGTAAGTGGCATTCACTGCAAGGTTTCCTCTCGATGCACACATATTTGCGGAGAAAAGTATTTCTTTGGTCCAAAGTACTCCGGGGCAATAATTTCTATGCCCGATGATACTCAATCCGTGATGCTAAAGCTTCATTCCAAACTTGCCTCGGACTTGGTCACGTTGCAGTCTCGTCTCTTTGTGCTCGGCAAGTCACTCGTTCCGGCTTCAATCGCGCTCTTGACAAAGGAATTTGATCTGGTCGTGGGATTTCGACTCTCGATGTCCGCTATCTAGTGGAACAAGGAAGAACAAAGAGCCCTGCTCAGATACAATTAAAGTCAAACATGTTTCCATTGTGTAGAATGCCAAATCACCACTTGTTTGGCTTGTTCAACGTTTTGTTGCAGCAACATGGCACCTCATCCAATTCATCCGACGGTTCCAGCACCTCCAGCACCACCTGCTCTGCCATTGACTGCCTGGGCTCGAAAGTATGGAAAGTTTTCGGTCAACGATCGCAAGAGCGGACTTACACCTACAGGATACACATTTCCGCGACTAGGGAACCAATTGAACTCGGAGAGCATATACGAGGCGCATCAGACGAGGAAGTTACTGGGATTTACTTCACGAGAGCTTGGTCAGCTCGATTGCTTGCCAACGAGAGAACTCGTGCCTTCGACTCTGCCGACATATATCTTGCCAATGTTGAGGATCGAAAACTGGGAGATTGAACCTGCTCAACCCGATTTCGGCCGCGATGCTTTATATCCTATGGCGAATGGTCAAGGAATGTGGGTTGCTAGCAATCCCGTGGTTTGGTCTCTGTTGAAGCCGATACTTTCTCTTGCAACCACGATGCTTATGTCTATACATATCCTGCCGTGGGTAAGATTTTGTTTTGAATCGACAAGACTGTACTGACAATATAGTAGTTTGACGCACTTATAAATGCTCCGCGAGTGCCAATACCTGCGACAAGATTATCGCCAGAGGATCAGGGACGAAATGACCTGTATTCTTTCCAAGCTCGCCCAGCGATCCAATTCGGACAGCCGACAGCATCGCCGATCGATAGAGACAAAGCGTTTTCCATCCTACAACATCAGTTCAAGTACACCTTTGGCTTCATGAAATTTGGCGAGGATCCGCAAGGTTCTGAACATGATCCCGAAGCCTCCGCCATGACATCCACAAACTACGATTACATGCGGTACGATCCCACACCAAACAAGATACCGCGAGTCTTCACTTGGCTAGACTATGCAGGTTTCGAGCACTTACTGCGAGATGATCTCAACTCTGCCGAGAGGATGTGCATTGAATGGTCGGTCGCCAATACAGTATTGCTCCCGTCTGGTCTAAAATCCTAGCTTACGATTAAGCAGATTGCACACGAGGTGATGCATGCTATCATGTATCTGCGCACAGCACTCAAGGGTGACTTCCATGGTATTGAAAACTACTTCGAGTTGGAGGCTTTGGCAGAAGTTGGGAATAGCTTTGAGAAGGCCGTCTGTCATCCGCTACTGACTTTGTGATGTAACTGACAAACGATAGATCAATCTTGGTAGCACGAGGCCATTCTTAACAGCTGACAGACTTCAAAGCCCACCCGTAGCCATCCCTCCCCTTGGATACTTTTTCCACCGGCTATACCCCACAGCTTATAACATTGAGGACATGGATCCCGATGGCGCTGTGCTGATAAATCCAAGCATCAGCATGGTAGATGAAGCCTTCCCCATACCAATTACTTTTTACGAGGACATGCAACAGGAACCATTCTGGTCGGTAGCAGTTAGAAACTTCGGACATGGTCTTCTGCATTACCGCTCTCGAAAAGAAGGTTCCAGAACTACCCTTTCAATAACCAGCAACACGAGAGAAATCACGTACAGTAAGCGGAAGCGATTTTCGGCTTTGGGCCACGCCTACCCTGCTCTAAACAATCGGTTCATAGCTGGTGTTGAAACACTACGATTAGCTCTACTTTTGACACCAGAGGAACGACGAGCTATGGAGTTCGGCCGGAGCCTGTTGATCAGCTCCAAGGGCGAGCAGGCATTCTGGGATAGCTCGGCGCTGCAGAAAACACGCGTGGACGCGGCTATGACAATCATGGGATCAGTCAACAACGTGCAACTTACACAGGAAACGCAGCGTACTGTTCTTCTCGGCTTGATACAATGTATGGTTGAAGCAATTTCTAATCATCAAGTGCAAATCGCGGCAATACACGGTCTCGAGGCTGTCAACCGGGTGACCTATCCAGACCGTCGTGCTGCTCTCATGGAGTGGAACAGAGGTACTCGAGTGTTCCTCAATGCCCTCCAAACCGCGAAGAAAGGAAACCATATTGAGATTACTCCCATGCTCTTGGATCTCGAAGTCGCTCGTATGGTTCTTGTCGATCCAAACAAGTTGACACAGCTAACCACCGAGGAACTCAACGAATTCCAATCTATCAAGATAGCACGCGCGGAATATATCCAGGGTAACTTTACCAGCTGCCGCAACATATGTGCAGGTATTCTAGGCACGAACTGGTGTTCGATACTTGCGCGATGCAGTGCTTCGGCCATCTTATTTGCATTGGATAAGGATTTGTATGGGGGCTGGGACGAGAGGAAAGGAGACTTGGTAATAGCGAACGATATGATGGATTACTGCTTTGCTGCTGCGCCGGCGGCTTGGAAAGCGCTTTGGGATAGCTTGAAAATTGACCTGATGGATGCAGTGAATGCTCTTCAAAGACCATCAAGTCCGAATCAACAGCTACCAGAAACAGAATGAGCAATCCGTGTGATGAAATTGCCGGTCGGACCTTCATTGAAGATGTTGAGTTGGGTGGTAATGGATTAGATATTTTCTTCTCAGAGATGACCCTATCAAGGGAATCTTATTCCCTGTATGTACCTTTCATCTGGTCGCATCGATTTGTTGTTCGAATCTAAGCAGTACCTTTCTCTACAACGTTAGTCAGAAAGCCGGAAGTCGTTTTCAGGGGTCTTCAAGGCCTAGATTGTATCATTTTCTCAGTAGGCTGAGGAGCATTGGGCGACAGATGGGACAAGTCTTTCGAGATGAGCTTTGACAGCTGTGAACGAACAATTATTCGAATCATTCCGCCTTACGATCCAACCGTAATGCAAAGAGAATTGTGGTGTCCTTGTTGACTGCTGTAACTGCTACGATTTTCTGCTTGGTTACAGAACTTGGTGATGTCTTGTGCTCGTGACTTTCAACAATCAATTGGTTGTTTACCTTGGCCTCGCTTGTTTTCCAGCCTCAGGTTCAGCAGCTGGACCTGCAGTAGAACTCTCCAGAGGTTATCGCCGACTCTTTGGTTGCAAGTTGATATTGCCCAGAGGACAAGATGCAATTCTTAATCTCAGTCACCATCAAACTCGATCTTAGTGCGCCAGAATCGCTGGAACTTGATGATTATACTAAAACAAGTCAAGACTCGCCAAACTGGCTTTCCTCGTTCACTTTCCTATCCAACCACTCTGACATGATGCGACCTGAATTCCAGATAGCCAAAAGGGAGGTCCCGGGTGGGGCTATGGCTAGTACAAAGCGATCCTCCGAGGCTTTGTACTAGCACGGATGGTTTGCGGGGTGAACAAAGCCCTGAGCGATTGCAAGCCTATCGGCATTGTAGGTCCCGATATTGTGGCTGAACTATTTATCGCAGCCGTCGTTGCTTTGTTAGTCTTCTAATACCCTTTTGTTTTAGACATTGGTCGGATTCTACTCAGGGAAATGAAGATCCTGAGTTGTGGCGGAGGTGGACGTAAGGGTCTACTTTGCGTATATAGAGGAAGATCTACCTCGTTCTTTCAGATAGATGATGATTGGAGTTCATCAATTTACAAGTCTTGACTTCCAGGTATTAGGAAGCTCGTCTTCATTTTACATAGCTGCAAGATGCTCAAGTCGATTCTCTACCTCTCCTGCCTTGGCAGTGCTGTGCTCGCACTTCCATCTCCAGTAGAGAACGTCAGGGTTGAACGAGCTGCAGTAATTCAAGCTATCCCCGCGAATATTATCAAGCAATCTCAGCTTGACAATGTCCTCGCTGGACTAAAAGGCGATGCCAAAGAACTCACACTTGGAGCGTCTGCTTTAGCGGATGTTATCTCTGCCATTGTCCCTGGTCCAAGCCCAGACGACATCGCCAGTGAGATCTCATCGGTGGCTAGTGTTTATAAGGCAAATCCAACAGGTTTGTGTCACCTATTGGATGCTCATATTTGCAGTGCTAATAACTATCAGCATTCTTCGAAAATGCTGCAACTCTCGTCCTCAACGGCCTCGCCCCCAAGGGACTCATCAATGATTACATCGCTGAGACGTCAATTGTGAACTCAGACAAGAACTATAATCCCCGAGCTGCATCTCCTGCAGTCTACCCAAAGAAGAGCCCCCTCGATGCTCCCTACAGCGTCGATGAGAACACTTTAAGGAGCGCGCTTTACATTCCGAAGGAATTCTCCTACGGAAAGGTTCGCCCATGTATCTTCGTCCCAGGAACCGGAGCCACTGCTGGAAGTAATTTCCTCCCTAATCTCGGAAAGATCTTCACAGGCTCAGATTATGCCGACCCCGTTTACTTGAACATTCCAAAGTTCCAGCTTGATGATATTCAGATCAATGCCGAGTTTGTTGCTTACGCAATCAACTATATCTCTGCTATTTCTGGAGGTAAGAACGTGTCTGTTGTTTCGTGGTCTGCTGGATCAATTGACACTGTCGTAAGTTTACTTCCTTGTAAATAGTATTATGTGTCTAGACTAATGAATACAAATAGTGGGCTCACCAATACTGGCCATCAACCATTGGCGTCACTTCAGATCTCGTCAGCATCAGCGGAGATCGTCATGGAACAGTTCTCGCTTACCTCCTCTCTCCAGCTTTTCCCAAAGTCCCATCCACGCCAGCAATCATCCAACAACAATACAATAGCAAATTCATCCAAACCCTCCGTAACGGCGGCGGTGCATCCGCTTACGTTCCCACAACTTCTATATACAGCATCTTCGACGAGATCGTCCAGCCTCAAGCAGGCCCAAACGCTTCAGCTTTCGTCCGAGATGATCGTAACGTCGGTGCCACTAATATCGAGATCCAGGAGACTTGCACGGTCTTGCAACCTGGCGGAACCCTCTATACCCACGAAGGTGTTCTATACAATGCTCTTGCTGTTGCAGCTACCATCGATGCCTTGACTCATGAGGGTCCGGCTGATCTCAAGCGCATTGATATGCCAATGGTCTGTCAGGAGATCGCGGACCCAAGACTCAGCATCGTTGATGTTTTGGCTACCGAGGCTTTGATACCCATCGCTGCTCTCGAAATTGCAGCTTACAATCCTAAAATCTTTGAAGAGCCTCCTATAAAGCCTTATGCTCAGAAAGACGTTCCTCGCGCGTGAGTACAAAAAGTGGTGGATGTAAAATGTCAATAATATCTTCCGAAACTCGCTTCTTTGAGTATCGCTGGATCTTACTTCAATTTGATCCTTGTACTGATCTCTAAGGTGATGTGTTACGACTTGAATGGATAGCAAGATGCATCAGTGTAAGAGATAATCTCCAATTAGGCCAACCTCAACATACTCTTCGTCTATTTTGGCCGACATTTCTCATGTAGCCTGCAAGAAAACTCTCGCTTAACCCTCATGACAGTCCTGACCACACGTTTAAGAACCTTACTCAGATAGTCGCAAGCTACCCTATAGTTTTTTACCATCGGGTTCATGAAACTTCTAAATTGTACCTCGAAAAGACTCATAAACGAAATCCAACAGCAAACAGCGCAATGACGAATTGTGGAACCATCCAGATACACTCGAACCTAATAGCTTTTTCAGAAATTTTCTCTGCGCATAATCCCCCCCCCAAAAAAGCCCAAAGCATAGATATTGTCAACTTAACATAGATATCGACACCCTCTGAAGGGATACGAGTAAGTAATTTTGAACGTATGCTGGTTAGAATCGTTGGATACGGCCTCTTCAATTCCGAAGCCATTGCAAATCCCGGTTGCGAGGTGGTGTCTGATCCACGTAGCTTCTGACCAGTCCTTAGATGGGAGAGTTGTGTCAAGGAGGCAGTAGTTCGAAGAACGATTTCTTTTGAGGTAATTCTCTAACCGACCATAGCTGCGAGTAACGTATTTCACGAGTTTCAATGAATGCGTATGTTTTTAAATTCTTATACGAAATACTCTAGGCTGGAAATTTGATAGGGAAAACATAGTGTGTTGATCTTGTCTAGAGCTGCATGTTGGACTGTAGTGGCGTTGTAGATTGTTGTCATCCCATTGGAACATTTCAATAATGCTGACGACACCGAGATGGAGGCAGAACTGGCTGAGTGCTGACCATTGCTGCTCGATTGTGCCGTAGTGGCAACGTGAGTGGTTGTCAAAGTATATCTGCCACGTCCGGAGGTCCAGCAAAATTGCAACTCATTCTTAACAGAAAGAGCTGCATACGAACCGATGAGAGGTGAGCCCCTGGTGTAAGAACGTGAGGATAATGCAAGCGAAGGGTAATCTGTGAGTATAGCGAGGTTGGCAACGGAGGGTAAATCGAAGAAGAGCCCGAGCATGCTTGCTTCGTTCTGAACGTCAAAAAAGGGGACTTCTTTGCTCTCCAGAACCTGAACATAAGAGATGATTCATGCCAGCTTCTCGCTTTCTAGTATATTGCAGAGCTCCCTAGACGTCATTCGCACATGGCTCTTCTCAAAGGTTGAGCAGATGAAGCGCCTTGAAGATTGGGTAGTTCCCAGGATAGAAAGATGTCAACGTGTGAAATTTCTAGCGAAGAAGTTTTGCAGAATTCCAATGAAAGAAGTGTTACCTAAGAGCCGAGGATGTAGGCTTTCCTTACCATGTCTCCCGAAACATATCGAAGTAAGTTCAAGTAACATCTCTATTCGTCGGGGAACCTCACACACCGTACCTGGGACCTCCAATTCAGCCTCACCCACTGATAATGTAACAATACTTTCCTATCGAGACAATGTATCCCGATGCTCGGAGACTTGAGCCAGTCGGGATAAACCCATTCTCGTTCTAGCCAGCCCTCCCTCACGGCGCACCTGCCAAGTATTTTCAGCCCTATCACAGGTCAGGTTCGATATCTTTGCCTTTAGTGGCTTATATGTTGTACCCAGAATTCTATTTCCCCGCTTCATCTTCATGTGCTGATAGGCTGCGTTGAGATTCCGGGTACCAAGACTTCGTATTCCACCACATCTGCTGGAAACGCATCGATCTCACGAGAATTGGAACGCTACATGCATATTAAAAATATTGAAAAGCTATTTCCGTGCACCACATTTCCAAGAGTCACCCTCATTACCACTTCACGGACCCGTGATACGAACTCCGCAAGGCCCAAAACAATGACCTGTATTCCATAAAGCATCAGCTCGTCCGCTCAGATCCATCAACTACCACCCCAAAAATCCCAACCACCCATCTTGCAATCCAAAATGCGCTTCCTCCTAACCTCAACTCTCCTATTCACCGGCCTCAATCTCGCAACCGCAGACGGATCCGATGGCTACATAATCCAAATCGGAAACGGAGCCAGCTGTCCCAAGAAAACCAAGAAAGGAGACACGGTCGGGGTGAATTTCAACGCGACGTATACGAATGGGCATCCTATCTACACGAGTGTGTATTCATCAACGGTGGCGAAAGAACTGGATTTGGTTTTGGCTGACATGCTTGTATAGATTACCCATCCTATGGGTTTGGCCCTCCTATACCATTCGTATTCAAAATCGGAGCTGGACAGGTGATTAAAGGGTATGTTGTTGTCTTCGGTGGCTAGACAACAAGATAAGTACTCGTGGCTGATGACTCTATACAGGTGGGAGCTCGGCTTCCTGGATATGTGTGTTGGCAATACAAGGTATATCTCCCTGTCTAACATCACTATTTTTCCATTTCTCAATTTACGCAACGCTAAATGCGGGATTCTGCTCTCATTAGAAAAATCACCGCACCACCTGCTTTCGGCTACGGTGTCGATGCCCTCGGACCTATTCCACTCAACACACCGCTCTGTATGTGACCCCGGCTGATTTACAAGAATACCCATACTGACTCTTAGAAAAAGTGTTCTATGTCGAACTGAAGACCGTGACGTTTGCTCCTGCTCCTTAGGTAGTAAATAGGCAGGCGTTGGTCTAGGACGCAGACCGTTTGAATGAGAGAAGGATAGGATCCCAGGACGACGCAGTGAAAAGGCAAAGCCTGTGTACTTTGATCGGAAGAAGGAAATGAAAAATCAGTTGAGATGTCAAGGGCATGCTCTTGATCCATACGGTCGTTCTCCGTGCTCCAGTGACGACCTCACTTCTTTTTCATCCTTTCCCCATTTTCATCCTTCAGCGAATCTTCAGCTTCTGGTGGCACGCTACCACTGTGACACCATGACACAGGATCGCCTGCTCAGAAAGCAGATGAACGGTAACCCTTTTACTTCGCACCGCATACATGGAGAGAAACCTCCCCACACAGATGGCGTATCAAGGTACCTAGAGCTCTATCCCAGGAGCGACAAGACCCCTCCCTCTAAACCCGCGAGCCATGCGTGTCGTCGCACAATACTTGCCAGAACCATCTCACCCATACCACACCTCACAGCACACAAGATCTTCCCGTTCAAAGCACTGGTATATTGCGCGAATTAGCCCTAAGCACTTCTTTATCACCTCAATTCAGATCCTGAATAGAGACCATCAGATTTGAGATTTCAACACCTGTTTTTGCGCTGAGTACGTGTGTGTGTACGTCTTGATATCAATCCTGGTTGGGCGGAATTTGGAACTTTCAAGTAGGACTAAGTACTTGTTATTGGTGAACAAAGAAAAAGGCTGACCTAGTGCAAGCCACACGTATGGAACAATGCAGATGAGAAAAACGAGTTGGACGGTAAATCTTATCATCTGACGAAATTCGTGCACTAACAGTGTTTCTCGTGGCAATTTCATGCGCGCCCAGCGACCCGACCCCTCGGCTATTTGTTTACGGAACATCGATCGATCTCTAGACGAAGCTAGTTCTGAATCCTGAGCAAAGGTCGCACTTCCCCTCATGCGACCCCACGAGAGAAGGGGGCTATCGCGCGCTTCGTGCACACATCACGATCCCACGTCAACTCACATCAAGGCAACTCATTCCTCATCCTCCAGATCAGCCTTCGCGAACTTCCGAGTGGGCACACCCCTCAAGAACAAAACATCCAGCTCCTCAAACGTGCGATCCTTCGTCTCCGGCAACCTGAACCACGCCCAAACCGTCGTGATGGTCGCCAGACTCGCCCAGAAGAAAGCCGTCTTGCCCTTGAAGTTCCACTTCGTCGGATTCATCATGTACGGCTGCAGGACCCCGCCCACGATATTTCCCACGTAATACGTAGAGCGGCCTAGCACGACGGTTTTGGTCCGCAGACGCGTGGCCCCGATCTCGGCGACGATGGTGTATACGATGGGCCCGACTGTCATGCTGTAGGTGCCCAGCCAGACGAGGCAGAGCGAGGCTTGAACGTATTTTATCGTGGTCGATGTGTCGACGCCCGGGACGCAAGCCAGGATGCCGATGAGGAAGAGGCAGAATACCATGCCGCAGAAGCCCGTGAGGAAGATCGGACGACGGCCCACGCGGTTCATGATGAACCACGAGATCACCGTTCCGCAAAACGCGATGCCGGTGCCGCCGAGTCCGATGCTGTAGGAGGTGTCGGCTTGGATGCCGGCTTGCTCGAAGAAATATGTAGGGGAGTAGGCGAATGCGCCGCCGTTGGTGACTTGAGAGAGGAATGCGACGCAGGCGATCTCGGTGCGCCGGAGATTGGTGCCTTTGAAGCAGTCGAAATAAGATGTCCCGAGTTCTTCCTGCTCTTCTAGACGAGTGGTGTGCAACATGAGTGCGATGGTGGCTTGGTGGTCGACGTTATCGGCGCCTTGGGAAAGACGTTGAAGAGATTGCTCGGCTTCTTCGAGGCGATTTTGGCGGACTAGGTGCCAGGGTGATTCAGGACAGAAGTAGGCTGCTATGAAGAGGGGGAGGACCTGGTTTTGTTAGTTCTGCTTACAAGTAAAGTCGAGGTACGACCTACCCAAATCCATTGGAGCGCAAATGGAATTCTGTAACTCCACTGCGTCTTGTTATTGACCAGCGCCTTCAGGATCGCAGCGGAGAGAAGCTGTCCGATAGCCCAACACAAATTCACAAATGCCGCCAAGTATCCTCTAAGCACCAAAGGACAAACTTCCATGGCGTATGCTGGACCCATCGTTGCGAAAGTCCCCCACGGAATCGAGCACAAGAACGCACCAACAAGCAGACATTCCACGTTGGGCGCAAAGAACGTAATGAAGATAAAACCTGTCATCATCACCAGACTAACCATCATCACCATTCTATGTCCGTATTTATGCGTGAAATAACCATTGCCTAATGCACCGATGATGTTACCCACCGCTTGGATGTCCTGAAGACCGGTCTGCCAGGGAGCAGAAAGTTGATAGCCGTACTTTGGTCCCGAGTAAGTGCCGTATTTTTGCTTGAAACTCGGGTACGCAAAGAAAGATGATATGAGAGTCGTATCGTATCCTTCCATGATAATTGAGGCCGAGACGAGGACGGACCAGAAGACGGCTTTTCGATAGGTCTTGATCCCTTGCCATACTGTGGTGTTGTGTTCTGTGGCAGTGGCGGCTTTGGCGGAGTCGTCGAGATGCTTTCCCGGCATGTTGAGAGCGTGCTCGGTATGTTGGGCTTGGGGTGCCTTTTCGATTGTGCTGTCCGACATGGTGCCGACGGGCTCTGGAATATCGTTGGCCATATTGAAGCGATCGAAGATACTTGTGACCCTGAGATGAAGATTGGGGAGACACACACTCTGCTCTCTGAACGGCAGAAGGATGATGCCACATGGGGGTATGTCTCTTGTTATATCCACTTCCCCAAACTCCGACTAGGTTCCCCAGAACTATCCCAGCTCAGAAACACAGGAATCATAAGTGGAGCGCCGAGAACCTTTTACGAGGTAATTCCAAAGTCCGTAGCAGTGACCATGTTCGGTATCGTGTATCATTGGTCAATCCCGATTTGCAACGGCACTCAACCTCGTAAGATTGACGTTAGTCACGCCCTCTCCCCAGGAGTAGAAATAGTCCGTGCTCCAATTCATCCATGTAAATAAGCATCAAGCGGCATATCAACCTGGGGGAGATGCGGGGGGACACGCGGGGTACTTCTACGGCAAAGCTGCATCCTAGCTTCTCATTCGTGGAGAAACTCTGCTCCCCACGCGAAATGGGAGCGAGGGTAAAATCGATGGGTAAATCGCAAGGGAAGCTTCGTGCTCTGGAAAGTGGGTGGTGATCTGGAGATGTCTTGTGACTCGGCCCGTGAACCGTACTTGCGAGCCAGTGGGAGGGGAACTCTGTAGGATTGACTGGCTGGTCTCTCCACTGGAGAGAGCGGTGACTGAATGATTTTGATAAGCGAGAACGCTGAAGTCGTAGGTAAACAACTCTTGTTTGTTCAACACTACGAACAATAAAAAGTCATAAGATTGATGGTGTATTGGGACTAGACCAGGACTCCGAAGAATGTGTTTTGAGATGTTTTGATCAACGAGAAGTGAAAAATCACAACTTCGCGTCGTCTGTGGCCGTAGTCGATACTAGCCACCTTTTCCTCCGGTTGAGGGTAGGTATTTCTTGTTCAGATGCGGAAAACGGGGGACTGGGACCTGACGTCTAGCTATGGATCACTGCTGCCAGTTGGGAAAAGACGTGTCAGTCACTTCAAGCGAAATGATGAGAGTGTCAATTCGGGGCAGGAAGGAGATCTTCGATCGCTTGACCTTGAACCGGCCAGAAGAAACTAGCAGCGAGTTCAAGTTACGCCTGGTCACCTCGACAGGATTTATCTGAAAAGTTACTTCACCAAAGCTCGGCGAGTTCACGTGAAAGTTACATCTGCTGGTTTGTGTGAGGTACAGTTCTTGGGATTCTGAGGCTATTGAGTGATAACGGCAAGCAGAATGGCTAGTATTTACAATCTCCTTTGCCCGATGTCCTCTTTTCTGTGTAAGCATTGCAGCCAGCCGCGCAAGAAATGATTCGACGCAGTGCAGTACCGATGAGCGTCCGTGGGTAACCCAAAGCCCCCCCAGATCAAAATCCATACCCGCGATGTCCATCCTAGCGACCATGCTCACGCAGATGACTGTTGTAGAGCAGAAGGTGTTTTCAATCGAAGAATCGAAGCTCTGGGTCTGACGAGATAGATACACCTGACCTAGGTTGTTGTGGACGGATCCAAACCTGAACAATAGCAGTCGCCACCGCTATGAAAGGTGTTAGTTGGGTCCTCTAGCCAGGATTGAGTGTGGTACTTGCTTGGCACACCATCCTTTCTGACCCGCTCCGCAGATGTTTGTACACGTTGACGCCTTGTTGGCAGGGCAGGTATGGACGCAGACAGGATGAAGAGGATGAGTGCTATTGTCATTAGCAGTGAAGGAACATCTGGATAGTCCACGTACTTTTTTACTCCAAGACAACGACGCTTGTGATCCCCATCGAGGCCGCATTGCGCATGTTGATTTGGTTTACACACACCAACTGCGAATATAACTTCTGCAGAGCCCAAAAGGACGAACTGACTAAGGGCGAGGATAGATAACTTCATGTTGTTTGTGTGAGTAAGTGTAGCGTAGTTAGTTGATGAATTGGATAAATTGCCTCGGTAATGGAACAGCTAGATCTCTATATACAATTTCTTGTCTCCTCGCATCGAACCCGTAATCAATAGTGTTGACATACTTGAGGAACAGCTACGCGTACCAATATATTAGAGTTGAATCAAGGAAAAGCACACGTACACGCATGGTAAGGACAATGAATCCTAACCATGCGATGTGACTGCCTACGAAGTGTAAGTAAGAGGTTCCTGCTCAACCCGAGATTACGGAGTCAGATTACTTTTTGCATTCAAGTGTGTTAAAGTATCAATTTGGTTGTAGTGTAAGTACTTTTGATGGCACTAGTACTAAATAACATGAAGCAGGGGATCACTACGAAGGGCAGCAAGGAACACATTCATTTGTATTAAACCTTAGCCTGTCTGCTACAGGGCGAAGAAATAAAATAGCTTGAAATACCTAGTCTGATTACTGCCATCCCAGCCTCTGGATGAACGTTAAATCTGAAGCTCTTCATGTTACGCCTCCGTGCAGATGGAACTTAATGTTTGTTTACAGGGAGAGGTTAGCACTGTATCACATCTTAAGCGAAATCTAGATCGAGGGTTAGCATACTAAGGCTGCATCTGATGCGACAGTTCAAACATGTTGAATGCAAAACCAGGAGAAGATAGAGCTTAAGATTACGTAAGTCACTCAACGCGTAAAGTGTAAATAAAATAACAGAAAGCCAATCATGTACTTCTCATCAAACCGGACAAAACCCGTAATCTCATCCCGCTTGAGAAGTAAAGCCAAATACCATTCAGATTTAGACTAAACGTGGGAGGCACGTGAGCGCGTGATCGTGCATTATTTTGCCGTAATTTTGGATGCTGTTAGATTAGGTCAGTTCAAAGTAAAATTTCATTTAAACTGTCGAGTCAGGCGTAAGAAAATACTGTAAGAGGACAGCAATTTTAGTGAAATTACCTGTGTTTTGCAAATGTATCTTGCTCGATTCCCTGCCTGAGACTAGATACATGTGCTCGATCACAATGAGACGTCACGTGACCAAGTTATCGCCATTTACGTCCACGGCGACACGAATGGCATTGAGGACCAGAGTCGTTCGGCCATTGAACCTGACGAGCATGTAAATGAGAACCCATCCTCACTCTCGAATCAATCTCACTTCTTGGCACGTATCGTGATGTCGTGTTTTGGGCTTCTCAATTGCCTTCCCTGCAAAGCGGCCCCAGCCCAGCCAGCCAGCCAGCCACCTTCTATCTTAGTCTCCCAGCCTCGTTTTTGCGTCAATGTGCCCATACGTGAAACCTGAATCCCCATGATGCGCGCCTTCACTCTTCCAAGATTTCTACGTGTTTATTTGCCAGTCATTTCATATACGCATCCTATCTACACAATACCTCACTCACTCCTTTAATACATTCCTTATAGTACGTACTGCAAAGCCATTGTTGAATATTCGAGGTCCGATGCTCCACTTGTAGCTACCCTACCCTACCTACCTACCTACCTACCTACCTACCTACCTACCTACCCCTCCAAGACTCCCTCCCGTCGGTCCATCCCGAGGCCCGCATCGCAGCGCAGCAGCAGCGCAGCAGCAGCGCACCCAGTCGCGACGAGACACGATACGTCACTAAGAAATCCCTACAGTACATAAGGTACCCAACAACACGAGGTGACGAGACCGTGTACAGCAGCCCAACGAAGTGCTTCGACGTGGACAAACCCGTATTGATTGCGCGTCCAGAGAAAGGAGATACATAACCTGGAAGGCGGAGGGAAGGTTGGCGATTGCGACGAGGTCAAGAAATCGGCATATAAGTGGGAAGGGAGACGGGCAGTTTCGCAGCAGAAGGGATTCATTGCAGTATAACCATTTTACGTTTGGAATCGAATACGGTGGGAGATTGAGGAGAGGAGAGTGAATTCATCAGCAGCGAGAACCAGACGGAAATCTGCAGATCCAGTGCGACGGCGAGGCGACAAGCATATCTACATCTACGACCTCGAGCCCTCTATCCCTATACTTACAAGACACAAAAGACAATCAGACAAAGAGCCTTACCATGGCGTCAACAGGAACCACCTTGTCCGGATCTGAGGTCATCGTACATCGCGTACGCACGAAATATCGATGGCCACCTCTCCAGCTGAACTTCTGGCTGTTTATAATGCTGGTTGGAAGCTCGACCATCCTGGGGATCAACGCGTATTTTCTCAGTGTGCAGAGTCAGATGAAAGCTGGAGTACCTTGGTTCGTATTTCCCTTTTCCATTTCCACCCCGTCCGAACTTTCCATCCCAACGTGGGAACGAAGTGAATATCGGAGCAGATGGAACTTGATATCCTGTTCCTTGGATAGCTGGCTAACTAGATGTGCGCAGGTACTTCTCCTACTGGGTAGCCGCCTCCTCCCTCGCCCTAATCTTCCTCCTCACCATGCTCTACCTCATCTCTCAACGCGCCCTCCTACCCGGCATCGTCATAATGGGCGCCTTTATCCTCTTCATCCTCTGGGTCGTCGGTCTCATCATCATCTCTATCCAACTCTGGGGTCCATCCGGCGTCAATGGGACCTGTAATATCTACGTTAACAGCAGACCGAGTACCGGCCCGAACATCAATACCCTGGCGTATCTGCAGCAGAGGAGTATTTGTCAGAGTTGGCAGGCGCAGTGGGCGTTTGAGTTGGTGGGGTGTGTGTTTTTGTTGTGGATGATGATTATGGCGTATCAGGTTTATCAGGATAACCGGTAGAGGCGGCGTGGGAGCGAGGATGGGAAAGGGAAGGGATATGAGAATATGGGATGGAAAATATACGCATGGCAGGATATGGAACATGATGAGGAAGCTCCGACGAGAGAAGCATGAATATACGCGAATACCAGGAAAGGGGGGGAGTGGTAAATACGGATCATGGCTGCTTTGATTTCGCATGGATATGGCGTTCTGGAGCGTATGAATGAACGGGTTTGTTTCATTGTATCATGTAGCACCTACCTGTGCGAAGAAAAGTTGTAGGTACATGTCAAAAGACATGCGCCATGTGCTGTAATACTATTCAAGTAATCATCTTCGACACTTGGTCATCCTTTTTAGATGGGGTGGGGGCGGGGGGAGGAGTGATTTCCTGTTCGTGGAGAGATATCATGATTACATTGTCACCTACGGCCATCTCTGCACATTGGATCTCGAGACTCTTCTTTTCTTCCGTATGGATTCTTGGCGTATCAAGTAGAAGTAAGTGGTAGTCAGTCAGCCCATCAATACCGATAGATAATCTCCGCCAAGTCATGCTAGCTAGCTATAATGCACTTTCTACCTATTTCTTTGGGGGACTCATGCAGCAGATTCGTGGGCTGAAGTAAGAGATAGATAGGATGGCATTCTTGGGTTTAAATGTGTGATGGGATGTGATGAGATGAGATGGGAGGCGGGTCGGTAGGTGGATGCATAGAGGGTAAAGACAATTGAGGTGGGAATACCTGGGCGTGTTATAATGTGTCATTGGTGAGAACCTTGTGTGTGTGTGTATGTATACCACCGGATGGGAAGAATCTCTCTCCCATCTCCCAACTCCCGAGAATAAGATTGATTAATCCATCAAGGTTGCCTGCCTATCTACTTATACCTATTTTTTTTTCACTTGTAAGATATACCCACCCGGATAAGGTTGCTCTCGTCTTCTTGTTTACGCCCGTCTGTTCGTCCACATACTTCCTTTCCCATCCTATCTACCGAGTTTTCTTTAGCCCTCACATCATCCGGTAGGCATTATCTACATACCTCCCTCTCATTCACCATTCACTAATAACCTCCTTCCTCCCTCTTACACACAGAACTAACCCCACTTCTTTACCAGTTACCAGCCCAGTCCAGCTGAATACTACTCCTCCCAACCAATCACATCTCCATATCCTGCTCCAAGCGCAGGGGTCAAGCAGCTAAGGTTTGGCGTGAGCTTGTTTCGTTCTGACGGAGTTGATTGAGCCGATGAGCTGAAGAATAGCGGGGTCGTGTAACCATAATCATAATCATACTAGCTGGGTAGGTACAAGTACTAGGTACATATCTACACATCTACATACATAATACCCCTCCCCCTCCACCCCTCCAATCTTTCCTCTTTCATCCACCAACACCGCACCAGACATAACCCATCAGACATCAAGATACTCGCCGATACTTTCTGTCCTACCTATAGACATATACGGATATACGTTCGACCTACAAACAATCGCAGATATGGATTTCCTCAAGAAAGGCGCAGACATGCTGAATAAGAATAAGGCGAGCGGGAGTGAACAGCCCGCTCAGGCTCAGGCTGGTGGAGCTGCGCCGGCTGCCGGACAACCTGCTGCTGCTGCTGGAGGACAGGATTATGGCGATAAGGGTATGTCTTTCTTCTCGCATCTTCTTTCTTGGGTGTTCAGGGTCTGGGGTGGGTATTGTGGGATGTGGTTGGATCGATGAGGAATATGGAAATGGAGAGAGGAACCGAGATCGAGGAGGAAGAGAGGAGGAGAAGATGGAGATATAGACGGATCTGAAGAATACATGCTGATACTAAGGTGATACAGCATTCGACTTCATCGCCAAGAAGACTGGTCACCAGATGGATCCCAATACCAGCGAGAAGATCACCGATGGAGCTCGTGGCTTGTACGAGAAGCAGACTGGGTTCGTCATTCCGATTCTTCATCTCTATTATACCCTACATTGATCATGTCTCTCTTGAGTCTCCGTACCCTTTCGATCATGTGTCAAATGATACTTCCTCTCTTCTGTAGCAGAAATCCACCTCATTCACACGAGAAGATCATCGCACATCCCACACATCACATATCCTAACCCAGTGTCGCGTTTTTAGCTCAAAGGTTGATGCCAAGTACTCCAACTAATCGCACTTCTCTGGATGCAGGAACAAGGTCGATCCTAAATGGTCGAACTAGATCTGGTATTGGGATTGTGGGATCATGATAGGAATGGCTTGGAGTTTCTGGGCTGGATGTGTGGATGGATGGACGGATGGATGGATGGTAGAACTGGGCGGAGGAATTGAATCATCACCGAATACACTTTCTCACATTCGCTTTACCATTTCCTTGATAATTCCTTCCCCGCCCTTTCTATTATTGCGCTTCTGGCGCTTCTGTTGTTGATTCTGCGCCGACAAAAATCGACATCTTTCATGTCCTTACCCTGAGCTCATGCTCATGCTCATGCTCATGCTCATGCTCATTATGAAATAATTCTATCCTCAACTTGATTCTTCTGTTCACTCGTTCGTGTTCTCTATTAGTATGTCTGAAGTCTTGATGTTGCGCTCTCTCTTATACTACCCGACGCCCGTCACGAACTTCCACCGTACAAACTCGGCTCGACTACCTCGGATCGACCATACAAAGCCATCGACCACCAGATTTTCATCGACCGTACAAAACCCACCATCGACCAGTCATCGACCTTACATAATCATCATCGACCATCGACCACCCAAACTCATATAATCATTATTGACTATGCAAAATCATCGACCTTACATAATCATCATCGACCCTAAGATAGATGACTGCCCGCACGTGTGATACGATACGTACAGTCTCAGGTCCACCACCTGATACCGGGGCGCTTATCCCACGCGGCCGCCCGGCCGCCCGCGCGTATGTCGGCAATGCGATGCGACCGCGACACTTCATGGCTTCAAGTTGGTTCAATCATTCATTTATTCAGCTGCGCGATTCCTGCCCAGCACCCCCAATGCGACGCAATGCAAGGTAAAGCAATGCATGTTGAAGAGAAATCCAAAGTTCATCCTCCTCACACCCACACACTCACACTTCCTATAACAAATACTGCCATCATCAGGACCCCACAGGAAAACCAGATCTTGTTACCATTAACGCCTCCGCTATCCACTGACGGTTTGCACTCGCACTCGCACACGCACTCGCACTCGGAATCTCCATCTTCATCTCCCCCACAGGTCGTCACTACTGTATTGGCCCTAATCAGACAGCAACAGCAAGGCCGAGCGATAGGGACAGACTTTCCGCAACAAGTCAGGGCGACACCGTTGGAATACCACGATCTATTGGCAGAATTGGAAAAGGAGCCTCAACTGAAGGCTTTCGTAGATGAGAAGCTCAGGTATGCTGGAGACACCCTTCCTTACCTCAACAACACAGAAAGACGCAGACTGACTGACCCTCCCTCCCGCAGATGGGAATACAACCCCCTAAACACGACGTTATCTCTCCAACCTATGCCTACAGTCCTCCATGATCACTTCGCAGACCAGCTCGCGGAAACAACTGTGACACAACTCAAGAACATTGCCCTCACATCCGACAACACCGAGCATTCTACTTTCGCCGCTCAAATATCCACCTTAGGATCCGGAACACTACTTCTACGGGAACATGGTTTGGACAGCGACAGGGAGGAAATAGATTCGGCAGATATACATATCACGAAACAGCCAGACAAGTCGTTTCATCACCCGGAGGCCGTCTATCCAGGCGTCGTGTACGAGGTAGCTGTTACGCAGGGTTTTAAGAGCTTGAAACGTAAGGCGTGGACATATATCCAATCATCTGGCGCGAACATCAAGCGGGTTGTAGGTTTCGAATTGGGAAATCGAGGGGGGAAAGAGGCGCGCGTTTCAATGTGGAAACCTCTTTACATCACTGATGAAGTTGGAGATGATGTCTTGACTGTCGAAACCGTGATTGATCGCAAGGTATGTCGTTCGTGTTATTGTTTGCAAAAAAGCTATAACTGACATTCATCTCAGCTCTTCCGCTCCTCAGATGGATCTCCCGCGAACTCCACACTCTCCATTAGCCTCCCCCTCTCTGCATTCGCAACATCCGAAATTGCCACTTTTCCCTCGGACCCCTCCACACCTAGCATCACCATCCCCTACACCTCACTCATCACCTATCTCCAATCTGCAGAGTCCCACCAACGCGTCATCGACCCCGGAAAAGGCGAAGTACCAACTGGGAAGTTGACAAAACGGCCTGCGAAAAGAAAGAGACTTTCTACAAGCTCGGTAGAGGAATTGTCGATTGAGAGAGAAGGGGAGTTTTGTTCAAGGGAAGAGGAGGTCGGCGAGGGAGAGAAGGGGGATGGAGAGTTTAGAGGGAGGATAATTGCAAGTGGTGATAGTAGGATGAGTAGCAGGAGTGGGAGCAAGAGAAGACATCCGAGATGAAGAGGAGACGAGGCACGTGCAAAATCGATATATGCTGCGTTTGTTTGCTAGCGACCGAGGCAGAGGAACGTAAAGGAGTTAGTGGAGGAGCGCGCGCGTCTAGCTTGTGCCTTTTTTTACTATTAGTCAATTCCTAAAGCAATCAACGGAACTATAGGCCCCAGCGCCGACTTATTGCCTACGCAGAGGACGTGAAGCAGGCTTAGGGAGTAATTTTGCAAGGAAGTGAGGATATAAACGGTGATAGAGCGACCTCCTCGTTTACCCTTTCCATCTCCTTACTCATCAAGAAGTCGAAGCAGTCTTTCTCGTACAAGCGAATGATAACGACTGACTTCTTACACTCGAGTTCGGTGAGCTTAGAGTGAAAGTTGTGGAGCCTTTTCCCATCAGGCAAATGCCAACAGCCAGTCTATAGTGCAATTCCAAAGTAACTCTAATTCAGACAATGAATTTGATAAGAAGATCCCTTACGTTGTATGTGTGTGTCGAGTGCGGTCTGGCCTAGTATGCAACTACTCTATAACCTCTGTAGCCGAGCACTTGAGTTATCGTCGGCTATCGTGGTGACTTTAAATTTTGCACCCCAATACAGGTGGGGTCGTTGGTATCAAGCGAGCTTAGGTTTTCCTACCCGTTGGAGTAGCGCCGAAGAAGGAAAGGGATGTGAATGTAATAAGGAAAGATGGTATGCGAGATAGAGCCATCCGAGCTTGTTACTGCCTTGGAGCGATAGCAGGGCACATCTTCGTGTCATATTACATAGAATATATCTTGTCCTGTAACACTGCAACACCTGCAATACCTGCAATACTTGCAACACCTGCAGTGTCTGCAGTGCCTGCATAACTTGAGGCAGATCCAGAGGTTGACCCAAAGAATGCAGAATCTATTATATAGGTGGAGTTCCTAAAAACACTATCTCATGTTGAAGTTACGAGCAAGACGCCCCTTTTTCTGATACTGGCGTCACATATAGCAGGGCCAGAGTTCCAAGATGGAGCAAGCTGTACCCAAGGCGAAAACGGACTCAGTAAGCGCAAAGTCAAAACGTATATGCGATCGACTAGGTATCGACCGCGAGTTACTATACAAGAAGAGCTTTCTTCAACGACGGAACCTGGACCACCATATCAAGAAAGCTCATGGAGTACCAGGTCCGGGTCTCATCAATTAAACAGTTGGAGACGACACGACGCTTTAAAGACTACAATTCAGCGACGAACCTCTAGGTGCCTGTCTTGAGTTTCTTTGGGAGAATGACCGAGAACCCTTGCCCAAAATCCTTATTTCATCCACTAATATCGTGATTGCCACACTTGGGCAGAAATGTGATAACATGAGACGGGAAATATTGACGTGTAGAGGATGCCACCCAGGATCTCAGACAACCGATCATATCCAGCTCGGGTGCCACAGACATTGGTTATAGCAGAAGCTCAGACAGAATCAGATCAACCTTTATAGACTTAGCCACTGCCTTGGGTATCGCCAACGAACACCGACCAGAAAGGGCAATACTCGCTATCCAATAGTTCAAAGACGCCATGATACACCGAATCCAGCGAGGTCTTGGAACAAAGAATCGGAGGGGAAAAGGTGGGAGGATGGTGAGACAGAAGAACCGCAGCAAACGAATAAGGAGCAAGCAGGGGAATTGTCTTCAAGACGTGCTACAATACGATATGAAACGATCACGTATGTGGCTATGTCAACCGCTAGCTCTTGACTAGCTGTCGCAGGAAGGAAAGCGTCACTTCGACGATTAACACGCAAAGATTTCTCAAGACTGGGGAGTTCCAAGGAATCCTATCGGGACGTGTGTCTTCGGCGCTGCTGCATGGAGGGCACTCTACCCTTCCTTCGCAGCTTGCTAATTGTTTTCAAGTGCAGTCAATCCCGACTCCCTGGGCTGAAGGAATGTAAGCATTCAAAATACATACGGTACATATAGTTGAGTCTACTGATGACAGTGAGCGTATGAATACGAAGATCACAATATATATCTCACACGCGCTATGGTATGGTTTGCTGATAGTAGATGTAATCGAAGCGGGCCAGATCTCCTTAGCCTTGTTGACTCTGGGCCTTTGGTGATGTATAGTTCTCACACTCGCGAACCAGATCCTATGTCGACTGCACATAATTTGGGAATCTGATGTAGAGAATCAGGGCCCGAAAGAACATCATGCATGCAAAGGCAAGATTCTGGCGCTAGTGTGGATTTCCCATGCCTGGACATTTTGAAGAGGCACCGAGAAACTCCTGATTTACTTTTAGGTATTACGCCTAGCTAAAGGGCATAACTATATCCTGGTGCCTACACGTTCCAACTAGTATAAATACGCAACATTTAGGTTTTAGCTTTCTATTGAAATCTAGGAGTAAGAGTCCTATAGTCGTAGTAAGTATCGGCTTTTAAAAACGCAGATTTAGGTTAAAGATAGTCGCCCGGACTTAACTTATCTATTTTAGTCTTAGAGTAAGAGTTTTAGAAGTATTATTACTTTCTCGTCGTACCTTATCCTTTAGCATAATAAGGATAGTAGTAACACTAAGATGAAAGAGACTATAAGCTAGGAGGGCCTACTTCACCAGATTCGTCGTACGGGAGACTTGTGGCGAGGATATTGGGAAGTGTATAGTCGGGGAGTCAGAAATCGCAACCCGATGATGACCTAGTTAGACCAGATATAAGGTATTGGATTTCCTTGGAGGACTGTTTTGGATTGGGATCTATAAAGATCGTCAGATTGTATAGCGAAATAAACTGCGTGATATAGTCAGTCACAAGCTCGAAAACTTCCGTAAATCCTGAGATTCTGTGGCGCGGAGTGTTTGTCGGCTCGGAGGTTAGCCCGTTCATCAATTGATTCCCGATCTGGCGACGAGCCATGATTCACGTTATCGCTTGCCGCTAAGAAAAGTATTAATCTATACTTATTTAAATCGCAGCCCGCACGTTTGTAGCTCGACTAGAGTATCTCTCGACACGCCGCACGATATACGAGTCAGTGTGCAAGCCGGCATTTAAATGCCTAAAAGGAATGCAATACGCGCGCAGACAGTCAAAGAAGCCCAAGCGAAGAAGAATTCAAATCCAGGTGCCGGAATATTAAACGGCTTCCCTTTCGAGGGACGGCGCAGCATCAAATGGTTGGAGCTGGTTATGATTAGTAGACGTTGTAGATAGCCGACTGCTGGGCCTCTACTAGCGGTTCTTCTCAACAAAAATCGGCTCAGATCCTGACATCTCAGTGTCCTCCCCAGCCAGAAGTGGCTCATGGTGGAATCATTTCCTCCGACGCAAGTAAACATCTTTATATCTTAACTTCTAATCTAGAGTAACTAAAAAATCTCTGCTAATTGTTGATTTCGACTCAAGCGTTGTGTCTCCTGGTGCATTTCTTCGAGAGCTTTCTTGCTAGCTTTTCGATTCGGACGACTAAGAAAGTAAGAGACTTAATTATTTCTAAATAACGGGATGCTTCATAGGAGGGACATGGCTGTTGAAACTTTAAAGTCAAAGTTCACGGCGACAAAGATCGGAATGTCAAACTGAGACGTCTGACGGAACGAGAAGCTGCTGCGGACCGGAGGAGAGGAGCGGTCAGGGATACGAAGCGCATAGAAGGCACTCTAGGAGTCGTAGTCGAGA
Organism: Rhynchosporium graminicola; assembly: GCA_900074885.1. Classification (NCBI taxonomy): domain Eukaryota; kingdom Fungi; phylum Ascomycota; class Leotiomycetes; order Helotiales; family Ploettnerulaceae; genus Rhynchosporium; species Rhynchosporium graminicola. The sequence goes on from FJUW01000006.1 coordinate 749,799, forward strand.
ATCTACAGATGCATGCAACTACTCGGTCGAGGCCTCAGTGCCTAACCGAAGGACAAGGAGGATACGAAGGCGAAGAGAGTGAACGTGAAAGGAGGGAAACAACCTCGATCGTGTAGGGTTATCCAAAGCTCGCCATTGATTCAGAAACGACTTTTCTCTTCTCAAGACTCTCTCTGATCCTGCGGAAGCGGTCGTGGTAATGATCGCCAGAGCGAAGAAACTAGCATCCTCTACTTTCGCTATTCGAGAAATGGAAAAAGTGACGACTTTCCAAGAGCTTCGGCATGCTCCTCGCATTCCGTTTCTTGACCGGTGTCTTCGGCTCGCCTGTGCTCGTAAATCGCTCTATTAGCTTTAACTTAAGCTATTATTTCTAATCTTTCTAAACAGAATAGCGTTTATATTCACAGGAAAGCGCCTTAAAACGCATCGCCACGTCACGAAATGCGAAGGGAAGATGGAAATACCGAGCGATCGTGGAATGGTCGAGCCTACGAGTGCTACTGCCGAAGTCCGCGCCTGGGTATATGGTCGCTTCGACCTTGGTGAGTGTAAGACTTTGTAATTTGGCCAACTGCAAACTTCCTGCTGCTGTAAACGAACTCAACAGATTGACACTGGTAATTTGACTGATCTGACAGGTTTGCAATCGAGCTATTCCACTACTCGCGAAAGATTGCAAAGTAGATCGGGCAAGAGCGTTTACGGGTAATGGGAAGTCGAGTGTAGATTATTCCCGCTGGAGAAATCATTATGAATGTGGTTGATAAACAACCTGATCTCACGATACAAGAAAGATATCATTTTGTGGTTGAGTGAACCCTTTTGGTTAATCTCGTTGCTTGCGACTTTTGGTTATGATATATATAAAAAAGTATAGCTTTTAGAAAGGGTTCTATTAGCTTTACTTCTTACTTTAAACTACTTATATTATTGGGGAAAAAAAACTTCGTGCGACTCTTTTCGAGGCTGGCGCTGAAAGGTAAACAAAATTAGGAACAAAACATACCACGAAGACGCTCCCATGCGCGTTTGTTTTCGGATTATTTGTTTTTGTTCTTGTTGATTTGGACAGACAGGTACAGACAACGTCAACAAAAAAGCCCCGAAGAGTCGAAGCCACCATCCTCATTGAAGAGCCAGAACTTTGATCCTCCTCAAAATGATACTCTTCAGATAGCTGATAATAGCTCCTTCATGTCGCCGATGACTGATTCCGCAGACTTGGCATTTCGGATTTCAAGCTTGAAATTGGGACCGCTGGGGCAGCGCGTTCGTCACGCATAGTCGATGTTCTTGTGTGTACATTTCCCACACCATCTCTGACATTTCTGATTGGCCCTGGGAGTTAGCCAGTTCTTAATCTTCTCGGATCTCTCTCTCCAGATGGGCTCGATACGTTTGATACGTACTTTGGCATTATCTCTAGGTTTACAGAAAGCAGAGAAGTTTCTTGTCGTTTCCATTCGAGCTGTCGTCAGAAAGAAGAGCGATTTATGACATGGAGTGAGTCAAAATATATCCAAAGCGTGTTCAAGGCGTTACAGCGAAACGCGCGCGTCAGAGCCAGATTGGCGGGAGCATCAGAATCTTATCGCAAGATTAGAATCTCTGCACTTTTGAAAATTTATGTGGTCTTAGGTGTAGCTTATAGGTTTTTAGTTATAAAAGGAATAGGTCAGGAACCAAACTATGAGATTCTTGGGGGCCGTAAGCAAAGTTTCATAATAAACGTGGAGACTTCCCAGACTTGTGTACTCAACCCTCTCGGAATAAGCAAAATTATAGTATACTTTGCGCGATAAGGGACAATTGATACTCACAAACTAAGCATGTCCCCCCATCAATCAAGCGCTTTTAGTGTTCCTCTGTGAAGAAGGGCCTATTCTCAAGGGGAAATACCTTAACTTGCTCGAAAACTTCACTAGTGTTCGTGTGTCTGCGGGAGGCCGGGGCAAAGGTCCTTGAAAAACCGAGAAGTTTCTAGTGCTGGAAGTGGCGTAGAAGAACGGTTATTGGTCTTTAGACGGGTCGAGTATCCATGGATAGTGATAGTTTCTGGACTTCGTCAGGACCTGGCAAAAGGATAAACGGGTTCAGAGGTAAATAACAGTGATATACGGATCTGCTCACGAAAGTACTCGTGCTCTAATCCTTCGACAAGGTTTTGCATATGGCTTTGGGGTTCCTACCTATTATTCTCTTCCACTTATCAAGCCGTAAAAGGAGAGATTGTGACGGCCCCGGGTGATGATGAGCTAAGTACAGTTAATTACAAAACAAGCTTCAGTCTGTCCTCTTGAGCGCTGGCCGTATATGCTTGTCATCTTTTACAGAGGTAATCGGTAATGTTTTTAAGCGGGCAGAGCGGGAAGTCGAGGGACTGTAGTGCAATGGTCGGCCATTGCCAACGCCACCTTGAAAGCTGTCAAAAGCGCTATAGTGAGTACTGTCGCATGAAGCGGTAGCTTGCGAACTTGAAGAACATAGCAGCATTCCAAGTGACGTCTTTTGCGTGAACCCAAACGAACTCTCATTTTATAGCCCGAGTGCGTAGACATCTATCTACACTCCCAAGAACAATGGCGTAAGCAAGATCCTTACAAACGAGTACTACGATATCTTCAGCTTTGGATTTAAGATCCAATCTACAGGCACCAAACGTAATCCTGTCTTAGCTCACCAGAAGCGTGCTCTGTTTTTTTTTCAGCGCTTTCATTTAGAGCGCTTGCTTAATAAGAGCCTGTTTAGCACAAGAGTATCAATATCGACTTGTTTATTCAGAAGCTGGGGAATCTGGGTAAACCTGATCAGGGTAGTGATATAGCCAAGAAATTCATCTATTCGGAATTTAATTTCCTTGGAGAAATGGCTTTCGACGATTTTTAATATGTTGATTGGGGTAGATTGTGAGACTTGGTAAAAGCGTCGGATCCTTGGCTTGAGCCGCTTGATCTTATGCTCGGGGCTTGTGCTTCGGGTTACGCTTGTGGACATTCTATGGCGCCAGGCTCTTCTTGTCAAGCTCGCTTAACGTATTCCATCTAAATGGACTTTCGGTTCCTGTGTTAAAGTGATCAAGTAAAGCGATGTAAAGACCGCTGTATGATTGTATCAACTTCTTAGCCTCAATGCAGTCAAGAGCCTGATCTTTAGCAGCAGACTTCAAAGATAAGGTGAGCAGTATAACTGCCTGATGAAAGTTATCAACAAATTCCGCAAGGGCAGTGTGTCCCAAGCAGAAATGGAAGCGCCTTCATAGAACATGGCGCAACTATGATAAAGCTTTTCTTTCTTGTATATAGCGTGCCTGATTAACCTCACAAAAATCTGGCGGCTGGTGAAAGTAGTGCCTCGATTATTCAATTCATCATCTACTTAGAAGTATACCGAAAATTGAGCAGCGCAGTACGCTTGGCCTATCTTACTTAGGTCGTCGACATCGAGGTTGCCTCTGCAACACAGCTGGAGTATCTAATGGCCGTCCTGAAATAGAGCGCGTGCATTTTTCGGAAGATATCACGGAGCACACCTCATCTTTCCTCGAGTGTGACTGTTGTAGGGCACTACGTCCCAAGGGGAGTAAGTTGATCAATCATCCAGGGACTATTTGCTTTAATGACTATTCTAGACTGAATTGTACGTCTCTCCCTGGGCTAATACACATGACTGAGGTTCTGGAACGCGCTATACGTCTTCAAGCCTGAATACTGGATTAATCCAGGCTGCACCGACGTCAAGTTAACAAGCCGGCCGTTCTCTCCCGACCCTCGCGTCTGCCCTAGAGAACTGTTCGTCTTGACGGCAGTTATATTTTGTCTCATATCGTTTTCTCGACTCGGAACAACAGTAAAGGTGCAGCTTTCTGATATAAATAGTTTCCTTCGACGGAGTGATAGAGCTCGATCGGCTGCAAATTGTATATGTGTCTTCGAAGTGTGCGTCAATGAAGAAGTTGCGGACCTGAAAGGTAAAAGCATCAGCACGTCTCCAGTAAGATCGTACGCGTTCTATCAACAGTCTCCATAACAGGGTTAGTTCTTGTACAGTTCCCGAGTTTAAGCCTATAAGTTTGACGTATATGTACGTCAGGAGTATTCTAGTGTAGGAGAAGATAGGCCTTACTCAGGCAGAGGCGCTTGAGCAGTGGAGGCAGAGGGCAAGTGGGAAACTTATATATTAAAAATTGGAAGATCAATGAAAGTAAGTAAACTCAGCCAAAGCAAGTATATTTGTATTGAGCTTTCTCATGGAGGCCACCTATATGCCAAGACAGAATTTTCTCCTGGATTCTCTTCAAATCCGAGACCGTGTTTCTTATGCCTTCTTGGAAACAAATGACCTTAGCAGACACCTTTGCATCCTCGATCCTCCTCCTAGCCTCCTTGAAATCCCCGTCTGTTTCTGTCGCAGTATCCGTGATGTATGACAACAGGGCGCTTGTCTGTATGTCATCACAATTACCCCATAGTACTGTGGCAGCGTGACGATAAGATTTCTCCTAATAGGTATAGCATGTGTCGCAGGTCATTGGGCCCTTTATCCCTTGCTGTTTAAATCGTTAGCCTTATCACAAAAGAGCAAGCTCTCTGTGAAGGTTACTATTGACAGCTCTGAAATGTTTTCTGAAAGACAAAGTGTAACGTTGCTAGGACTTATCTTCAACGTATAGGAATAAATCATAAGACCGAAGTGTTATTCAGATTGTAGGTGGTGCTATCCGGGCTTGTAGTAGCTGAAACTAAAAGAGGAACTTACCGACGTATCAGCTTTACAATTATACGCAGACTTCACACAGTTAGAACATGTAAACAACTCTTTGTAACCTGCTTATGATTATTGACTTACATTCTGGCAACAAGCTGTTCCTTGCGGTTGTGGCCAACCCGCCGAATGACATATGCATGGACCCACAGCCTGTGAATTATCCAACCTGGCGCAACAGCGGTTCTGCGAGTCGCATACAATGCTCCGCTCCTCGATAAAGTCCCTTGTAGTCAGGCTGTCTGAAGTGTTTTCGGTCGGAACTCCTGCGGCAAGGCTGGATATATAGCCGCTGACGAGGAAGAGAGCGAGTATGTGTCGTGCCATGGTTATTGGTTGAAGGGTATTTGAGGCAACTGGTCCTGATCAAGTAGAGGTGGGGAATATGTGATCTCGGGTGGGTAAGAACTGTGCAGCAAGTACTGTTCAAGTATCCTTTCCTTACGAAAGGAATCTCAATATAAAACGTTTTTACAATTTGTATCCATATCTAAATAATATTTTACTATAAACCTAATTCGAATGAAATATACTGAGTTTTGGCCCAAAAAAGACAACTATATGCTGTCTGTGCGTAATAGTACAATATTCAACCCGTGCAAGGGGTATTGGCTAATCAGCTACGGAGATGCGCTTTCTCGAACTTTTTCTGAAGGTATTAGATTCGGGGTTGAAAGTATAGATAATACATGGTTGATCTTTATGGCCTACCTATATACGAAGTAGTGAGCGAAGCTTTCGTACGGGACAGCCCAGGTAGGTCTCGTCTAGCACTATATGTGATACAATTCGTGTCCACAATACTCCTGTGGAAAACATTAAGTAGCGATTGACTACGCTGGAATAGACACAGACCTAGACCTCTATCCCGTACGTAAGGAAATCAGGCTAGTAAGGCTCAACTCCTCAGGAAACCTGACTATTCTCGCCCTTGGCAACCCTTCTCAATTTGAATTTCCACTTTTAGAAGCTTAATATGAACTTCTTTGGTGTAATAACACAAAAGTGATACCGTAGTATCAAACCAGAAGGGCTTATACTTTATATCAATTAAAGGAAGTTCAGTCTACAAGAGGTAGACTAGCTCATTTCGTAACAAAAGCCTCGTAATTTTTCATTATTGGCCGATTCAACTACTCCTAATCGTGCCAGTAGTAATTCCCCACATGGTGGCAAGTTTGAAGTGTACTACTTCGTACATGGCCGATTAAATGTAGATTCAGCGTCCGTGCGCGCTTCTTTATTCAAAATACTATACAATTCAGCTTGCATGAATTCTATTTCAAATTTTGTATATCCTTATTACATAGAGCTATATGCGTATGCAAATTTTCCGCTTTTCAATCGATATAATAATCATTACAGGACGCTGTTTCTCATGAGTGTATGCAGGGATGTCAAATTTACGTTTATTTGGCCATGTACGAAGTACGTTCCGCCCCTCCGGGATGCCCCTGATCAACTTGCAACACGTAGCAACATGGGACAGCTAACTATTGGCATGATAAGGCCTATAGTACACTAAGTACGAGAGGGGGTTTGTAGTGGGTCTCGTACACCAGGGTATTCTACTTCAGTATTTACTGTAATTTATGGAGAGAATTCCAAAGCCTGATTGGAAGGTCGATCTCTCGGCACACCCCGGGGTGTGCGAGACCAGCGCAAACCCCCTTTTGTACCCAGAATCACAAGCCGCAACAAAGCATGTCGAATCGAAGTGTATCTAGGTAAGGTGGCCTGGACTTCAATGGACTGAACTTCCCTATCTCATTCATCCTCTTGTTACCTTTCTGGTACAGTGTAAACCTCTTGGAAAAGTACCGCAGATACGAATGTTGATACTTAACAAATGAGCATTTAAGCCTTGAAATAGACTTTAATAAGTCGCATTAATAGTATTAAAGGTTATTGAACGACTACGAGTTTTTCTACTTCTAATTAAACCAAAATAGAAAGCAACTCCTGTACGTCGCATTTCCGTAAAATTTTCTCAGCTCTCAATCATAAGAACTCTACTTTGCTGTTTAGATTCTCCTCGAGACCTCTATTATTAGTTTTGCATTCGATCAAAGACGCTATTTACCTCAAATGTGCAGAGAATTGATTCTATAAGCGATCCCTAGAAGTCATCAGTTATAAACCCATTTATTTCCTCTCCCGAAGATAGATCTATAACTACTAATCTCGCAATTCGAGACAGTAAGACTAACGCTATCATTTCCCAACACGATCATCACAATAAACGAGGAACCCGGTAACTCGAGCGATTCGTCTATTTGATCTTAAGTATACTATGCGTAGATTTTGAGGGCTCTTGGAAATGAGCCCATCTTACAGGATATAAAACGATAATATATCTTCCTAGAGCGGTGATAACACAGGGTGATTTGCAGGTACTTACATTGGTGAAGAAGCTTTTCAGGTGAATCACGACCTTGGGAGCGAGTAGAAGGGCACTTTTCAGTTCGCCTTTATACCTATTGCCGATATAGACGACTTCTTTATATTAAGACTTGTTTGGGAGGACTTTACCTGACCTGTTAAATAAGGTATTGATTGACGTGCTCGAAAATGCTCGGTGCGCCCTAGTATTATATACTACCAAGGAAGGATTGGATCAGACTTAATCCAGCTTTACACTAACTAACGACTAGTCAGCGTAGTAGCGAGTGTTTCGGCTACAAGGGAAACAAAAAACACGATCAATAGTTATATGTCAGCGCTATACTTAGTATCTTAAAGCTGTGGGCTTTATGTTATAATAACTCCATTTTGGGGTGATAGGTGCTATATCTCTTCTCTACATCTCTCACTCTCGTATATAAACGTAGATGAGGATATAAGGAAGTTGCTGGTTACTATCGGTTGATGAAGTGAGGTGCGTTTACATGTTTATCAATGTAGTAGCTGAAGCTCTGCTTCCCAAGACAGACTCTCAACAATACTGGCGTTGCCTACAAGCAGCAAGCGCCAGTTGTCGACAGACAATTCAAGAACCGACTCATCTGCTTTCTGCACCAGGCACACCGCGGGAGTGAGTGCTGATCTATATAGGTACTACTACTATTGACAAATTGTCCCGTATCTTTCACGAGAAGGACCATACACTCAGCCATGCTGCCGTCTCACGAGTGTGCCAGTTTGCTTGGATCATGTCGACCCTCTACCTCCTCCACGGCTTCTTTTGCGGCAGATTCTGTCTCTCGACCCTCTTCTCCTGGGACACTATCATATGGATGACATCCTAGCTCCTCATCACAGTCGCTTTAAGGGTATACGATATCGCTATCGGGACACTCAAGGCCACCTCTATCAAAATCTTCGTCTCGTTTTGCATCTTTGTTAGTGTACCTAATACCCAACCTCATTGGCGATGTCTGGTTCCGGGTCCATAGAGAGCGTCCTACTATGGGTTGGAAGACGACCCTGTTGAACTCTGGTACGCTCGTGCTGTCGATTATATATACTGTATATTCTCCAGGCGTGCGTTATGATGTATATAGTCCGACGCATCCGATTAGTGCTACTAAAGCTAGCGGATCTAGATCTGGATCAGATTATGACATTCGTAGTTACATTGATAGCTGCTCCTCCGTACTTGACTCCTGTATGGTGGGATCATGGTTGTGTTTATGTAGCTTCTTTATATTTTAGATTCCTTATTGTTTCCATAGTAAGGGCCCAAGTGGAGGATATAACATGGAAGGTCGGGTTGGATTAGGTTAGGTTAGATCAGGGACCTCAACGAATCCAGCTTGTAGTTATGATTAAATACAGCGATATATATAGCAGGCATAGCGAGCGAGTTGTCGGGCTTTAGACGAGACAAGATATATCCAGCTACTATAGCTAGCAAACGACAAAGGACTCCTCCGGCTACCACAACATAACAAAGACAAACAGCATGTCCCATGAAACCTAACCTAACCTGCTTACCTCACCTACCTACCAACCATCCACTCCTTCTCTGTACAAGATAAGATACCTACCTACCTATCTACCTTCCTTCCTGCATTCCTTCCTTCCTTCCTTCATTATTCATACATACAAGTAACATCCCTCATCTCTCATCTCTTCTCTCTTCCCTCCTTTCACCCCGATCAAAGCCATACACAAAGTAAAGTATCGAGAAAATATACATCGCAAGCGAGACACGACACGACACGACACGACACGACGAGTCCCAACAGAGAACCGTCCAGGAAAAGATTTTTTCTTCTTATCAATCTTGCTACGTTCACAGTTCCCTTTAGGAAGAAAAAAAATAAAATAAAGAATTGGACGTGGCTTGCCCGCCCCGTCTGTTCATTCCTTCCTTAGCATGAATGAATGAATGAATGAATGAATGAATGAATGAATGGATGAATGAATGAATGAATGACCCATACATCTTTTTCAATATTCCAAACATACTTGGATTTGGATTTGGATTTGGTGAGGTGAAGAAGGGAAGGGAAGGAGAAGAAAGACGATTCCAAAGGGAAGAAGAAGAGGGAGAGGATAGGGAGGAAGAGAGATAACATGCTCGACTACCCTCCCCTCCCCTCCCTTCCCCTCCCTCTTTTGAGGTAGATAATATGTTAAGATCAAGACCGTGAAATCATTCTCTCTTTGACTCACACACCTACCTACCTACCTATCTATCTATCTATCTATCCACAACATCAAGCACAAGCACAAGCATACTCGACCTCGACCTACGGACTCGCACTCAACCAACTATCGCCACTACCTCTACCACAGAGTAATATCACCTACCGACCTACCTCGTAAGAAGAGATCAACACAAGTCCTTCACAGAATCTAATGCAATATGATCTAAAAGAAACGTAGATAGATTTCTCAATTACACTTCCTAACGCCTCATATCTCTTCTCTTCTCTATATACACATCTTTGCTCTTCTCAAGCAGCCCTCACCCATTCACCCACTCACGGACTAACAAGCAGAGCCACGTTCGCCAAACGCCTTACTCTAATCTACACTACACTACCTACGCCGAGGCAGCAAGTACGCTCGTAATCAGACCAGACCAGTCCAGACCCAAATCAAAACCCTCTATAATGTTCTTCCGGCTTCCAGTCCCGTGTTATGTCCTGGCAGACCGACCGAGCACTGTGCTTTCTTTTTCATTCCGTTCCTTCTCTGATGACAAGCGACCAGTGACCGCTGTGGCTCGAATTGGAAGCCCTCGTATGTATTCATCCCCACAAGCAAGCAAGCAAGCAAGCAAGCTGCAATTCAACCCCGCCTTCGCAAACAAACCGCGCTTCTGTCAAAGTTCAACGCCTGTGATGCTCACCGCAGATCCCCAACCCAACCCATCTCATCCCTATGATCATCACTCAACCTCGCATACTCCAACAGCAATCTCGCCGTATAGACACTCATATCCTCCTTCCTCAGCACTTTGTTCGCCCACGCCTGTCCCTCAGTGGCGATCTTCTCCGCCTGCTCATCATGACCCATCAGCTTTATTGTCTCGCCCTCATACCCAAGGAAATACTCCATGATTCCGTAGAAATCCATATATCTGTTATCCATCGGCACGAAATGTTTCCAAGGCACGAGGCGAGAGTCGTGCCATTCACGAAATATTGTAGATTTGATAGGGAGCGAGGTGGATAACAAGAATCCGCGGTAACGGCCGGAGAAAGAGTTGCCGTCAATGTCAGGGAGGTATTTGCGGTTGAATTGCTTCGACATCGGTTCCCCCTTTTTGACCGAGTACCAGGGCTCGGTGTAATTGCATGATAAGTTCGCTTGCGGCTTGACGCACATCAGATCGATGAAACCGGTATCTGCCCAAGAGTCGACCCATTTCCCAAGACGGGATTCTTGCGACGCGGCGAGATTGTAGCTAGAGACTGGCAAGGCCCAATTCTGGGGCGCTTGCCTCCAATCCTCGGCTAGGGAGACTTGCGTTCCGTTTGTCATTGCCACGAATCTGTGACGCTGGAATCCTCTCCAATTGTCGGCTTTGTTGAGTCCTCCTGTTGCGACTCCTCTCCAAACCACCTTGTCCATCTTCTTGTTCCATGGTGCGCCGTGGTCGTCACCGCCCGAGAACCGCTCTTCGCCATTCCAGTACATGGCTGCGGGAAGCAAGATTTCATTATTGGTGGGGAGTTTGGATCCGCCGAAGAGTGGAAAGAGGGTTTTTGTGGACGAGATGGAGAGGGGTCTGATCATCATTCCGTGCAGGCCTTGGAGATCGGGTTGATGGCAGAAATCGGTGGAGAGAGTGTAGTTCGAAATGTAACCTCTGTAGGTGTGAGGAGTGGTATACTTGAGGCTGATTTGTGGAGTGGTTGAGTAGTCGGTTTGTTGTTCTGCCTTGCGCGCAAGACTGTCTGGATGGCAGCCGGCTGCGGCGACTTTCCAAAATGGAGCTGTAAATGTCAGCGAGCAATCCAACTCCGAAAATCACAACTTACGTTCACTAATCCAAGCCTTATCCCGTACTTTCACATCTGGATCCGGATTCTTTGGCAAAGACCCAAATTCCTGAATGACCTTATCCGCGGCCGGCAAAGTCTTTTTTGTCCTTTCAATTTCCATCAATCTATCAACCTCCTCCCAAGGCACCACGATCCTAGGTTCGTCCATCGCATTCACGGCGATATCCATATCTGGCAGGATGTGCTGAATGGACTCTGTCATATTCTGCCAGATCTTCGTCCAGAACCAATCGCTGCTCGCCTTGGTAGTGTGATTCCGAATACTGAGGGTCATCTCGAAACTATGAGCCTCTTTTCGCAACAGCGAGGGTGCCAGACCCCAGAAAGGAGCAAGATCATGGTAGATCTGATCGAAGAAGTCCTCCACTATCACTGCCTTATTATCCTCGGCGTATTTGTACCATTTGTCGAAACCTGGGGGTGGGTGTCGTCCTCGCTTCTTCCTGTACTCAGCCGCTGCGCTCTTGAGGTCCTTGCTCTCCTTCTTCAACAGCTCGTCGAAATCCTTATTCGCCTTCTTGATCAGGGTCTCGATCGGATGCGCATCTTTGGCCTTCACGACTGGTTCAGCGGGTGAGGGTTTGGCAGGGTCGCTGGGCCTCAGGGGCTTCTCGGGCTTGGGCAGCTGGGCGTCTGCTGTCTTCTCGGGTCCAGGAGGTATCACACCTGGCGCCTTTGGGTTGTCCTGTCCTGGAATACTCGGCAGATGGCCGGGAGTGACCTCGATGGGTTCGTAGGAAGAGTTGAAGGTCGGGGAGGATCGTCGCAGGTAGAAGAGGAGGCCGATGATGGCCACAGACAGCAGCAGGTATCGGAAACGACCTCCGGCTCGTCTCGTGGGAGCCGAGAAGGTCATGGCAATGGGCGAGGATATCTTCATAGGAAGGCTGGGATTGGGGATGGGGATGGGGATGTGTGGCGTGGTTTAGAGGGGGAAGAAGAAAAGAAAGTGATTGCGAAGGATGATGTGATGCTGTATTGGCCGTTGAACGGGCTGGACAGATCTTGCTTGGTGTTGGTTGTGGCGCGTTGCCCAAAGGAGTGTGATACGGGTACAAACAAGGCCCAGGAACAGAGGTTGAAGTTGAAGAATCTTCCAACGCACGCAAATTAATAATCGCGGGACTTGCACATGTCGCGGGTGAGATGAAGGAAGTTATCGCGAGCACGGAATGAGTTCGTGAGGTCGTGATGTAGTCAAACGAAGGTCGTGTAGAAAGAAGGGCGATGGAGGTTGAAGGGGGGGACACGAACAGGATGTGGTGTTGGTGGTGGCGTGGTGTGATTAGGGGAGAAAGGGTCCGAAAGGTGCCGCCTATAGGAGGATATGGGTGCTGAACTGCACACTGTACAGACACTGCATAGCACCTACTGCACGGCGACCTGCCCCCTGTAAAGGCGCTGCTGCGTAAGAATACCTTACCTAGGTAACTAACTGACTGGTATGCATGAGTACACCGTTGCGGTTATACCGACCGCACTAGCCTCATTGGGAACTAACTAGTTGCGGCTCTCTGCCTGCGCCAATCTCGACTCGACTCGACTCGACTCGACAAATAGGGGCGGGCATCTGGATGTGGATATGGACGTCCTCCATAGTAGTAAGTAGTAAGTATAGTTAGTATTGGTAGGCAGGCACCTATACTGAACGACTGATCGCTGCATCGAGTCACTGGATGAACTCAAATACAATATACAATCACGGTCACGGTCACGCTCTTGATGGCGGATTTAAAGGCAGGCAGGGGAGAGAAACATGCAATTGTTCGATTCTCATCCGGTCTTCGTATCCCTCCCTATCTTCCTTGAGTACGGGATCAATGTTAGCCCCTGCGATAACATAATGTAATAGAATAGAATAGAATATAACAGAATATAATATAACAGAATATAATATAATATAACCACATTCTATATTAATTACTGTACAGTACCTAGGGTAGTAGGTAGGTATATATGCTCGGACGATCTCATCTCCTTTCCTTGGGCAGAATATATACACCTCCTTTCAGCTTATCAGGTTCGGATTCAGATTCTATATCACATCTCGCCGCATCTACTCATTTTCTCTCATCTGATCTCATATGCCTTTATCAATCTCATCTCAAATGCTTTTATCTATCTCATCTCAAATGCTTTTATCTATCTCATCTCAAATGCTTTTATCTATCTCATCTCATCTCCAATTCTTCAACCCCTTTCCAATCAATCCCCCTTTCATCCCGATCCAATGCCGTGCCGTGCATACCGACGCACCCACCCATCCGTCCCAAGGTTTCACAGCATAACTCGAAACCGGACACTAACGACACATGGGGTGATAGATAACCTCTCGGCGATTTACTCTTCGTGGCCTACCTAATTGGCTCGCATGAATGCATGAGAATGATATTCTGTTGCACTTGGCACTTTCTTGACTGCGGAAGATTTTCCACTCAATCGGAAGGCCCATGAAGAGCAGACTTGCAGATTCAAATTTGAGCTTGAGGCTAGGGGATATCTATCTGCTTCTGAAGCAGCAGGACTTTGAATGGTAGGACAAACGCCTCGACATGGCAGCTTTGGGGCTTGTAGTAATAGAAAGTCATAGCGATGGATTTGTCATCCGTGAAGTACACGGAAACCCTGACTATGTAGGGGCTCAAACTAAATAAATACCTGTATAATAAACGCTCTGGGGTTCCTCTTCTCGATCTCGAATCATTCACGCGCGACCAAATCCCCAACCGGACAAATTAGTTACCATTGTCTCTTCGCTTCAGCATCTCCCGTAGCTTGAATACCTCACTCAAGGTTTCAGGAAACGTCTTGTTGGATAACTAGCTACAAGATAGCGAGACATGTTTTGAGCGACTACGGTATTGGAGAAAAGGATGAAAAGCTTGTCTATTTTAACTAGGATGCCGCTTGTTTCACCTCGATTCGGATTGGAAGATTGTGAGAGGGTTCGTTCGGACGAGGACGAGCTAGGAGGGGACTAGACTGGACTGGACTAGGAAGGATATCGTCGCTGACTCTCAAACGTTTTCGTCTCTATTTGTCTCTTCTCTTCAGTATTGCTTGGTGGAAAGGTACTGTGAGTCTCCAAGTCTTTAACCTAGGATCTCTTAAAGGGGGAGTTGTAGAACGACAAGACCTGGTTATATGGTCTCAGCACTTCTCTCCCGCGATATGCAAACCGGAAGGAAGCCATATCAGTAGTTGTATTTGTATGCAAGGAGACAATAGAGCGGGATGTAATGACAATAATAACTATTAAAGTATTCCCTTTCAAAGCTCTCTCTCAACTTTCACTCATCACTCTTGCTATCGCAAAGAGGCAAGCGAAGATCCTCATGTTTGTTTCGTGCGGCATACCATATCGATTGCAAACCCGATAACGGCAGGTTGAGATAAAGCATAATCGAACCCCTCCCTTGTCATTGTCACAGATGGGACTTTGGTTTCGGTTCATATCTACATTCTTCTGAATATCTACATGATCGAGGTGCGCTCTGTCTGATAATATTAATATCATAGCTTTTCTACTCAGAGCCAATACCAGTCAAAGGCAATTACAACATTAGTCTTTGACGCGAGCAACATCAACCAACCAACTTATGATCGTCAAGCACCACTCCTTTGAGGTGTCGCGGATGAAACACTCGCTCCTGTACTTACTCACATCTCGGTAATTTATGCTCGCACAACACGTGGAAGCGTCCTCGACGCTTTCTTCCTCCTATAGAATCTCATTCATCCTAGAGAATTTGCAATCGTGGACTTGAGTTGAAGCGATAACGTATGCAAAGATACACATCCGCTTTAAATCGAGCGCGAGAAAGGTAGAAGCGGAAATAGCACTCGCTTGCTCAAGAGGGATGGATACCAGAATAACTATAGATAATCCGAAGACTCGGTAACACATAATAAGAGACTCGAACATATCACTGATATTGTGTGTTGTTATATACAATCACGACGCGCATCGCCCAAGACGTTTCTTTACCCCTCCGAAAACCCTCCGTCCCTCTGTGCACTGACTATTGTACATTATATTGTACCCCGCATCTGCTCGGCCGAGCTTCAAGCTTCATTCTTCACACCACCCTCATCTCGATCAAATCAACGCAATTACACTCACCAACATCTCAACCACATTTCATAATCGCCTATTCCAATCTACCGATCCCTCAATCTCAAAAGACTTCAACACTCTCTTCCCAGACCAGCGAACCCAAGAAAACACTTCCAGATCTCGGAGCATCACGGCAGGCGTCCATGTCCAAAACCACGATGAAAGCCGTCGTCTTCAAAGGCGCGTTGAAGATCGAGATTGAAGACCGGCCGATCCCGAGGATTATCCATCCAACGGATATTCTGATCAAAGTCAGGTATTCGGCTTTGTGTGGGAGGTGAGTGAGTCTCTTTTGACTTCCTTTGGCTTGGTGGAATTCTGAATTGTTGGGTGTGATGGGCGAGAGTGAGTGGATGGTGAATGGATGGATGGATGGAGGCTGACTGGAGAGAAGTGAGCTTCATGTTTTCCGTGGGCATCAACCTAGTGAGACGGGGTTTATTATGGTGAGTACCAGATGGCGTTTTCATGATTCTCATCTCACCTCCTATCATCTCATCTCTCATCTCCCTATCAAAATCCTAAAACCCAAATCCCATAGGGCCACGAAACGACCGGCTCAGTCATCGAAATCGGCTCCTCGATCAAAAACCACGCCGTCGGCGACACGGTCGTAATGCCATTCACCGTCTCCTGCGGCGCGTGTTTCTACTGCCAACGTGGCTTCTCCTCGCGCTGCTCGCAATCCCTTTTATTCGGCTGCCCATCACTCGACGGCGGCCAAGCAGAATACATGCGCGTCCCCCTCGCCGACGCCACGGCCGTCACCGCTCCCCCGGGCATCGATGAGAAGAAATTAGTCCTCATGGCGGATATCTTCCCCACGGGCTATTTCGGCGCTGCGAATGCGTTCAAGGGCATGGATGAGAGTACGATTGCTCAGAGTGTGGTGGTGCTGATTGGATGCGGACCCGTGGGTCTTTGTGCGTTGATTAATGCTCTGGAGTATAAACCCAGAGTGATTATTGCTGTTGATCGTGTGGAGAGCAGGTTGAAATTAGCGAGGGGACTTGGGGCGGAGGCTTTTAACGATGTGGAGGATCGTGCTGGTTTGTGTGCCTCTTCTCTTATGTCTCAACACACAAGAGACTGAAGCTTCTCATCTGAGAGTCGAGTCTGCTGACAACCCCCGCTAACGTAAACAGGCCTCGAAGCAAGAGTCAAAGAATTGACAGATGGCCGAGGAGCAGACACGGTAATCGAAGGAGTAGGCCACGCCGATGCTCTTAAGACCGCATTCGATCTCCTCCGTCCATGGGGCACCATCTCCAGTTTCGGCGTCCACAACGCGGAGATCCCATGGAACGGGAATCAAGCCTACGGCAAGAACTTGAGGATCCAAATGGGGCGATGTCCTGTCCGCAGTAAGTTTTTGTTCTAGGCTTCAAGGTTGTCATTTGAGAAAGGCGAGCTGAGACGTGAACAGGTATTTTCCCCGAAGCGTTGGAGATGTTGAAGAAGAATCAGCATAAACTTGAGTATGCTTCCCTTCCTCTTTGGGCACGTATGTTGGATTGGATGTCTGCTGACGGAGTAGCTTCATGACGGATAAATTCATGCCGTTGAGTCAGGCTGTTGAGGGATACGATATCTTTAACAAGATGCAGGTCCAGAAAGTGGTTTTCGTTCCAGAGCACCAATGAGTCGCTCGGCGTGTAGTGCTTCCCTAAGCTTGGTCTTACTGGATTGGATGTATTGGTACCGGACGGTGGATCTGGAGTCGAGGGGAAACCGAGGAGCAAGAAAGCCATGTTGGTCATGTTGGGACGGACTTTCCCTTATTTTCCATATCGAAAATTATGTAGAGAAAAAAAATACAAACTCAGACGATGTGCCACCTACTCAGCGATTCCATAGTCATTATCTCCAGCGAAAGCTTCCAAGATGTCTCAAGTCGTGAAACCAGACCCTAGCTTTCCCTTTCCCGAAACATCTACTACACCTACTTCTCCCACGCGTGACGCGCTATCCAATCCCACTTCACGAATCATACAGGCCAAACCATCGGTGATACCATGTAGGAACGGATTGTATCTGGCTGTATCTTAGAGCGGAAACATCAAGGTCTATATATTTCCGTGGAAGCGCATCGGATTCCAGGTACCTGGATGTCCAGGACGGTCACGTGAGGACAATACTCATTCATCTAGGTAGGGTTTTGGTTTCTGGGTTCTGGTTTCTAGTAAGTCTGGCTGGCTGGCTGGCTGCGGATCTGCATCAACTCAAGACATGCATGCATGCATGCAATGCATTTCAATACATCTAGTAAGAAAATTCCTGTACTTCTTGACGCAGTACACACATAGATAGTATGTAACACCTAATTTGTTTTCCTCCTGCCTTCAAGGTCGGCAGTCCAGTCCAGTCCAGTCATAGA
Organism: Rhynchosporium graminicola; assembly: GCA_900074885.1. Classification (NCBI taxonomy): domain Eukaryota; kingdom Fungi; phylum Ascomycota; class Leotiomycetes; order Helotiales; family Ploettnerulaceae; genus Rhynchosporium; species Rhynchosporium graminicola. The sequence goes on from FJUW01000006.1 coordinate 767,518, forward strand.
AATGAGCAGCTCATCGTCAAATTGGGGGTTTTTCGAGATCTAAGACAAGACCGTTTTTCGTGAGAGGAAATCTTCAACCAGAGTTTCCAGAGAGCTTGGAACCGTATTGATCTCCCGAGTCGTCCAAGATCCTGGGACAGTGGGGGTTCTTTAGACCTTTCGAAATCTGAATCTGCGTTAGATGGACCCCCCCGGAGGCGAACGTGAATATTTCTAGGATTACAAATTGATTTTCTATGCCTGTAGTGCGGAAATCATCTATGCTGCTTTTATTTGAGGTGATATACGACATGCGATGTGATGTGATAAGATAAGAGGCCAGTGTACAGGGAAGGCTTTTTAAGATAAGTATTGGATATGATTTCAACTTCCAAGTACTCGACGTGTTGCCATATTTTGAAGCTCAATCTCCTGCTACTTCTATCTTCAAATGTGAAATCGCACGTGTGTTGTCACTTATCAATTCCAGCGTCTTTGTCTGAAGAGGAAGCTGAAGATGCGGCTTGGGTGGAAAGTCAATTGTGCCCAGGATGCTTGAATGGTACGGAGATGCCCGATCCTGCATTCAACTTACTGTATTACAACTTACAAGCAGCTAAGCTCGGAGTTTTCCCGCATCCTTCTCTCACACATTCGGCTCTCGTCTGCATCCCGCGAATTCAGACGAGTATGACAGGACCCTTTTGAGACATCTAACTATCAGTATTCAAATGTCCAAAAGCAAAGCACGTGGGGTTATCCTCTACGATATCAATTATTCGGACCCCCGCGGCTGGAGCGAGCCATTGACTTCCTTCTGTTGGCCTCCTCGGAACGCCGTGCGGCTAGCCATAAAGCAAAGCCATGCCATGCCATGCCATGCCATGCTTGATTCCAGCCACCAACATGGCAACCTGCTTCCCATCGAATGGCCAGTAAGTAAAATGCCACGGTCCTAACCACCATCACCAGAATGAATTCCCCTTTGATCCTTTCCGAGCTTTCTACCTGTAGAAAACAAAGTAATAGCCGAGTATCCTGTTACACCCGAACCACCCACTCTTGGCCGGATAACAACACCAGGGATTCAAGCTCTCGGCTGCATAGTAGATGCAGATGCAGTAGTGCCCTCTGCCCGAAAGCCAGGAAGGCTGGGGATGGCTGCAATGGGCATGTACTCCGCGAAAAAGTGCACTGTGGCTGCTGTGGCCAAGGCACTACCAAGTGCACTTGGACGATACACGTGTGGTAGTTCTGGGCGTTGATTCATTCATTCATTCATTCTTCCATCCCTCCCCAGCCTGTCACCTAGTCGATGTGCAGCCTGTACAGGGAACCATCATGATTGAATTCGGACTTTTGGTCAAGAGAATATAGGAAAACCCTTGTGCTTCTATTACAATAACATAACTGTACCTGACGATCGGAACCACCGATAGAGTATGATGCCTGACTGACCGATCAGAGGCAGCCCAGCGTCCTTTATATAAAAGCTAGGGAGGGACCTTGATGTCTGCAGGAAAGCTCCAACCCAGCTCCAGCTTCAGCTCCCTACTACAGCTACGGTCACAGCTCTCAAGGTCCTCAATTGGAGTGTCAATTCAAATTCGCAACCATGGTTCCGGTATCTAGAATCGCATTGATCATCTCGTCGATCGCTTCCTTCACTGCTGCACAAACCTTCCAGCGTCTTGGAGCATGTCCCAGTTAGTCAGTCCCCGGGGCCCTCCTCGGCTGTAGCTCTCCCCAGACTTTCCACATCGCTAACCCCCCGCCATAGCGTTGGGATGCGTACTTCCTCCTGATCAGACGGATTTCCTCGCTGGACAGTACTTTGACATCCGGCTAGAGGTTTGTACTACTCACTCAATTGACTTTTCAAATGTCCATTTCCTTACTCTCATCTCAATAGGTCCACGCACCAGTTAACGGTTCCGAGGCAAACGGTGGTATCCCGGATCCAAACTTCAGCTTCACAATCGCCAAGAAGGGTGGAGCTGCTCAAGCCGCAACAACTTTCTTCAAGCAACCCGAGCCAGCTCTGGAGAGATGGAATTTTACCTGGTTCGAGGATCTGTTCGCACAAGATGCTAAGACTCCTTCCGTTGTCCGTGTTACGTCGAAGGCTTACAGACGGGTTGCGTTGTACGAGCCGGGAGAGTATGTGGCCACCCTCAGCTACTACAATGGCACGAAGACGGTTGCCAATTGGCTTGTGCGACCCCTTCAGGAGCAGAAAAAGGCCAAGAACGTTATTCTGTTCATTGGTAAGTCATATCTGGAGACACGACGAACAAGAAGTCACGATGTTTGGAATCTAACATGTCTTAGGTGATGGTATGACTACCAACATGATCACAGCCGCACGCTTGATCGGACACAAGAGCGTCAACGGAAGATACCAGAGCACTATGCAGATGGATAAGTTCCCAGTTCTGGGGCATCAGATGGTAAGCCTATCATTCTTTTGAATGAAGTAAAACATCCAGCTGACTCAACCAGACTCACTCCCTCGACTCCTACATCACGGATTCTGCCAACTCCGCTTCAGCTCTTTACTCTGGACATAAGTCAAGCGTCAATGCTATGGGAGTCTACGCCGATTCCAGTGCCGATCCTTTTGATGATCCCAAGGTCGAGACTATTGTTGAGTTGCTCACTCGTGTCTGGGGAAGTGCTATTGGTGTTGTCAGCACAGCTTTTCTCGGAGATGCTACCCCAATTGCTTTAACTGGACACACCCGCGCTCGTGCCCAATACGCTTCATTGATCGAGCAGTCGCTTCACGGTGTCCAAAACTACTCTTGGACCCCTTACTCAGGAGCTGATGTTTTCTTCGGTGGCGGAGCTGAGCAATTCCTTCCCGGAACTGGATCATACCAAGGAAAAGACTACTACAAGGAATTTTCGGACGCCGGATACTCCATCTCCACCAACAATACTTCCCTCGCAACTCAGAACGGTGACAAGAAAGCGCTTGGCGTTTTCTGCACTTCCAATCTTCCAGTCTGGCTGGACAGAAATGTATTCAAGGCCAACTTGAACAAGACTACCAACGACCCATCTGGTAACAAGAAGCCAGCTCTCGATCTTCCCGGCCTCAAGGACATGACCCTCAAGGCTGTTGACATTCTTCACAAGCGTGGTGGAAACAAGGGATTTTTCCTCATGTCCGAGGCTGCTTCGATTGACAAACAGATGCATACTTTGGATTACGATCGTGCATTGGGCGACCTTTTGGAGCTGGACGATACCGTCAAGGCCACCATCGCAAGAATCACCGAGCTTGGTGAACTCAACAACACCTTGATCATCGTCACTGCCGATCACGGTCACGGATTCGATGTTTTCGGATCTGCCGATACCACCTACCTCAGTTCCAAGAGCGATGACCGCGAGAAGCGCAACGCTATCGGTGTCTACCAGAACTCTGGACAATCTCAATACACCGTCACCAACGCCAGCATCTCCTACAACACCGGTGTCAACTTCCCCGTCAACTGGGACCCAAGATACACTCTGGCTCAAGGTGTCGGAGCCCACCCAGACGTGAGGGAGAACTTCAAGGTTCACAAATCCGGACCTCGGACTCCAGCCACCAACATCACCGGAAAGCCATCCAACGACTACTACGTCAATCCCACCGACAACCCCGACGGCTACATCATCAACGGCACCATCCAAACATACGAAGCCCAAGGCGTCCACTCCCTCACCGACGTCCCCGTCTTCGCCATGGGTCCCTGCTCCGAGAACTTCGCCGGCGTCTACAACAACATCGACATCTTCTTCAACATGGCTCAATGTCTCGGTCTCGCTCGCGGCAGCCCCGACGTGCCTACCTTGAACGCGAACGGTAGCTCGGGGCCTATCCCTGCAACTTCTGGCTCTGTGCCAGTGAACTCCGTCCAGAGAGGGCTGTGGGTTGGAATGGTTGCTTTCCAGTGTGCTATTAGCTGGTTCGTTTGGGGATTGTAGAGATGTTATTTGTTGATAGGTACATAGATTGGGTGGAGAGCGTAGCATAGCATTTAATGGGTAATGTGTTATGAGATTGAACACATAGCAAAAAATGTATACCTATCCTGAACCTGTCTTTCGAAGATCCATTTCTACCACTCACATTAGCAGTTGGTTCCACGAGCTTCCCAGACCTCATCTGACAATGATCAACTCCGCGTGTATGTATGAAATCCCCAACCATACTCAAAACGTGTGGAGTTCTGGAGACTGTTGTGGGGATGGTGTGGAGGTGTGGGGACGTGGGGATGTTAGAGAGACTAGGTAGGTAGGTACTTCTGCTTCTATCGCTACATCGACTCGAATGTCGTTGCCAACAGTGTTGTGAGGAGTTGCACGCAAGTTCGTGGGCGTAAGAGGAGAGGAGAAGATAGGAATATGCGTTGGGCTGGGTCGTGGTTGGGAGTTGTGTAGTGGGAATTGGATGCTGGCAGATAGATAGTTAGATGTTTTGAGATTCCGCAGCGCTTTCAACATAGGATTTCGGTATGATTTTTAATTTCTACTACCTTGCAAAACTACCCATTAGAGGTAGGCTTGAAAGTGGATCGAACAGCTTTACTTTACTTTGTTCACGTCCGGTTTCCCAAGAAGTAAATATCTCAGTGAAAGACTATTTTGCTACACTTTATAATCGAGGGGACAAAATTACTACACTTTTTGTCTTTCTCGCTGAACGTTCATTTACGTAACCCTAGTAGGGTTATAAATGCCTAGAGATGATTTCCTCAAGTTTCGGAAGCCTGAAAGGTTTTTTTTTAAGCAAGTTACCAGAATCCGGCGTAGTAGCTAGCATTTAGTAGGCTAGCAAAGGTCAAACTTAATCAGAATTCGACTCTGACGCTAAAACCAGAACTATCGCTATGTAAGTGATTGATGCTATAGACTCTAAACTACGTAACTACTTCCACCGCTTCTTACTGAGTTGACTGAGTCGTTCTGCTTTAGCCTCTCCTTCTTTGTAGCTCTCTCTACCTATCTAAAGCTCAATAAATCTAGTATCTTCAACCTCCTATCTAGCCTTTTTTATCCTAATATGAAGGACTTTTAAATAGGCCAAACTACTAAAATCGATACGTTGAACAAAATAGGTTCTCTGTGCTTCATAAATTTCTCCGTTTATGTGAAGTTTTAAATCTTAGATCTAAGCTTAAGACTTCATGTTTCCAAGACGGACTAAGGCCCCATTAGCGTGCTGTTTAAAATGATAGCAGTATTTACACACACTCGTTAGAACCATCCGTAGAACAGATTGGCTTCTTCGGATTTCTTCCTATCGTCGATTTTCAAGTACTCGTACGGGTTTCAGAGAGAAAGTATAGCAATTTTTCGCATTTCTGAAGATGTGAGTATAGCAATTTTGTCCCTTTGATTACGACGTGTAGCAAGATGGTCTTCAATAGTAAAATTATAGACCTGTTTATCTCACGTGTAGAAGTCATATTTACAAAGATGTATATTCTCCTAACTGATTGATCAGGGCAAAGAACGAAGACGGTTGTAAAGATGCAGGGAGACACGTCCGTCAGTGAGCTGAATGCTTGAGGGTAGTTTAGATGTAATAAATGTTTTCTGTAGCTATTTAAGAGCTTAAAGCATAGCTTGAAAACACCTTTATAGGTAACCTCCCTATTTAGTTATATCTAACATTTGAACTGATTTCAGAAACATCAGATAGGGGGATATCGTGAACAAGTATAGTCTACGATATTTGAAGATCTGTAGCGTTTACTGGTGTAATTGGTTCTGCAGGTTCTTCGTAAATTGCTGGAAATGATTGAAAGCGCCGTCTGATACCACTCTCCATCGCTAAATTGAAGCGTGTCGCTGAGAGTTGCAAGCAAATTCTTGGACACGAAAGGAGACATAGGAATTTATGCTGAGCTGGGTTGGTAATTCTGCGTGGATCCAAAGGGCTTGAATGCTAGTAGATGCGATATGCTTTAATCCATGCCAGATGAATTCGTTTCTTGATAATTCCATTCTTCTCCCCAGCTTTTCGTAAGGCTGTTTGAGCTCGAGGGCACGAAGAGTGAAGACAATGACAATGTTGATTGGCTTCTAGACGCTGATTTGGTACAAGAATAATCACCTAGGTAGATGTAGAATGTAGCTTAAAATACGATCTTTCGGATGGGTTTGTGTTTCGCACTCTGTCGTGTTTGAATTTATGTCGACTTCAATCGCAATATTTACTACTCTTATCCGTGAAACCAATCTTGTTTTTTTCAATTTCTGAAATGCACATTTGCATTCATCACTTGATATTCCTACACCCTCGTTGCCTCTTGTGCAAGCTATTCGTAGCTATCCATTCACATCCTTCTATACACCATTGAGTGTGATGAGATGCTCTTGGTTGTAATCGAAAAGTCCTTCGAGTTCAAGCTGGCGACAATGGCGAAACCGGGTAATATTGGCCCTTGGAATTCAACAACAGATGCGGCAGTCTCATACACAATTCGTATCATCGATTTCATCACCCAGCGACCAGCAATTGGACGAGATTTTTTCCTTCTATGCTGGACTCGCTGGCCTAAATCTGGCATGAATGTCTTAATTCAGCCGCACGCTTTTCGACGACATCGTCCTGGATTCTCTCCCCCGATGCAAGCATCGTCAAACCATTGTAGTCTCCAAGAAATGAGCTTCACGTTCCTTGGAATAGAGGGCCTGACGTGACGATCAGTTCATGTCGCGCCAGCGATATATCGAGACTCAGTATGCACTTTCATTCCCATTCAATTGTCATACCCATCAATCATGCTGCTATTCACATTCTCCAGTATCCTCGCGCTGGCCTCGGCCGCATCTCCTCTGGCAGCAAGTCAACCTATACTGTAGCTCTTCCATATACTGACAGTAATGAAGGGAGTCAATATCGCAGGCTTCGATTTCGGCGTTGATATAATGGTCCGTTGAATCAGCACGAACTCCTCAAATTCGCACTTCTGACAATCATTCTAGGGGAGAGCTATCCTAAAAAATGTAAATCCGCCTCTCGCAGAACTTGGCTTCAGCGATGGCGCTGCTCAAATGCAGCACTTTGCGAAAGATGATGGTCTGACCTTTTTCCGTCTCCGTAAGTTTACCGCGGAAGAGCCATGTTACACACTGATGAAAGGACATAGCTGTAAGCTGGCAGTTCTTGATCAATAGTAACACCATTACATCTGGCGCGGGGAACAGCTCTCAAGCGAGAAATGCCACCGGAACGCTCGATACTGTCAACGCCAATAAATATGATTTGCTCGTCCAAGCTTGTCTCGTAACTGGTGCTTTCTGTGCCATCGATATCCACAACTACGCCCGATTCGAGGGAAAGATTATAGGTCAAGGCGGTCCTTCAGATGCGGAGTTTGCGAATCTCTGGTCTCAGATTGCGTCCAAGGTACATCACCCAAGCTTTTCACGAGTCTTCATCTGACTTCTGCAGTACGCAAACGAGAAGAAGGTTATCTTCGGCCTCATGAACGAACCCCACGATATCCCCGACATGAAACTCTGGGCCGCCAGTGTCCAAGCAGCCGTGACAGCTATCCGAGCAGCAGGCGCTACAACTCAGATGATTCTCCTCCCCGGAGACGACTTCACCGGCGCACAAACATTCGTGAGCAACGGATCTGCTGGCAATTTAAGCACCGTACATAATCCCGATGGGTCGAACACAAGTCTGATTTTCGATGTACACAAGTATCTCGACGTCGACGGCAGTGGCCAACATCTGGAGTGCGTCTCAAATCATATCGAGGATACCTTTCAGCCATTAGCCACTTTCCTGACTGCGAATAAAAGACAGGCTATTCTGAGTGAGACGGGTGGTGGGAACTCTCCATCAGTACGTCCCTCCCAACCTCAAATATACCGTGAACTGAACAGTCCAGTGCCTGACAAACGTATGCAACATGCTGATGTTCATCAACGCAAACCCAGACCCGTATCTCGGCTATGCAGGATGGGCCGCGGGAGGTTTCAACACGCAGTATAATTTGACGGAAACACCGTTCGGAAGTGCAGGCAATTTCACAGATCAATCGATTGTGAAGCAGTGTATTGTTGGTATGCGGACGGGGAATGGCATTGCTAGTCGAAAGAGACATGTGCGAACGCGCAGAGCGCGTGGCGTATAAAGCGGAAGCAATACCTCATTCGTTTACGAATCACCGAAAGTGCTATATTGAAAAAAGGACAAAGCTGAAAAGCGTAACTCGGGGCCGGCTACAGCTGGCCGAACATCGAAATGTTAGGTTTTTTTCACATTTCCATCATCAGCCTTGACCGATTTGCCAGAGTTTGTACCGAGGTAACTTTTCATGGACTTTGTCTACTTACGCATAGTTCTCCGCATCTTCATGTGTTTTCTCCATGCCAGAATCTTCCGCTGTCAAGGTTTAGAGCTGTGTGTTCATCCCGAGTTTGGGTGAAGGCTGTCGGCAGATCTCTGCCCCTTGGTCTGTTTCTATACATGCCACGGTAGGACCGCAAGACAACACTACCTACTTGTGAAACCTGCTGCATCTTATTGGGTATTCTACCCTTTTTGATCCCGACAAACTCCAGATCAGCCTCGACGAGCCACGCAAATCCTTCACACGGAGCCAATCATCGTACTGGAAGTAAGAAGGTTTACAAGGTACTGGGAGGCAGTTATAAAGTGTATGGAATCAGTTATGTGCGGACATCCTCGTCACTTATTTTTAGGCACTCTTCTCCGTGAACTATCTGAACTTCACTTGCTGACCTTTCGATTCAACTCTTGAGGTTTCACAACTACCGTTGGTAACCGTTTCTTTCTTATCTTTCCCTCGGCGCCTCATTAACATTTTCATTCCAAAGACTGATGTGAAGCGACATGGATATTGGTTATCCCTGCTGGGTTCAACCCTGCTTCCATAGTCGGATTGTCGAACTCTCGGTTCTTCTGAGGACTTGCACCGATACTGTACAAGTTTTCATATCCGTCCAAGCAGATACCCTGGAAAGTCGATCAATTTCATCTAAACAGACTTCACGAATCCATACAGATCGTTTGAGTATACTCAGTTGATGATGTTAAGGCATCTTGGGGCTCATTGCGCCACACATAGATTACGTCAAGTTTGCATTTCGAAAGTATTTGTTAAATACAGCCGTCCCCTTCGTCTGTGGCTCATCAAATGATCAGCTACTCGCATTACTCTTTAGTTTGTCATGTTTGCTCTTCTAATCGTCGTCGTCTGCGCGGTGTTTAATCTAGCAGCCGCAACGTCACCCTACGCGCCTGTTCCTGCGACATGTCCGAGTTCTTTGATACGAATTGCGGACGGGTTGTCTCCAGATGAAAGCGCTTGGAAAACCGCAAGAAAGGTTTTAGCCGACAACTCTCTTCGCGCTTGGCTCAAAGCGACGAATCCCGAATTCGACACCTCAGGAGAACTTCCCACCTTAGGCATGTCCATCAGCGGAGGTGCTTACCGTGCTCTGCTTACGGGAGCTGGGTTCATTCAAGCTATGGACTCGAGAGACAGTGCCGTTGGTACCAGTGGCCTCTACCAATCACTTACATACACGTCGGCTCTTTCTGGTGGAGCATGGCTTCTCTCTTCGATGGCCGATCATGACTTTCCAACTATCAGCAGTCTTCTCGCCAACCAATGGAGCTCGGCATTCGACCACGGACTCTTTGCTCCAAGAGGAGGAATCCAGACAGTTCTGGGTTATCGTCAGATCCTAGCTGATATCAACGCCAAAGAGAAGGCTGGCTTCACCTCCTCGCTGACTGATCTTTGGGCCCGTCTATTGAGCTACCAATTGCTGATTGGTGCCGATGGTGGAGTAGCAAGTACCCTTTCTGGCATTCAACAAAAATCTAATTTCATATCACATAACGCGCCATACCCGATCATCACATCTTTGAATGCGGACCTGAACAAGGACGCATGCATACCTGACGCAGATGCTGCCATTTGGGAGATAACACCTTTCGAGACAGGGTCCTGGAATCCGCTTGTGTACGCTTTCATACCAAGCAAGTACCTGGGGTCAACAAACGGCAATTGCTTTACTGGTTTCGATAATCTTGGTTTCGTTTTGGGCACCTCATCCCACATTTTCAACGGTCTCGCCGCAGTCGCAACTGGTCTTGGGCCGACTCTGGACACTTTCTGCTCAGCTACAGATGGTACAGCAGATACTTCGAGTCTGGGCAAAGTCATGAACGCAGTGATCAAGAAATTCCCCAGTTTAACAGAGCGTATGAGTAAGGCCATTGATGCGTTTTACGCCCTATACCCAAACCCATTCTACGGATTCCCATCAGCACTTGCGGTGTCAGCTCAGAAAACGCTACACATGGTTGACGGGGGAGAATCTGGGCAATTAAATCCCATCTTGCCTCATCTCCTTCCCGCTCGGAATGTCGGCCTTGTTATAATTAACGATAACGCCGGAGACGCCAGAAAACTCCCTTCGTATCCCAACGGAACCGCCATCTACGCATCTTTCTTAGCTGCCAAAGCTGCGGCCTTGACACGCATGCCTACTGTTCCATCTCCTTCAGGTTATCATTACACCGGAGAGCCTATTTTCTTTGGATGTCATGACGTAAATGTCACGACCTTGGTCTGGGTACCGAATAGAAAGGATACCTACGAGAGTGGCATAGACACGTTCACGTTTCAGACTTCGAAAGAGACGACGGCAGCCATGATCGCGAATGGCAAGGCAGTGATGAGTAAAGATGGCACTAGTGAATGGGCTCAGTGTCTTGGATGTGCGATCATGGATGCTGGAGGGCGGAGTGTCCCGAGTAGTTGTGGCGCTTGCTTCGACAAGTACTGTTTTAAGGGATAAATCCCGGCAAGAAGCCTTGATCTTTCGAGCTTCCAAGTTACGATCATAATGAAATCTGACATTTCCCAATTCCCATCTTCGAGAACTTCCCCAGATCCGGCAGTTGAGTGTAAACAAGACCTCCTCCATCTTATCAATCATAGAAAGCACGAAAGAATGCGTTCGAGGGATTCAATCCAGCCAGGATTTAACCGTGCTATAACTTAGCAAGCTGTTTTTGGAATTCAAGTCTGTCTCTCGCGCGCGTACACCAACTAGGAAAAACTACCAACCGTATGTAAACATCGAATAAAAGAATCTAATACTCGCAAATAATAACTCATTGACTAAACCCACGGTCATATAACTCTGATAAAACATGATCACTACTCAAGAGACTCCGCGCTGACTAATCCTACCCTAGGGCAAATACCTCCATAGCAGAACGCTTGAAGTTAAATTAGTGAATGAAGTGCCTACCTTTCGAGGTGCCACTGAGCAGCTCATAACACGTGGTAGTTCATAACAGCTGACTGATGGCCACTAAGCTATTATCTTACTACATCAAGGTTTTGAAGCCGTGATGCTATCAACCAATGTAGATAGATGCAATTCATACCACATGAGTCCCAACGGGGGTATAACCTCTAAATCATATTTTTGCGAGTTCAATGATAAGCCCGACGAGGTTCTCGTAAGAGACCCGTTTTGAAGAGTACATCGAAAAGCGCATATGAGAGCTTGGTATAAGAGTTCTTTCCATGGGATAGATTATCTATCGCTAGCCGGTCGTTGTAACAAATCCAGGATTCAGCAGACTATAATTTAGAATAGGTCATGTATTTTAACCTCAAATCATGTCCTTTCTCAGGTAATGTTTTTCTGCTTACTTCTTCCTGCTTTTATACTTGAGGTTATTGCGGCTCCATGACCTCGGTAGTGTGATATAGTGCTGAGGAAGCTTTCATTCAGCTTCTATATCTCACTACGACAGACACGTTGATCAGCGGTACCATCATATGTAGGGTCATGTGATTCACTTCAAATTTACCTTCAGGACGGCTGGCCCGACACGATTAGCTTCCTATCCCTCTAATTGAATTTGCTTAATTACGAAACTATAAAACGAAATCAATGAACCTTTCCCCCCTCCGTCCTCTACCGGTATCTACCGGGCTCATAAGTCGGTACTTGGTGCGAGTTTAATTAAGGGCTAGGCGTTAGGAATGGAATAATTGATAGGTATTTGATACTTTACCGTTCTTCAATGATAATTGCATTTCGGAATGAAGGCTCTGGAATGATGATCCAAGTATTGCTTAACGTTAAACTCTCATCTCATAACGTTAATCTGATAGCAAGTGTAGATAGTTGGTGTTGACAAGGTAAAGAGTCCCCGTATATCGAGGCTGCCCGGCCGTCAAATCAAACCGAGCCTCCCTCACTGAGAAATCCGTACCTAGTGCTTACATGTCAGTAAAGCGCAGCCCAACTTGCTATCTTAGTGCACGGCTGCGTAATGTATCCCGCCCCCGCCCCCGGTTTCTGACATGTGGATCAGTCCGGCAGCTCGACGAGGAGCTTCATCTTTACATGGCTCTAATCTATATAAGAGGACGGCCATACGGACTAGATCACCCTCCTTCAATCGCAACCTGATTTGATGATTACACTCAAGTCTCAGATGAAAAGGTTGCGATTTTTTCGTTATATGGCCACAAGGTATATATACTTCGTACAAGTTAGAATTAATCAACATTCGGTATCTGTGCACGACTCTAGGTGATTCTAGTAGCTTCGGGGTTACAGGGGTTTAAGCAGGGGGGGAATCTAATAAGATAATAATGCAAATTCGCCGCTTTTACTACTAGAAATACTAGAATTAACCATAGAGTCGATATATAATATACCCATACCGAAAACGCTACGGAAACAGACTTCACGAGATAATCGATTACGATATGAGACTCTCTACTTCGAGGCCGGCTGGACTTAAGACCAAATTGCCTTGCAATTGAACCTTACTCGAGCATAAGTCTAGTACGCCTTATCTCATCGATTAACTCCTCAAAGTCACTCTCGAGGCCGAAAGGCATACCTAAATACTCTGTAAAGGAAGCGTCTAATAGACTAGGTTACTGCTTCGAAGGCAAATCGGCGTACTCCATAGGATCAAATACCCTCGCTTCTAAGGTGGGATTATAGGTTACAAGCTATTCGAATAGCTTTTAAGAAGGAAGGGTATACCCGTCGAATTACTTATCGAAAACTAGTCCTTACCTATATTAATAAGGTCTAAAGGCTTTAATAGGCTATCGAGCACGAGAATTGGACTGAAGATCAGTAGTTTTCGATCTATTAGAGTGATAAGACTTAGGTATAACTTAGGAGGCATACGAAGGACTAGATTACTCGAAAGATAGGGGAGGAAGAGCTCTTTTATAACGATTATATAGCTGATCGATATCAAAAGAAGATCGGGTGGATATTTTGGGGGACGATTTCGGGGAGGTATAGCCGCTATAAAGAGGTATTTTAGGAGAAAGACTAGGAGATAATAAATACCGGTTCGTACTCAGGTATTCTAATACTGAAGATTCAAGAGATACTCGAGGAGTTTCTAGACCTTGAATTTCAATAAGATAACGCTAAAGGTCACGCTGCTACGTTTACTTATGAGGTATTCGAAGCTATTAGAATTGAGCCTATCTACTAGCCTCTAAATAGTCCCGATTTAAATCCTATCGAGACAATTTAGGATAAAATAAAGGATTAGATCGAAAGAAATCATCTAGAGGTATATAATTCGTATAAACGTCTACGAGGAGTAGTACAGGAAGCCTAGGAAGCAGTTATATACAAGAGAATTAAGGAATTAATTCGTGAAATGCTACGAAGATATAAGGCAGTAATAGAAGCATAAGGAGGCTATATAAAGTACTAGGGAATTTATATAAAGCAGCATTACTAAGATCTGTAAAGCATAAGGCTCGTAGGGGCCTAGCGCTCAGACTATAATTGTTGATTAATTCCCCCAAGTACGAAGTATATATACATCATATTGAGAGCCACGTAAGCCGCTTTATGTTGATAAATGAGGCGAGAATCTAACCCCGTCAGCCTGCAAAAGATCCATGTGATGATTTATTTCAGATTATTTTAGCTACTGTGTACTTGTCGCTCTAATTTTCGTAGGTAGGTTGGATCTGTTAAGATTGCTAAATATACTCGATTATTCTACTTTCGCACGAATCCATCAAGGCAGTTATTAGGCGAGAATTAGCGGCATGCGTACCTCTGTAGCTCTGGATGCCATATGTGTTTATCGATAAAATAAACAACTTAGCGTTAATTTCTTTACTGATTTCTCATAGTTTATCTGCCCGAGGGGCCAGCCTCCACGGGAGGAAGCATGGATGATAGATAGGTTTCTACGTGGGTGGAAACCTGTCCATAGTGAGTTTACAGGGAATCTCTGGTTAGAATCGAACCTTGATGTCAGTCCTGAAACTGACTAGACAGATGATTTTATCGAAGATCAGGCGAAAATGATTTGAGATGAGACGAAATATATAATCGTACGGTACGTCGACTCTTTGGTGGGCCAACATCGTCAAAATGTTCAACATCCTTCCCTTTCTTGCTGGCTTTGCTGGCATTGCCACGGCCGTCAAAATCAAGGTTTCAAACCAAGGCGGCAATGCTACCTCTCCTCTTATGTACGGTGTTATGTTTGAGGACGTCAACCATTCTGGTGATGGAGGTATCTACGCCGAATTGATCCAAAACCGAGCTTTTCAAGGCAGCATTCAAAACCCATCCAACCTTAAGCCATGGACACCAATTGGAGACACCAAATTATCACTCCAGAACACCTCCATACCACTCTCCTGGGCCCTTCCTTTGTCGGTGAATGTGGTAGCATCTGGCACAGGAGGGTTGCAAAATCCAGGCTATTGGGGAATCAGTGTGAAGTCGCAGACCTACAAGGGAAGCTTCTGGGCTCTAGGCGACTACGCTGGAACATTCACACTCTCCTTGAAGTCTGCCTCTACATCGGATGTTTGGGGCAGCGTAAAAATTCCTTCGAAATGCAAGACAGGGCAATGGATTCAGCATACTTTCTCTATACAAGCGAAGGAAGCACCGAATACAAACAATACCTTTGTCCTTGAGTTTGAAGGCGGAAAGGGCTCTCTGAATTTGAATCTCATCAGCCTGTTCCCTCCAACGTATAATAATCGACCCAATGGACTTCGTCCGGATCTCATGAAAGGCTTGAAGGAGCTGAATCCAAGTTTCTTGAGAATGCCGGGTGGTAGTAACCTGTGAGAAATTCGAATCGCTCTACGTCCAACATTAACTTCTGTAGGCAAGGTAATAGATACCACTTTCGTTGGAGATGGAACCAGACAATTGGCCCGCTGACCGAACGACCTGGCCGTCCAGGAGTTTGGACCTATCAGAATACCGATGGAATGGGTCTTGTTGAGTATCTGCAAGTGAGTCGCGAGACCCATCATCAATTCATAGCTTACTCGTTAGATGTGTGACGATCTCAAAGCCGAACCTATCCTCGCGGTATGGTCTGGAGTGTACCTGCAAGGGGATGGGGCTATACCAGAAGCTAAGCTCGCCCCATACGTTGAGGAGGCAATGAACGAACTGGAATTCATCATGGGCTCTACCAGTACAAAGTACGGAGGATTGCGAGCGTCGTTAGGATTCCCAAATCCTTGGAAGATCAGATACGTAGAGGTAATACTTTTATCGCGCGGTTGATCTTCATTAATTCCATTGCAGATAGGAAATGAAGACAACTATGCAAATCCGGAAGGCTACGCAAGCTATCGATTCAGGATGTTCCACGACGCCATACGTGCAGCTTATCCTTCGATCTCAATCATGTCGTCGACAGGTGACCACACTGCGGTCGCGCCAGGGAGTTCTATCGACTACCACGAATATAATAGACCGAACAATTTCGCTTCCGAATTCACTAAGTTCGATAATGTCGATCGCTCACATAAAATCTTGATCGGCGAGTATGCTTCTATCCAGGGCAATGCAGCGCAGCCAAATGCATCGGTATCCTGGAGTGTTGAACCATTCTTATCTTTTCCCAACTGGGTTGGTGCTGTTGGCGAGACAATATACACTCTCGGTGCGGAAAGGAATGGTGATGTTGTCATCGGCGCCAGTTATGCACCTGTGCTCCAGCATCTCAATAGCACTCAATGGATTGTAAGCTCACGTCCCGCTCCATGAAGCTCACAACGCTGACCATTTTCACAGCCGGATCTCATCACTTTCACAGCCGACCCCGCCCAGAACGTCTTTTCCACCAGCTACTATGCAATCCAATTTCTGTCCGCCTATCGTTACACGCACATTGCCCCCATGACAACGGACACCCCATTTAGTCCAGCTTATTATGTAGCAGGTTACGACAAAGACACCCTCGATTATACTTTCAAGGCGGCAGTTTACAACACTACTACGTCGGTCCCCTTTGAAATCAGCTTCGCTGGCCTAACTAAAGACGATTCCACCGCCACGCTGAGGGTGCTAAGTGCTCCAGATGGCCTTTCGAGCAACGTACCTGGGGGTCCGAATGTAGTACGCCAGGAAACGCACAAGTTGAATGCAAAGAATGGGGTCTTCAGCTTTTCTTTGAAGCAGTACGATATTGCAATCCTGACAACGAAGTCTTCTTAGAGCTGAGAGAGCATGTAATATTATCCAAAAGAGTTACATGCCTACACTCCAGCCCAATCATGGTTGCAGTCTTGGCCTTCTACTTCAAGTTTAATAAATATACTCTCTATTCGAATTCAATCATGTTCGTAATCACTGATCAAGAACAACCTATTGAAGTCTCTTAATTAGTGTTCCAATCTCACACAAGACGCTATATTGTCCGGTGCTGGAGAAAACTCAAGTAAAGTGTAAATTGAACAACGCACAAGTTGAGCTGCATTTTGTACATCTTTTGCTCTACCTGGGCCCCACATCTTCGGAAGAGGCCATGCCCCGAATGGAGTCTTCGAATAGTAGTATAAAGATGCGCACCTCAGACTTATAGCGGTGATTGAAAATCGTACTTTTGCCAATTCCAAATTCTAATCACGTCAAGTACTATAGTCTTAGTGTTTTGATTTGGCTCCTTCTGTTATGCATTCTGGTATGCGCTGGTCTTCAAGTTCATACCTTGGCCTTGACATCGGAAGCTGAGAGCCTGAGACGAACGACTTCATTTATCGGTATTAATTTCACTCGTTCTTCTCTATCAGATAGAGAAATTTGATCACTGTCAAAGTCGTAACGTCATGCTTCTCTTCAACGACGACTATCGGCCAAGTACACCCGAGTCGGGTTTATCACAATATCTCACGCTTGGGACTACATCATCTCATAGCCATGAATGCAATCTTCGGGGCCATGTAAATCTCTGTCATACTACTAACCTTCTCAGCCAACTACTCAGCTAGGCTCTATCATCGCTTCATTGCTCACGAGAAACCCTTCAAGCCTTGTCGATTATCTCTGAATCCAGAAGAACGTGACTGCAAAGATCATATGCGACCATCCGTAATCATAACATTTCGCAAATTTTCCACGATCCGCTATTACAGCTGGGCTTGGACGACGTTGCTCTATCATGTGTGAGAGTAGTGCCGAACACGGCTCCTACAGATGTAAGGCTGGCTGGCTACATCTCCTCAACCTGCCGACCAAAATTTAGTTCCTCGGGCCGGGAAGCCGTTTCCATATCCTGGTGCTTCAAGTCACAAACGCGAAGACATCAGGTATCAATCCGTCACGTTCTTCAATACCTAAGTAAGCTACCATTCTTTTAGTCAATTTCGCAATATTTTCTTCTTCGTGAGAAACATCCGTCTGCTGCTCCAGATATGCACCTTGACATGAACAATGATATCGTCCACCTTCACATGTGAATTCGCCGCTAATTATCTTTCTTTTTTCCTACCCACATTCCACAGTCCTGGCATCCTGATTCGATTTATCTCTACTTCAGGTTCCCAGCTCCCCCAACAATCTCAGATATGCGTACGAGCTCGTTCATTCTCGTCATAAGGATTTTACTGTATCCAGTCATCAGACTAGTTGGGTTTCCACCCAGCTTTCTCGGTCGCCCAGCTACCCAGCATAGCGCTCTTGGTATCACCGACCATATCTCAAGAATTCCGGGCCCAACGCTCAAACAATAGTAGGACATGTAGCTGCTAACCCTCGCTCTCACTGCCATACTTGAATCCGAGATTAATCGTACATCCGAATCCTAGTCCACAACAGACTCCGATCACTCTTGCCAGCTATCAGAACACAGGTAGGCTTCTCTCGCGTTCCAGTCGCAATCGAGCCGACCACATTGAATTTAGCTAAATTGAAAACGATGCAGCTGGTGGGCGTACAAAACTTATAAAATCCTGATCTGGTCAAAACTCGGGCGTTGGAAATGATGGGACAGTGAGCTTTTTCAAAATTGAAGGGTTACAAGCTCGTACGAGACTGTCATGCATGTCTTCTCAAGACAGCTCTAGTATTGTAATTGTATCAGCAAGAGCGTAGATACTTGGATTCAAGCAATGCTGACTTGGTGGCTTGCCAAGTTTGCCAGTAGAACATTAGGCACAACTTGAGCCTCATATGCTAGTTCAGAGGCCAGAGTGAGTCACAAGTAGAGAATTAAGCTACTAAGCAAGTTTAAGGAGAAGAGGTGGCTGAGAAGAATGTAACGATCCATTGAGTTTTTGCCTGGTAAGAGCAGATTCATTCCCGAACCTATCAAACCAAATCATACAATATCAGACGTCAGAACGCAGCCATATAAACAACTGATAACCACAATCTACCAAGCTCAACCGGCGAAAACCGGCAGATGATTTCAAGGAACATATGGCTTTAATCACCATATCATCGACAGTCGCAAGTTCTGTAGAGATATTAGACATTTTCAGTGGTATAAGTCGATCCACTTCAGCTCACCCGTCAGACTTGCAGCCATTGGAGCTCTTCCCAGAGAAAGCGCACTGCATCTTTTTTAGTAGTTGTGCCTGTAAGCGCCTACCATCGGGTCCTGATAACTCACCCCTTGTGAACAACTGTTCAAATCACAGCCTCTTTGAGGGACTGGAGACCTTTTATCGCCTGGCACTGCAACCGCAGTACTTCCGACTGCCATGAAAACGACCCAGATGAGAGTTAGGACCTTCATCTTGTATTAACAGAAATGGTGATGGGGATGCTTGGTGTGATTATGGGCGATAAACGATGTTGGATTCGGCTTGATGAGTATCGGATTGGGTTGAGACTAATTTGACAGAGCCTTCGATACTTATATAGTGCTTGAAGTCTTTGACTCTATCGTTCTGCCGGCGCAGATCTCACGTATGTTGTACCCACGTACATGAAACAGAGTTCAATCTAAGTCTTCTTATTTTAAGGTTGAAAAGATTATTTAGATTAATACCGGTATAGTATAGTTTGTACAGTTCTAGCCTGTAGTGTGGCATAACAGCTTAAACGACAAGGTGAAACAACTCCATACCTATCAGATTCTTTAGTCCGCGAACAAAGGAACGTTAGTTATATTTAACGAGAGAGCAAGCTTCATGTGATGTGCTTACTGCTAGTAACGGCATTCAGCTGCAGAAATAAAACGAATTCTTTATGGATTAACAACCCAGAAGTAAGGTTTGGCCAAGATACACATAACCTTTATTATGTCATGCCACATCATTCTAAAACATCAAGCTCTAGGCATTCCAGTAGAGCCGACAGAAAGCCGAAGACGATTCAGAGTCAAGAAACCGATGTGCTGCTCTATTTGAGTTCCCTTGGCAACGATGGTGTTCGTCACCCACCACCGAATCTGCCGTTAATGCAATCAATATGCTGCTTGGCGTACACATCAAGTCAGCGATCAAAGGCCCTCGTTAAATACAAGCGACCGTAGGAAATTCATACAATATCCATTCTTACGCGTCAAAGCTATTCTGCTTGATGGAATGGTAATAGTATCGTCCTTGAGTATGACAGATTGATACCAGCGGATCAAGTCACTAGGACATAACTATCTATTGAATTCGCCTTGGTGCTTAGCTTCAAAGGATCAGCATATCTTACATTTCGCCTTCGGGGCTGGCATAGAGGCCATCTAAGTGTTTATTTTTGAGGAATGCGAGGATTTGAGATTCTCTTAGGTTTCGAGGATGGCTGCGAGCCTTGATTTTCTGTCTTTTACATGGGACTTTAGGTATCATCATTTCGTAGACTCTTCTGGACCTTGTACTTGTTTAAAAGTGACGGAGAACCGCAAACCCGTTGACCTATGCGTGCGGCCAATCTGGTACTCTTTTATTTGGAGGACCACTTTACACTTCTTACTTCAGCGGCCGAAAGTGTGGATACTGATATGATGCTACTAATGAGGCCAGCGGTTTCGACGGGTGGTTCGGGTTCGACGGACATGCAGAACTAACTATTAGTATTAGAAATAGTTCTTCAAATATCGTAAATTATAATAGTAGGGGTGGTTCTCGTACACGATTTTACAAAACTCGGTCGTCTGTTTGGTCAAATTGACCGGGAGTTTAGAAAAGCGTGATCAAATCTTGCTTTCAAGGCCTAAAATAGCTATAGGAAGTCATTATCTCACCTAAATTCAGCCTCTAGGTAATGGGCTTCCTTAACTTACTATCCATACATCTACCGGCCTATAACTCTTCTCCCCTAATCGATTTACTAGGACACAATCCAAGACGCACGTGACTTCGAACTATGATGAACAGGTATACAGTTTTGCCTCTTGGAAAGAACTGACGGTACTAAAGCGGTTGCAGCCTACCTTCAAAGGGTAGTTCAGGAAATAGTCAAATTTAGACCCGAACCATCCGTCGAAATCGCTGAATGAGGTTACTATATACTGAACACAACTGTACGGTGCAGAGCCCTACGGGACCGGACACTCTTAGCGCCCATCTAAAAGACTGGCCACGCTGTCGCCCGAAAGTTTTGCTCAAGTCATGTCAAAGTGGGCGACGATAATGACGATAATGACAAGATAGAAAGCGAAATAAGACGAGCAAAGCGTTTTCGTCAAAGTCCACTAGATTGTTATGTCCCGATAGTTGTTCGGAACGAGACTTGTCTCCTTATGTCGAATATATTCTTGATCTGGCGCTTCGCTCGGGAGAGGGAACTTCTTGGTGAAGTGCAGGGGATCGGCGGGGGCTCAGAAGTGCACTATTCTCCCGAGGTGGCATCACGTTAATGTCAACTACGTGATACTAAGTGCTGATTAGCTTGAGAGAAAGCGAGAGGCCTTCACATAGGTTCGAGCTAGGTGCTATTAATTGGGCAATGCCCGTTCGTATGACACTTCATCTTCGATTGCGCCTTCGTGGACTTAATTCCTGCCTATCTCTCGGCCTCTTCGCGCCAAAACCTTTAAAGTCCATTTGAACATTTGGTACTATCGGGTACACCCAGGTCCTCGTTCAATATGCTGTTATCTCTCTGCACTTTCCTCTTAACATCATTCGCCGCCAGAAGTATTGCCCAGTCGGTCTCTGATTTTGGCAGCTCGGGTGGTAGTGGCCCCAAAGGCGGCGTTGGCGACCTCTCTCGGCCTGTCTTGTTTGCGCAGGCTTATATTACGGATGGCAAGATAGCATCGGAGTACCCGGACCTTGTATTGAGAGAACTGACAAACAGTTCGCCGCCCGTGCTTGAGAAAAGCGAAACTAATAGCTGCAATGGTGAGTACATGTCAATTGTTTTGCACCCAATCAGCCTGAGTAGAGGTCTGTTTGCATTGAAGAAGTGAAATCTAATTAATCGACGATCAATAGCGATTCGAAGTGTTGTCATTGATGATTCACCCGAGGGGAGAAGGCAAGAGATGCTTGGTTTCGGGCATGCTGTAAGTAATACAGGTAGCAGCTTTTTTCTGTTCTTATAGTGTATCTCGGATTTTCTGCTTCAAAGATTATCGACAAATTTTGAATTGTGTGGCTGCTAACATTCTGTTTCTCAGTGGACGGATTCTACTGTGTCAACATTTGGGAGTCTAGAAGAAGATATCTTGGACGAGCTGATGGCCGAGCTATTCGGTCCCGATGGAAATAATATGGGGTTCATGCGCCATACGTGAGTTTGCTTTTAGATTTCCAAGCCCAAGTTCTAAGGTCGCAAAAGCCGGATATTACTTTCCGGCCCTTTCAAACTCGACTAATATCAGGCTATGAAGCATAGGATCAAGTGATATGAGTGGTACTCCATACAGCTTCGATGATAACGGGCCTCATTATAACGAAGGCCAACCGGATCCGAATCTTGAAAACTTTGACTTGGGTCCTGAAGGAGAAGCAATGGTGGGTGGCTTAACCTTCGGAACAATGTCGAACCGGCTCCAGAGCCCTGCAGAGTTTCAAATCGGCCTGACTGAAGAGCTTACTGACCCTACATCAGGCTAAAATGATCGCAAGAATGGGGGACTACAAAAGCGACGTTTTTCTGTTTGGGTCTCCGTGGAGTTATCCAGGCTGGATGAAGCAAAACGGCTTGTTCATAGCTCCGAGACTGCTTGGTGGATCTCAGATCCTCAACAACACCTTCGATCCCCAGTTTACCCCACAAGCAGTGCAGTATTTCACCAAGTACGTTGATGCATATAAGGCTCTTGGCGTGGAAGTAAATGGTTTGACGCTCAGCAACGAGCCTCTAAACTCCCAAGTAGGTTGTGTCATGAAAACGACAAGATTAACGCTCACTTTATCGGATAGGGAGGATATCCATGCATGTATCTAGGCGCAGACGACTCGGCTCGGATTTTAAACGCTGGACTAGGAGACGCGATGAAAGAGCGTGGAGTGAAGATCCTCGCTTACGACCACAATACTGACCAACCTGCCTATCCATCGCGCATGATTCAAGGCAGTAACGGCAACGTCAGCGGTGCAGCCTGGCACTGCTACGCGGGCAACGTGAATTACACCGTGCTCGAACAGTTTAACCAAGCCTTTCCTTCGACGCCTCAGTTCATGACAGAATGTTCCAGC
This sequence comes from Rhynchosporium graminicola, assembly GCA_900074885.1. NCBI lineage: Eukaryota > Fungi > Ascomycota > Leotiomycetes > Helotiales > Ploettnerulaceae > Rhynchosporium > Rhynchosporium graminicola. Next base: position 790,413 of record FJUW01000006.1, read on the forward strand.
TATTTGCCAAGCAATTATAGCATCTACATAGCACAGCAGTTCATCCCCTCTGTACAGTCGGGCGCGTCTGGTGGTGCTTTTTGGGTATTGGGAACAGATCCTGATTATGGGCCACATTCGCCTTACGGAGGCTGTAAGTCAGTCTGAAAATGATCACGTCTCATCTTTCAAGTGTGTCACGGGCTTGAAACATCCTCGAATCATACCTGTGATGTAATCCCACAATATCAGCTGCTAATTTGTCCCTTTTCCTAGGTGCTGGGTGCTTAGGTTCTATCATTGTGAACTCCAGCACAACTTACACGAAAACCCACGATTACTACATGATGGGACAATTTTCACGCTTCATCCGCAGAGGAGCACGGAATTACGCTGTTCGCAAAGGCATTGAGTATGGGGGCGGAACAACCGAGGCTCCCCAGTTTATCCTCATGTCTGTACAGAACCCGGATTCCAGCTGGGCAGTCATCTTTCTCAACAACTACGGCACAGATCAGGATGTTGAGCTCTCCTTCACATCTCATCCTGGTTCCGTCTGGCATGGCACGATCCCCCAGCTCGCGGTGGTTACTTGGCTGATTCCACCCTCGAATCTATGGATGGTCAATAATGGCACTGCATCACCGACGTCAACGAGTTATTCAACGCGCAACGGGACTACGAGTGGCACTACAGATGAAGGCCATCAGTTTACATGTCCCACTACTACGATGTCGCCGAAGACTAGCAGCACGAGCACGACGACGACAACTCCTTTGCTTCCTGTGCCTCATACAGATTCCGTTCCTGCGAGGACGTTGGCAGCCGCACAATGTCTTGTTTCGGCTTGCCAAAGTTGAGTGATGTAGAGGTGGCTTTAAGTTGGGGACTAGGTATGGTGGTAAACAGACAATACGGGAAGTCGAGAATTGTATTTGCGAACCAAGGTCTTGTGCAGTACACCTTCCAAGTCCTTCAACTACTAAGTGCTTCTTCGCTGCTAAAACGGCAGGAGGAGAGTATGCCCCACTTAGTCTGCCCGTTACACTCGAACAACCACGCGTCGTGTCGGTTCGTCACTAAGGGTATGCTATGACCGCTCTTAATATATTCGATGTTGCCTTCGACTTCCTAGATGTACACGTACCCACCGTAGATATCCTGAGAATTTAGTAGTCTGCTGATGACAGAGCGGATAGACTTTTGCAAACGTATAGGGCTTGAGGTCCTTGGGGTAAACATAAATGTTGAATAGGTTCGTGCCGTTAGCTTTCGGCCAAAAATATGCCGGATCGGTGTCTAGGTCTAGGTTTGTGGACTCTTATGAGCTCCATACGATGAGGAGAGTCTTCTTCTCCGCCATTAGTCAAGTCGTCACGATAGAGGCTGGGTTCGGTGCGTTATTGGCGATAACCTGGTCAACGATTAGATCTGGTAGATGTGGTAAAGTCGTGACGACCTCCTTTCACGCCTCAACCCACGTGACTCCCCCAAGCTTTGATAGTTGCTGCAACTCCTGTTCAGTTCAGCATCTTAAGCAACAAATCGAGCATGGCCTCGTCGGAGTATATATTCTACATAGCAAGCTCGTGAAGCGTCCTCTCGCAGTTCTGCACCTTCTGCCCGACGACCCTTCTCTTGCACGTGAAGTTTTCGGGTGCGCTTCACAGCTGGTAAGGGCAATTAGGCCGGCACGGCTATCGGCCCATAGACGGACCACTGGAATGAGTAAGCAGCACGAGATCCATTGCCATTGTCGTGCTCGTCTTACCCTCGGGAGTTTAAGGTAATGCTGGACGCTGGTGGTTATCAATATCTCTATCCATAGTGCGGGAGAGAGTTACTATTAGGGACATTGCAAGTGATCTCCCCAGGCAAAAACACTTCATTTTGAATAGCAGCTTCGTAGACTTGCTCAGAAACAACCTCTCATTCAAAACCATAGCTCCGTCTCAGGCCAGAGAGCGTCTCGGGACACAGGAAAGACGTTGGCCAATATATCTAGCTTTATGTAATAGATGCTTGATTCAAGGTGGAGGTAAAGCTTCTTTCAGCCCTACACGAGTAGCGTCGCTGCACCCTGACTCGTCCGGGTGGCAATTCCTGGGGGTACGCTATCGACAGCAGCATTTGCATATCGAACACAGATCTATTTGCTTCAGTATAAGGATCTGGCGATCAATGTCTAAAAGCGGCTGTCAAGTAATACTCCCGCCTCCTATCAGGTAGGCACACTGAAATGATAGGGCCACGGAAACTCAGCTATGAAAGTATTGATTTTGCACCGCCAGCTAGCTCTTTCTGTACAACAGCGACTGACGCGGCTAGCGTGCCACGTTCTCAGACCCGAAGTATGATGGGAATGGAGAAATGGAGCCCTCATTGCGGCGCGATAGCCCCATCATTTCATTTCTGCATATCTGTCTCGTCTTAGGCGCCAAGGGCGAGGGATGCAAACGACTACGAGCTCTGGCGTCTAAGCATCCGAGGGGTATCCTTGCGTCAGCCAATGACTTCGGCCTGGAGAGTTTGTTTATTGAGATAGTTGTTTCAGCGTTTAGGCAACGAATGAGTCGTTGATAATCTCTGGAAACAATGCGCAACGTTGTAGCATTCAAATTGTTACGATTCTATTCGCTCGAACTTTTGATAGTTTATTAGCAAGTTCAAGTGTACACGGGCCGATAGTTCGAAACAACAACGGCCACTTTGAGTTACTTGAAAACACCACTAGCGAGGAAACAGCGTCTCTTTTGTCCTTTTCGAGTCACGTGAAAGTTTATTGGCTGAAGGCTATTTGAAACCTGAAACGATTCTATCCAATCGACCTTTACTTTCTCATGCGGAGGAACCTCCGTAGAGTTCAACAGCACACGGGCCGAATGTTCGAAACAATACTAGCCACTTATGATCACTTGAAAACTCCGCTACCAGTATCAAGGAAATAATCGCAGCGGTAACTCGAAGTCTATATGCAAGTCTGAAGACCGTGCGGCTCTATGAGAAGGAGTTCCATTGGTCCTTGATCAAGTAGACATTACTCCGCATAATGGAGTCATATCTATCCTTTCAACTTCCAGAAATCCAAGCAAGACCTTAGCTTACCGAGCTATAGGTATCTAGTAATTGTATTGGCTCAGAAACTTTTACTGGAACAAGAATTGCCAACCTATCGAGACAAGGGAGCATGGCCACTGAGAACTATGCAGAAGATGTCACTCATTAAGATATATCATATCTTATTCTCAAAAAAATTATTTTCATTGGCTGTAAGCTATACATGACTAAGCGCATAACTTTTGATCGTTTCAAAACATATCAGATGAACTCCAGTCGAACAATGCCCCAGGCATATACCATATCGTCTTAACCTTTGCATCTAGAACATCTTGAATTCAGAATTTCATTCCCCTTCACGACGTCGTGTGCAGAATTAAGTTCTGGGAAACACAACCTTAACCTTAGTATTTGGAACGGCTTTCTCCAGGACTTGTACAACTCCACGAGGTCGTGAAGAGAAATGAGTTTAGATAAAGTAAGTTGAAAGTATTCCATGAGTCGCGTGATAGCCATGTATATATAGAGACTGGTCGGAATCATATCTACTTCTTTCATATCATCAGCTTTCTGACCTTCATACTCTCTTCCTTCATTCAAATCAACAAAGCAATTCCAGCAAACACTTCCGATACTTTTTATCAACCAATCTATACCAATCCATCACCATGCAATTCCGAGTTCTCCTCGTCTCATTGGCTTTGGCCACCCAAGTCGCCGCTTTCCCAGTAAGGCAACCCAAGCCCAGTTCAAAAACACATCAGGACTAACAAACATTTAGATGGGAGGTTCCAGCCTGGCTCGTGCCTACACCCCCGAGGGATCTGATGAAGTCTCCTCTGGCCAGAACCTAGTCGAGGCTACCGACAACGAAGTATACCAGAGAGACAACACCGATCCAGACAGACACGAGGCCCAAGAACAGAAGGACAAGGCATCTGCTGATGCAAAGGAGGATAAAGAACAGGCAGCTAAAGCCAAGGCTGCAGCATCTAGAAAGGCAGGAAACAACGCTCAGGCCGATGTAAGCATGCCTCCACACCCATTGCTTTCCATGGTTGGCTTCCCTCTCTCTATTTATTGTGAGAGGGAAGGTGGCTGGAGTTAATCGAAGCTAAGCTGACAAACGAGCAGAAACAAGACAAGCAGGCCGATCGGGAGGAGGCAAAAGAGCAGACTGCGAAGAACCACGCCGATGCGCAAGAGGGCAAGGAGCAAGCTGCAAAGGCAGCTGCAGCAAAGAAGCAAGCCGGCGGAGCACAGACAGGTGCCACAAAGGCAGCAGCAGCACCCAAGGCGGCTGCTGCAAAGCCAGCTGCAGCCAAGGCAGCAACAGGAAAGAAGGGCAACTAAGTAAAATGGAAGCGCGATGATTAGAAAGCCCAGTATGAGCGGGATCAGGAATCATTCTTTTGGCTAATTGAAGGAGAGAGACGTTGATGGCGAGATACTTGCTGATCAGATATAACTTATAAGAGTGCATCAGTACTTTGAATATTTTAGAAAATAATTAATACACTCTTTTAACTTAACTTTGACACCTTTTGTAATGCTCATGTTGTTCTTCGTAACTTTTAAAGCCTCGATTCCGACGACGAGTTTCAATGTGCTATAGAGAAATATTCTCTGAGCGGGATTATGGAAAGAGAAAGGAATGAGAGATTCTAATTGAGAAGCTGCCCGATTGTATTTTTCGAGATTTATAGCTCTTTCCTGCGTCTTGATGAGAGCTGACAGCTTGGCCAGCCCGGCGTCGGCGTTATAGGCTATTGCAGGCCGTAGGAGAGGATTATATAATCTTGTAGATTAGAAGCAAGCAATAGGCGGACGGATGAAATCGAAGGGCGTCTATCGCTTCGCGAGCTTTGAAGTCTACTTGCTCCTGATTCCTTTATGGCTTTGGGATCAGAGAAACGTCGCATCAGTGCAGGTTGACATTGAATTCGAAAGGGCGATTGTAAGAAGGAAGAGATATTAGTGACGAAATACAACATACTACCCCCGCTCAGGTCAACGCTAGTGTGGATAAGCGATTGCAGAATTTGAGGCCATTCACAGCTGGCCCAAGCTGCTCGCTCGCTTTGAAGCTTCGAGTCAGAGGACCGGACCATAGCTCAAATTTGGATTAGTCTTCAATCACGTGATGGGCTGCCGCAAACAGTCGCCTCGCCTTGCTTATCTCCTGCGAGCATTAAATGGCATCATGATTTTGAACTATCCTATCATCAGTCCCAGTTTGTGTATCCCTCCCCGTGCTCAGTACCAGATTTATACTATCAGTGTTGAGCGTTGGGTAGTATTTCCCACAATCGCACCTGCTTATCGTTGAAATTCCTCTCCAATGTTCAATCCCTATGATGACGATTCTTTACTGCTTTACTTGTTAGTTTTCGATGTTTCTCTCACTCACGTCCAATTATCCTTGGATTTGCATGATAGATGAATCCTTTTTCAACGGTGGTGGCTGTGCCAGCTACCGACTGTCAGCCAGAAATAGCTTACCGAATGAGCCGAGAATATAACATGCTAGTCTGCCTCTCAAAATATGTACAAGCGAGTATCTTTTCCTTCACACCGTTTCCAACACCTCAAGCACTCGGAACTATAACCAGTCAGTCATCCTAATCATAGTACTATGTAAACTGCGAAGCAGATCCACCCAAAGTGGAGGTTTCGAGTTTTAGCTGCGTCTTGCCTCAAATCTGCACATGTCAGAGCGACAAGAGATGCTCCAGCCTTTAACTCTCAGGAGCCTGTGCTGAGCGATCGGAGGAAATAAATGCTCCGAGGATCCATCTATCACTGTATGGCCTATCATACAGAATGCGGAAACAGAGAACTCGCATCCATCTTTCTGGACACAGCTAGCATCATCTTGATCTTTAGAGTACTAGGCTACCAATAGAGATAAATACTCTATATTATCTCTTTTAGTACGAAAGTATCTTCGAATTCCTGCTACTTTGTTAGGCGGTAGTTCTGTCCGTTAGTAGCTAGCGTAAGAAGGATGCCACTAGTTACTTATCCATATATATAGATATTAAATACAAAATTGCTTCGTTATCCTGCATCGGAAGATATACTACCTTCAAAACTAAGACGTCTCTATCCGCTAATTCGTATATTATATTTAAAGATTCGTAGACTTCCTTATCCTGCTGTAACGACAGCTTACCTGAATATCACATGAGAAGAAGGATAGATAACAGGGCCCAAGTTCATAGGTATCCCGGCAGAACTAGTATCTGACCCGGTATAGTATCGGACTAGTACCGGTATATATATATAAGGTACCTTATACTCTATCTCTCTTCTTCTTCTTTCCTTATCTTTTTGTTTTCTTTATAGTAGACTATATAAGATCGCTCTTAGCTTCCCTACTTATTTATTCTTACTTATATATCGCTTTAAGTCTTATATCGTTATATTAAATAAAAAGATTAAGATAGCCGGAGATAGCTTACTATAATATCTTACTACTAAGTTAGTTATTCGATAACTACTCGTATATAGCCGAGATACTAGAGATCTCTCGGATAACTATAAATTAGAGTTTAATTCAGCTTATCGTAAATAGTATAATAGAGGAGGTTTTCGCTAATACTTCTTTAATAACTCCCTTAGTATAAAGGAATTATAAATAGATTTTAAAGAAGGTATAATAAATACCCCGGAACTTTAACCTCTATATATCGCCGCTGAAATAGCTCTGATATACTCCTTTTTAAGCTATTATTATAGCTCTTAACTAATAAACTAGAGACTTCTCTAGTTCTAGAGGAACCTAACGCGATCTCCCTCGCTTTACCTCCGAATCTAATCTATTATACCTTTCCTTATTTTAAATATCTCTTACTCTAAAGAATATTAATACTTTATTAAGGAAGTACTAACTAAGAGAGAAAGGAAAATAAAAGCGAAATTCACTAAGAGTATAATCGCTAAGTACTCCTATTACTATAGGTGACTCGAACCTGATCTGTTCTCTCTTATAATAATTAGTAGACTAAGAGGAAAAGAATAACTCTCTAGAAGATACTATAGATAGACTAATCTCCGTATAAGATAAGTTCCTTATAGGGGTCCCTTATCTATCTTCGACTCTCTTACTAGAACTAATACTATAATCTCTATATATTCTAGAGTTTAATAAGCTAATAAACTCTATTCTAATACGTAGTACTAAGAGAGAAGATATTATTCCTAATAAACTATCTCCCTCTCCCGGCGCCGAATCAGTAGAGTTACGCCCTAGGAAGTCTTATCTTACTAAGAAGATCCTGCCCTTAGATAATAAATCAGACTTTACTTTCCTCTAATAAAGAGTATCGATATAAGACCGGCTAGCTATAAACGCTAACTACTATCCTACGGACTTCTCCCGGCGCGTTCTTATATAGGAGCTAGTTACTAGATTAGCTAAAGAGTATTTTATACTTTAGTACCTTATTAATAAGTTTAAAACTAGCGATAAAATAATCTTCTTATTAGAGGAGAACTTTCTTACTAATTTAGAGGAAGATAACTATTATAACGCTTTCTACTACTTAGAAATATAATAACTTAGCTATATACGCGAGACTTTCGCCGAGTTTCGTAGTTGATTTTAAAGCGCTACTATCTAAAGTAAAATTAAAAAGAAAGAGTAGTTCTTCTATATATAAGATAAGATTATACTATCCTTACGCGCTTTAACTCTTATTATTAAACTAATATAGAATAAGGATTACGCTTCTATAGTTAGATTCTTACTTTCTTTTAATACTAAATATTATTATAACTTAGAATATACCTATCCCGAGAAAGTTACTACTCTAGTATAGTACTATAAGCTTATTATTACTACTACGACCTCTATTAGTTCTACTCCTTACTAGTCCCTAAGCTTAGCCCCTCGATAAACTACTCCTATACTATATATACGTACTTCTACCCCGGTATAATCTAGTACTCCTTCCGCGCTAAAACGCCCTACTACCTCGACTGGAGAACCCCTTAGGTATTATAGTTATAGATAGCTCGGTTATATTAAGCTAGATTACCCTAACTTACTTAAGGTTTAATTAATTAACGAATTTCCGGAAGAGAAGAGAGTAGCTAAAGAAGTAGTAGAAGATATACTCTCCGAATCTGAACTAATACTAAAGGGAAATAATAAGGCTTAAGTAAAAACTCTTTCTTAGGTCTATATAAGTATAATCTCTCTAATCTAGACCTTAACTCCTTAATAAGAGGTAAGTAATTTATATACCTGACTATAGTTAGTATAAATAAGCTAGGAGTCTCTATAAATAGCCTAATCGATACCGGAGCGAACGGTTATCTGTTTATTAATTATACTCTTACTAGATAACTATTAGGGGCCCTTAGTATTAAAATCCAGCTACTGCTTTATTCTATTCTAATATATAGGTTCTAATAATCTATTAGAACTTATATTATCTATTTCATATATTTATATCTTTCTATTAATAGTAGGCGTATTTATAACTATCCTTTTATTCTCCTCGATTTAGGATAATAAGATATAATTATTAGTATTAAATAGATATAACGATTTCAAGTTAAGCTAGATACGCTTTAATATAAGCTATTATAGTCGGAACGCTATCTAGCTACCTTCTAATACGATAAGGAGATAATTATAACTCTATTACCTTATAAACCTAGTATTAATCGATCTTACTAAATTGATACTAATACGCGGGACTTAGCTATAAACTAGCTAGACTAATACTAATTATACTAAATAGTAGCGATACGGTATATTAACGTATTATCCTTACTATTTAACTTATTTCTACTTATTACTAAGGAATCCGAACCCTTTCTCGCTCCGAATTTATCGAGAAAGGTACCTGCGCTAAAACCCTACTATAAGTGCTTCTCTTAACCTCTAAGGATCTAGAAACCGGTTCCGATTTACTAAATTAGTACTATAGCTTTTTACTTTAATATGAAATATAAAAGCTCTGAATTATTCTTTATTAGTATCTATAAGATAAACTGCCTCTTATAAGACTATCTAAATAGCGATTCTCCTAAGGATCCCGATACTGAATAACTCGTAGCCGAAAAGCTACTAGAATAGTATTATACTCTTAAGGAAGCCTTTTCTAAGCGGGATTCTAATATTCTTTCGCTATATCGCTTATACGATTATAAAATCATTCTAGAAGAACTATTACCTAATATATATTCGCTTCTATATTAGTAATCTATAGATAAACTATAAGTAACTAAGGAGTACTTTATAGAGAACTTAGATAAGGGATTTATCGAATCTAGCTAAAGTCCCTTTATATTACTTATATTATTTATTAAGAAGGCCGATAGAGGATTACGCTTCTATATCAACTATCGTAAGCTTAATACGATCACTCGAAAGGATTCTTATCTAATACTTAGAATCGATAAGCTCTTAACTCGTATATCTAAAGTAGTAATCTTTATTAAACTAGATATCCGAGTAGTATTTAACTACCTCTATATAGACTCCGAATCCGAGGAGTATATTACTTTCCGAACCTGCTTCAGATCCTATAAATATAAAGTATTACTTTTTAAGCTCTATAATAGACCTAGTATATACTAGCGATATATAAATAATATACTACTAGATTACTTAGATAATTTCTATATAGCTTACTTAGATAATATTCTTATATACTCGGAAACGCTCTAGGAATATAAGGAATATATTAAATTAGTATTATAACGCTTAATAGATACTGGACTCTAAGTAGATATTAAGAAAAGCGAATTCTATATTACTTAGACTAAATACCTCAGATATATTATTACTACTAATAGAATCGAGCTAGATCCTGAGAAAATAATACTATTAGTAGACTAGAAGTACCCCGAAACGATAATAGCTATAAAATCCTTCCTAGGATTCTATAAGTTCTACTATTAATTTATTCGGAATTTCGGCCTTATCGCTAAACCTCTCTTAGTACTTACTCGGCCTATAATACTATAGAATTTCACTAACGATTATAAGAAGTCCTTCGACGATTTATATTAATAGCTACTATCGGTGCAGAAACTATACTATTTCGACCTTAAATTATAGACTAAACTAGAAACTAATATCTCTAATAGTATAATAGCTAGAGTTATCTCCTAATTATATAAAGATAACTAGTAGTATCTAATTAGATTCTACTCTTATATTCTTAATAGATATAAACTAAACTAGAAGATCTACGATAAGGAGCTATATATTATTATTAAGTCTTTCCGGAAATAAAGACCGGAACTTATATCTCTAT
>FJUW01000006.1:800749-947035 GCA_900074885.1 Rhynchosporium graminicola
ATAGACTCCGAATCCGAGGAGTATATTACTTTCCGAACCTGCTTCAGATCCTATAAATATAAAGTATTACTTTTTAAGCTCTATAATAGACCTAGTATATACTAGCGATATATAAATAATATACTACTAGATTACTTAGATAATTTCTATATAGCTTACTTAGATAATATTCTTATATACTCGGAAACGCTCTAGGAATATAAGGAATATATTAAATTAGTATTATAACGCTTAATAGATACTGGACTCTAAGTAGATATTAAGAAAAGCGAATTCTATATTACTTAGACTAAATACCTCAGATATATTATTACTACTAATAGAATCGAGCTAGATCCTGAGAAAATAATACTATTAGTAGACTAGAAGTACCCCGAAACGATAATAGCTATAAAATCCTTCCTAGGATTCTATAAGTTCTACTATTAATTTATTCGGAATTTCGGCCTTATCGCTAAACCTCTCTTAGTACTTACTCGGCCTATAATACTATAGAATTTCACTAACGATTATAAGAAGTCCTTCGACGATTTATATTAATAGCTACTATCGGTGCAGAAACTATACTATTTCGACCTTAAATTATAGACTAAACTAGAAACTAATATCTCTAATAGTATAATAGCTAGAGTTATCTCCTAATTATATAAAGATAACTAGTAGTATCTAATTAGATTCTACTCTTATATTCTTAATAGATATAAACTAAACTAGAAGATCTACGATAAGGAGCTATATATTATTATTAAGTCTTTCCGGAAATAAAGACCGGAACTTATATCTCTATAACGCTATACCGGCGTATATACGGACTATCGATCCTTAGAATACTTTATAACTACTAAGGTCCTAACTAGTAAGTAAGCTAGATAGATAGAATTCCTTTCCGAATTTAACTTTTAAATTATATATACGCTTAGTAAAGATAACGCTAAAGCTAATATCCTTAGCTATAGAGAATAAGATCTAAGGATATAGGAATAATAGAAATAAGATAGTAGATCTCGGGTTTTACTACCTCTAGACCGCTTAGACCTTAAGATTAACGCGGAACTAGCGGAGTATTATATTAATTAAATTAGTTATATATACCTAATATCGCTAGGGATTAATACGCTACCGGAACCTATATATAACTCTTTTAAGTTAATCGAGAAACTATACTAATTTAACTAAGAATTATTCTCTAAGGAACGAAATATATTAGGAGATAGCTATACTATTAATAATAGTTTACTACTTTATAATAGTTATCTATACATATAACGCTATACTTTGCTATATACCTATTTAATCAGCGAAATCTACGATTAAGTTTCCTCCGCTTATCTAAACGCTTATAAGACTGCCGAAATAATTTCTACTTATTACTACTAGAAAGGACTTATATTAGATATAAAATAGTATACTTATAATTACTACTCCTACTAGTACTCTTATCCGAAACAGACGAAATAATAAGGATTCCTCTACTTATTATTAGTACTTAGCTACCTTATATAGTACTTAGCTATAGATTTTAAGGACTTCTCGCCTGATAACTAAGGATTTAATAAGATATTAGTATTTATCGACTACCTAGGGAAAGACTCTATATCGATACTATACTACTATAATATCGATACCCGTAGGATAGCGATATTATTTATCTAATAGATATATCGTTTCGGATATACTCCTAAGTTAATTATATCTGACTAAGGAGCTTAGCTAGTCTTATCCTTCTAATAAGAGTTTTACTATATAATTAGAGTTAAGGTTAAGCTCTATACATAATTCTAATAGTAAACTAATAGATAAAAAGAGATTATAAATAAATATATTAAATAAAACATTAGACAATTTATTAATTACTACTAGAGTAACTAGGGCGAACTACTACTAATAATAGACCGCGCCTAAGTAACTCTACTTTACAATTCTATCGGTATAGCGCTATATACTCTTAAATATAGTATATTACTACGGAATAGCTAGGACTAGAAGTAACTTACTAGATCGATACTATAAGAGAAGCTTAACTATTCCGATACTAAATCCTTAGCTAAACGTACTAAATCCGCTATCGAGGTTATAAAAGCTAATATACTAGCTACTTAGTATAAGATAAGCGCTATAACTAACCCGAAACGGTATAGTATTAACTAGGAAGTTAGAGATAAGGTATTTCTCTTTATAAGAAACCTTAAGAATTACTAGCTAAGTAAGAAGCTATCTAGTCTCTAGGTAGGACTATACTAGGTCCTAGCTAAGATCGGATACTCCTATAAGCTAGATTTACCCTTAGGATCTTCTATTTATAATATATTCGCTCCCGAATTACTCTTTAAGGACTCGGACGACTTATTACTAAGCTAGGAGTTACTAAACTTACTCCCGGAGGTTATCGCTACTTAAGAAGAGTAAGAGTTATAAGATATACTTGCTATATAGCTCTTAAGAGGTAATCTGAAGTATTAAGTTAGTTAGCTAAGCTATAACCCGGACCTAACTTAGTATAACGCTTCTGACCTAATAAGTACTCTATATAAGCTTAGAGACTTCCACGCTACTAACTTAAGTAAACCTAGACCTCCGCGTAAACTAGATTAGTAGATTAAGGCCTAAGAAAATAGAATAGATAACTATAATCACTTAGAGGATAATAAGCTATTATAGTTACTAGTATTAGAATTTATTACTAGAGATAATCCCCTGATTATACTCTATAATAACGCTATATCTAAAACTCTACTTCTTTAACTATCTCTACTTTACTAGCTTTCTCCCCTAAGTTCTCTAGAGCTCTTAGTAATTCTAGAATATCTAGAACCGGAACTACTATATTTAACTCCTTACCTAAATCTATTAATATAGCCCTAGTAGTAGACTAAGTATAATAGCTAATCCTATGAGGTTTCTTCTTTAGAGAAAGTCCAGGAGTATCTAGATCTAACGCTATCTCTAAACTAGAAGGCAAATTCCTCTTTCTTCTAGTATTAGATATCGTAGCCTTAAATATAGCTTTCTTCGCAAATTCCTATATAATACTATTTAACTCTTTTATCTACTTTAACGCTATTTATATTATTAACCTAGACTTCGCCGAATCTACTATTAAAAGATCTAGATCCTATATTACGTTAGTATTATACTAGTATCTAAGGATTTAAGATCTTAACTTATTACCTTAATAAACTCTAACTCCTTAAATACCTTCTCTATAGAACGCCTTAAAGCCTAAGTCTCTACTAATTATATAGTAGTAATCTCTAACGTAATAGTAAGAGTAGTAGATTTCGTAAGATAATAGATCCGATTAATCGCCTTATAGGTAATTATAATACTGCTCCGATTTAGCTCTACGTCCTTAGCTTCGCTACTAAGAAGTAAACCGGATAAAATAGTATACTCTGTATTAATATAGTTAGGTAATTATAACGCGTTAGTATATATAACTATATTTAGGTTTAAGTAACTTATATACTTATAATTACTCTTTAACGCTAAATAATACTTATAAAGCTTAGAGTTAAGCTTATCAAACAAGTATAAGAGTTCTAAAATAGGAGTATTATTATACTTTATCTTAAGGAAAGCGCGAATATACCGTAGGTAATATATATAATACGCTGCCGAAAGAGTACTAGTAGGTACTAGTAAAAGCACTATAGGAGTTAGTATTATAGATCCGTGAAACCCCTATATTATACTTAAGGACTATCCCTAAAACTGAAATAGGAAACTTACTTATATTAAGAGAAGAGTTAATTAGGTCGATTAATATATAAGATTATAGTATACTACTATAGTAGTTAGTAATAATACTTACTCCGGAAGCTATACTATAGTCTAAGGAGAATAAACTTATAAGTTAAAGTAGTTATCGCAGTTAAAAAGGAAAGGCTCTAATACTAATAAACCCCTTCCTTTATATACTCTACGCTCTACTTAAACTCGACTCCTACTATAAACAGATAAAGTAAATACCGCTTACCGCCCGATTTAGAAACTATAACTAATATAGTACTATTATAGCGATATAACTAGTAAGAACATAATAAAGAATTTAATACTACTAAAGAGCAACTAGCGCTTATTACGCGAATATCGACGAAAATAGTTATAATAAAGACTAATTCTAGTATAAACTATAACCTTCCGAGCTTAGGGTTAAGCTCTTCTTAGGGAGGGGGTAATATAACGATAGCTTACCTGAATATTATATGAGAAGAAGGATAGATAATAGGGCCTAAGTTCATAGGTATCCCGGTAGAACTAGTATCCGACCCGGTATAGTATCGGACTAGTACTAGTATATATATATAAGGTGCCTTATACTCTATCTCTCTTCTTCTTCCTTCCTTATCTTTTTGTTTTCTTCGTAATAGACTATATAAGATCGCTCTTAGCCTCCCTACTCGTTTATTTTTGCTTATATACCGCCTTGAGTCTTGTGTCGTTACACCTGCGGCGGTTAGTGCTATAGTTAGCTTAAGGTATCTGCGTTCAGATATATCTTTCTAGCTCTATAGATTATGTTTATTTTATATATATACTGAGCTAAGAAGAGAAACTAGTTATCTAATCTAGTACTATTTTTATATAGATGATCCTTAGAGTAGGATAATATTACTTAGTAATCTGTATAGATAGTGAAATTTACGCTATTGAGATATTATAGCAGCTTCTCTAGCGCTTATACTAGTACGCTTATCTTTAGCTCAGTAAGCTAGTAATTTATCTTTACTGCAGATAGTAACTTAGATAGGAATAGTATTAGTCTTTCTATCTTATTAGTACTATCTATCTAATATAGAGAGCTACGCTATATCTAAATTCCTCAGAACTATCGATATAAAGAATAAAGTTATTACGCTCTGAGGTTGCGCATACTACTTGGATTACGCGAGCTAGTAAAGACGAGTAGCCTAAGGATTATCTTATTAGATATAATAGTAATTATAGGGATAGTTAGTTAGCAGGGATACTTCCAGCTAGAGTCACGTGATAGAGTCCGGCTTAGTAAGAGTCTAGAGGTAGGAGTCGGACTCCTGTTTAGAGGACTCTTATCTTAGAGGACTCTAGTATAGAGGACTCTAGTTTAGAGGACTCCTAGGAGAACGAAGATTCTATATAGGACTAGTACGTCTACTATTAGATAAGAGCTTCGTACTTATATTCACATAGTAATTAATACCTGATTATAATATCTTAATTCCAATTAAGAACCGAAATTCTTACTTCCCTTACTTTATAGCTAATACTAACCGACGAGCCTATACACCGCGTACTAGTCAGAACTAGGTACGTTATAAAGGTCTTATCCGAAGTCAGGGAATTTAAGAGTTAGCGCTAAAGTAAGTTAGTCCTTTAATATATCAAATACTAGCTTAGACCTATATAGTAGGTTATCTATATATTACTTAGAGTAGGTTTAAGTATTCTTATAACGTCTTACTTTCTAAGACCGAGTTATAGTATACCTTTCTTATTATAGTTAAGAGAGTAGAATAGGTATCGCTTTAGTATAGTTGCCTTTGCTTAGTCTCTCTCGTAGTATATTCCTGAATCCGATTATCTTAAGTTCTAATAATAGTAAGAAGACAGCTACGTAGTATAGTACGAATTTGCGATAGTACCTGAAAAATCTAAGCTCCTTTTCTAAGTAAGATAGGGTCCTAAAAAATTCCTAAGATTTTACTGCTTCTATTTTCTTCTTTAGGGTATTTAGCTTTAGTCTAGATACTTTATATCCTAGTACTTAAATATATAGCTAAGCGAAGTGATATTTTCTAAGAGCTAGTATAACTCTAGCGTCTTCTAATAAGGTAAGAGCTAGATCTAGGTCTTTCATATATTATTCCGGTATAGTTGAAAAGATAATTATATTATTAATATAAATAATAATAACTTTCTAAAATTATTAGGGAAATAAATCCTCTATATATACTTAAAAGAATACTAGCGTTATCGCTAGACCTATTATCATAATAATAAGTATTTTATATCCCTTATGCGCGGTTACTAATACTATCTTCTACTAGTCTATAGGCTCTAAATGTTACTAGAAGAAGGACTTTATAAGGTCGACGCTAGAGAAAATAATCGCTTTACTTATAGCGGATAAGATATCGTCGGCCTTAGGTAATAGGTATATATTAAGTATTAGTTTCGTATTAACCTTTCTAAGGTTAATTACGACTCTTAGCTTTCTATTCCTATAGATAATAAACGCTAGAGCGGAAGCTAGGGAAAGCTATCCGAGGGTTACTAGTACTAGAGAGCTATCTGCTCTTATTAGGTCTAAGAACTTATCTATTTCTATTCTATCCTTTTAGGATTATAAAAAAGGTACTCTTTTTAGGTTATTAATCTTAGTGCTTTCCTTAAATAATACTAGTATATTAATTCTATTATTAAACCGTCCGAGTTCGTAATAGAATGAGTTTATATAATAACGAAGGACTTCTTAGATCTTATCTTTAATATCCGCTTTAAAGGCGTCTAATATATCTAGTTCTGCTATATCTTTAGGAAAGGGTCTAATTAAGAAAGGGGTATTAGCTAAGTACTTCCCTTCCGGCTCCTCCTCTACGAAGGGTTATCCTTTATAGATACTAGCTAGATTTAGTAGTACTAAGTAGTCCTTAATCTTAGGCGTATATTCCTCGAGTACGCTTAGAATTATCCCTCTTCGTAGATAGATGGGACTAAAGCTAAGGTTTGTAAACGGAATTAGTATAAGGAGACTTATAGTAACTATATTAACTATAGAACTAAATTTTCTGAGCGATATATCGATTTGAGAGTAAAGATATATTATATACCTAGCTTATTATTTAAGTAATAAGTAGTATATCGTAGGTAAGTTAATTCCCTCTCTTAGGTATACTACTACTATCTATAGAAGATAGATATTAATACGCTTCGGAGTATCGTTTACCCTTACTATTTTTATTATCTCAAGTAATATAAAGTTATTACTATTTATTACTTAAAGTTAGTAAAGTTTACCCAATAAACTCTATCTAAAATCGAGTTTATTATGCGAGAAGAAGTCGAGGCAGAGCAGGATCTCTCCTAGTATCTTGAGGACAATATAATAATAGTATACGGGAAAATATAGTAACATTTTACTAGAAATTATCCTATATAAGACTAATATTTTAATATAGTTCGAAATAGTAAGACTAGATCTTACTATAGAGAGACTAACTCGTAAGCTATCTTTTCTACGTTAAGGTTACGCTAAGGAGAAGTAAAGTACTAACCTAGGCTCATCGATTAGCTTAATAGGCGATATAGTATTAGTAGCTACTTCTATAGGTATATTATCTTTACTAAGTATTTGAATTCTTACGTAAGTATTTATTATAAATAGGGCGTTATTTAGTAGGATCGAGACCGTATCTTCTAGTTAAGGGGATTATATATATAGTCTTACTAAGAAATCTAAGATGATAACTAGTATTATAATATAGTTCTGATTATTAGGTAGTTCCGAAACAAGTAGTGCCCTTATAGAGAGGTCTTCGATTAGAACGAAGTCCTTCTCTATTTCGTATTTATAAGAGGGAGATAAGTACTAGAGCTGGTTAGTTAAGGAGTCTTTTTAATTTAATCTTAACCTTTTTAATAAAGATAAAGCTAAAGTAAGTTTATTAAAGATAATTAATAAGGTATTTACTAAAATAGGGTTTTAATAAGAATAAAGTCGCGAGAGGACCTTCTTTAGGTCTCGCGATAGACTTTTCCTAACTCTATTAGCAGGGAAGGATTTAAGGATTCTACTAAATCGTTATCTTCTGAGTCGTAGTCTTAGTTAAGCTAATATATAAAACTATTATTAGAATAGTTTAACATAATAAGTAATTAAAGATAGTATATATTATACCTATTAAAGTTTCTAGTTATTAGTAAATACTAAAGAGAATACTTAGGTTAGTTTATTATTATAAGTACTTAGAGTTAGTACAAGTATAATAGCTAGTTTTAGTAAGGTTATCTTCCGTAGCGCTAAGCAGTTAGTATAAAGGCTAGTACTAATATAGTTGACTTATTAGCTTTATCCCTCTCTTTCTCTTATTATTACTTTCTTCTAAATTCAGCGTATTCTACTAGTAGTATCTAAGGTCGCGGATAAGGAGTTAGGAGTTAAGTAGATACTGTAATTATCGGGTATTATACTATCGGAACCGCTAGTAGTTAAGTCTATTATTCGCTTCTGGAGTCTCTATCTCGCCTAATACCTTAGCGGAGCGAATTATCTATAATTAGTTATTATAACTCCTATATCTCCTTAGTTTACTTATCGATACGAGACTAAGTCTATATATAAGCTTCTCTCGCTTAGTTCTTCGTATTATAGATCTTTAACTGAAACTCGTTTACTATATTACTATAGTCCTGTAATAGTATACTTATAGCTAAGCTTAGATCTAAGACCTAATGCATTCGTCGGATAATAAGGTCTTAGTTTATCTCTCCTGCCTCGATATAGAGATTGTATTTATCGTTTAAGAATTATCTTAAGGATAACTCGCTCTTATTTTTAAAAGAGTACCTTAAAGCGTTAGCTTTCTATATTATTACGCTTAGATTCGTATAGAATTAAAGTAGGAGTTAATATTTCTATTCTTCTAAGCTCTGAGCTATAAAGCTAGTAATCTCTAGAGATAAGATACTAAGCTAGATAGTAGCTTTATCTTTTATATAAATGAGTAAGACCTTGAGCACTATATCCTTTCTATAATAGGCCACTATTATATTAAGTATCGCGATATAGCTTATAATAGAAGTAGTACTATTAAACTATCTTATATCCTATAGGCGAAGTCGTCGATATTAAGTATTAGATATACGTAATCTGCTATCCTGTTATAGTCTCCTTCAGTCTTAGGGGTCCGAGTCTTCTCTATCTCTAATATTAAGTATATTATTATCGTATATAAAGTTATAGCGTTAGCGATTTAGAAGAGGAATTTCTGTCTCGATAGATAATCAGATACGTACTAGAGTACGAGAGATTAATAGTCTTAGTACTACTAGTATAGAAGATATGCGTATAGTTGTCTTAGCTTCTAGAGGGCTAGCTTAGAACCGAGTTAAAAAGGTATTAAAAGCTACTACTAACTTAAGAGCTATTATTCCTAGAGTACTAATCGACCTAATAGCCTTATCCTTTAAGTCAGTTAGAATACCGGGGTCTAGAGTATAGACTAAAGCCTTAGCTTATCTTAGAATTAGTAGGAGGATTAGTCCGACTAAGTGCTTATTACCCCTATCGTGTATATCCTCTTATAGTACTTAGATAAAGATAGTATCGCTCTTCTACTCGTTCTTAGTATAAACTAACGCTATAGCTATAGCTAATGATAATATAGATAGGATAAACCTCTCTTATAGTTATCTCGCTAATTCTTTAGCTCTAAGTAAGGTCTTATATTTTAGCGAAATAGGCTATCTAGACGAGGAAAACTCTGATAATTATAATAACTAATTAGCTAGAGAGCTCTATCTTTAGTAGAAAGCTATAGTCAGAACTACTATCTTAGGAAAGGCCTAGTCTCGGATTACTTCTAAATCGATAAGTAAGGATATACGTCGGGGTTAACTTCGAGACGAAATTCGTATTAGTATAACTAGTACTCTCTTAGTAGATAAGTCTTATTATATTAATCGGGAGTTACACGGTACTATAAGGAAGGGACTAGGTTTAGATAATAACTATAATATCTCTAGGTATTCTTAAACAGGAGATATAGATAAACCGGCGAATGATATCTATATAAATTATTCTAATTCAGGTATTAAAGATAAAAATCTCCTCTACTAGTCTCTTGAGCGATTGTTCCTCCCTCTAGTATTAAAGCCTCTGATATAGCGGTATATAGAGTAGTACTACTAGTAAACCTCTATAAGTCTCCGGTATATCGCAGGGGTTTCGTCTTCGTAAGTAATAGATATAAAAAGTCCTTTATATAAAGGTATTATAGTTTAGAGACTTAGATTTACCTTATATTATTCTTAGAATTACTACTATAATAAGCGGTATCCTAAGGATTATATGTAGTAAAAGTCTTGATTCTTCTAGATACTATAGTGCGAGGAGCTGTCTAAGTAGTAATAACTAATAGATACTAAGTGTCTGTCCTTGTCCCGTGATATGTCCTGTCCTGTGATATACTTTAGCACCTTCCAAACGATTCTTTAGTCAAGGGGCTTTAATTGTTAATAAGCTACGGAATAGGCTTAATAGAGATACCTTCGAGCTTATTAGCTTATTAAAAATCTGGGGTTTTTCTCGATAAAGAAGAGAAAGAAAGAGTCGAAGAGGTTCTTAATAATATTAATAACTTCTTTATTATAGAATAAGATAAGGTATACATAGTATATAGAGCTATTTATATAAGGCTAATTAAAAATAAGTAAATCCTAATTATTGATTATAATCAAACCTAATCTAATCTAATCTAATCATAATCGATTAGAATCGATTATATTTAATTATCTTAATTCTTATTTGACATATTGGTAACGAACTTGCTTAAGTCTATAAGCTAATAAGGTAGCCAGGTATTAGTAGAAATCTAAAGATATAGAAGAAACAGTCTAGACTAGAGTAGTTTATTATATAATATAAAAAATATAAAAAGAGAAGCTTAAGGATGAAGATAAGATATCTAATACTTAAAGTTCGAAGTATAAGATAGTTCGTAGTTAATAAATTTATTGAAAAGTCTTGTAATTTAGATAATACTAGAAACTAATGTTTACTAGATACTTAAGTATTATTAAGGGAATCCGATCAATAAGATCTTATATATATATTTATATAGGTATTTCGCAGAGTTATCAATTCCTTAATTATAGCTTTGCTAAGGATTATATATATCGTAGGGGTGCGAATTCCTTAACAATAGCTTAAGCTCAGGCTTAGACTTATACTTATTTCTAGGATATATTTTATTTTAGACTTCGATTAATAAAAGACTTAAAAGTCGATCAAAACTTTGGTATTAATAATTAGTAGAGTATAAGGTATAGAAGTATATTAAAATATACATCTTCCTAATCTAATATTATAAGGATTATTTCAAAGGTAGAAATTATAATAGAATCCAGTAATCGATTTTTCTTTATGTAGTATTATAAGACTCTTTCTCTTTATTTTTCTATTAAATCTGTTATTATTTATAGTCTTCTGTTATAATATCTTATTATAATCTTCTTATAATGACATAACACTCAAGGCAGTATACGAGCAGGGATAAAATAAGTAAAGAGGCTAAGAACGATCTTACAAAGTCTACTACTAAAGAAACAAGAAAATAAGAAGAGAAGAAGAAGAGAAGTAGAGTATAGGACTCTTTATATATATAAGCTAATATTAGTCTATATCTATACTGATTCAGTTACTAACTATACTAGAGTATCTATTAACTTAACATCCTAAGTCCTAGTTCGTATCCTCTTTCTTATATAACTTTTAAGTAAGCTATTATTATATGACCCCCCCCCAACTTCTCCCTCCCCCCTTTCAAGATCTTACCATTAAGCTTAAAGAATATTACTTAGCTACAATTTTATTTTTATTTAAATTATCTTTATTAAAACTTATATAATAAATACTAACAATTCTTGAATAATAGTGTTTCCTTTAATAATAGCTGACTAACTATATTATAGTAATAAAGCTATACTAATTATAGCTTCTAAATTAAGCAGTAAGTTATATTTACTTTATCTTTTTATAAAAAGAAGCGAGTTTAAGTAGAGTATATAGAGTATAAAGGAATAAGTGTATTAACTTTAGGACCCTTCTTTCTTTATCTATAATAACTACTGGAGTTATAAGTAGTATACCTCTTCATAGTATATTATACTTATAGAGTTGGCCAAGCTAACTATTATAGTAGTTTTATTACAATTCCATATATTAATCGACTTATTGAAAATTATGTCCCTAATCTCATATACTTATAGGGACAGGGGCAATATTCACAGAGGAATTAGACGCTAGTAGGTTAGACTATTTACTTTAATTATCTACTTACTTACTTCCTTCTAATCTATAGGAAGAGCTATTCCTATAAAGGAGCTATATACCCTTATAGTACTAATCCCTAATCGGGAACTATATAATATTACGCTGAACTCTTCATATTCTAATACTCCTTCTTAGAGTAGATCACGCTACTTTTCGACTTTCTTCTATAAGTCCTATCTGCCTCTTGAACTTCTCGAATGCTACTTAATCTAATAGCTTAGTTATACTATCTGTAACTTTCTTATCTATCGGAATATAGTCGACTTTCAGGCGTTCTCTTTTAGCTAAGTCTCGTACGAAATAATAGATAATATCGATATACTTTGAACGCTTGTTTAAGTATATATTCTTAGTTAAAGCGATTACTTCTTAATTATCTTTATATATTTAAACTAAAGAGGCGTTTTCACTGACGAATTAAAGATACTCTAAGTCCTAAAGTACTTATACGAACTATTAACCTTATTTCGCGTAGGCTATAAGTGCTATATATTCTAATTCGTAACTTAAGGTAGCTATAGAGCGTTACTTCTTACTTACTTATAAGATAAGTCTACTATAGAATATAATTATATTTCCTAAGACGCTTTTCCGGTCGACTTTATCACTTACTTAGTTAGTACCAGAGAATAGAGTTATAATATCGTATTCTCCTCTTAGTCTATAGCGGATCTTTATCTTAACTATCGACCTTAGGTATTATAAGAGTGCTTTTAATAAATAACTATAGTATTTAGCTAAATCACTTATAAATTAGCTTAGCTTTCCGAGGATAAAGGTAATATTAAGTCTCGTATAGATTATCCTGTATATTAGACTTCCGACGGCTTATTAGTACTTATTAATATTAATCTATTTATTATTATCGCTAGCAGAGTAGAGATTCTCGTATCTAGTAGTAGAGGTCCGTTTTAGCTTGAAGGTTCCTTAAGTAATACCGAATTTATCGAGTACGCTTATAAGATATTATTCTTAGTCGATCTTAAGGCTCTTAGTTTTCCTATCTCGAGTGATTCTAGCTCTAAGGATCTTACTAATCTCCTCTAAGTCCTTAGCTTTAAATCGCCTCGATAGTTTCCTATAGGATTAGTCTAGCTCCCTCTTATTCTAAGTATATATTATAATCTTATTAATATATATGTAGGTTTAATACGCTCTAGGTAAATACCTAACTTACTAGTTCTTACTTTATAAGTCCGTTCTAGTCTCTAGTAGCTTACTTTAAATTATAAAGGCTTTTTAGTACTTATTATACGTATCTTTTCCTTATCTCTATCCCTTTCGGTATTTTCAGAAATATTTCCTTCTTAAGCTCTAATTTCGTAAAAGTATTCTTAATATTATATTAGTAGTATTCTAAGTTTTCTTTTATTACGATCGCTAGAAATAGTCTTAGAGTATCTATTCTGATAATTAGTATAAATATCTAGTTATAGTCTATCCCGTGTACTTAGCTGAATCCTCTCGCTATAAGTCGTGCTTTAAACCTTTCTATACTTCTATTAGTAAGAGTTTTAATTATATATACTTATTTATATAGAACTAGATTCGATCTTTCTAGCGGAATAATTTTGCAGAACGTCTTATTTATATAAAGTAATAGTATTTCCTTAGCTATTATAGCTTTCTACTCCTTTATATTTCGGTTATTTAATACCTCTTTATATATCTTTAGAATTTTCATACCTGCGATTTCTTTAGTAGCTAATATAGTTTATATCTACTTCTCGCTTTATTTATTATTTATTACTAAGTCTTTTTATTTTATTTACTAATAATCCTTTCTAAGTAATATCTTTCCGATTATAATATAGATCCTTTTAGTATCGCCTTATAAGTCTAAGTCTAATCTTGCTTTCTTACGCGATCGAGTGAAATACTTAAGTACTTCTTAGTTTATATTACTTAGTTTATTACTCTTTCCTATTAGTATTTCCCTTTTCCGGTTATCCTATAATTCTGTAGGCTTAGTCTTTATAATTACTTTATTATTATTAACTATTAGATTAACTCATAATATAGTATTAGGAGTAGATATTAGTAATACTATTACTTCTATAATAGCTTAATCGTCCTTATATACTTTAGCTACTTCTGATTCGGGCTCCTAGATAAGATTTACTTATAAGCTAAGCTTAGGAGTATCGCGTGATAAGTCTACTTGTAATATAGTTTTAGGAGTTATAGCTAATCGTAGTAACGTATTTACTCGTGAACTAAGTTCAGGAGTTTTATCTACTATATCTTACTTTATAAAGCTTAATATATCTCTAAGTAGAGTAAATCTGATATCTCTACCTATAGGGTACTAGTTATCTCTATATTATTAATATCTAGTTCAGGTGCTTTAGGTCGTCCGTAGGCTCATCTATTAGAAGCGATATTTATTATCCCTTATAGTCCGGATATATAACTACGAAATCGAAAGTTAACTAAACCACTTTTACTACTCTTCTTAATAACGATTCTACTTAATATATTATTAAACCTTATTCCGAGGAGTAAACTTTAAGGTACTTCGTTATACTTTCTAAGTAGCTTATAAAGACTCTAACTCGGCTAGGGTTAATTAGTTTATTATATTATTCGTTTATAGGAATAGTCTTCTTATCTATATAGTAGAAGTATTTACTCCTCTATATCCGGATATAATCGATTAATAGTATTTCTCCGGTAAAAGCCTTTATTAGGCAGGTCTTTTAGTTATCGACTATAGGTCCGGTAGTAGTATAGTTCCTTATATATAAGTTAGCTTTAATAGCTTTATCTCAGAAATCTAGTAGTAGTTAAGCCTCTTTAAGTATTACGCGTATATCGAATTCTATAGTCTAGATTAATCGTTCAGCTAGTCTATTCTAGTATCATAATATAATTGTTATAGATTATATTAAGACTCTATCTTCGACTTTCTAGTTAGAAGTAATTTAAGTAGTTCTAATATATTATCTAATCTTATATATTTAATCCTTTTCTCGGATTATAGTTTAATACTAACTTTCTAGTCTTTTAGAGCTTAATAGGTATCGCTCTTAGCGTTTAGCGGTATTACTTAGTCTCGTCAGGAATAGATATTAATAATCAGTAGGAAGTAGTAGTGTCTACGTATTATAATCAGGAATAGTCTAGCGATATCGAATTATATTAAGTTAAGAATTTTAGTAAGCTATAGACTCAGCTTTCTTAGAATACGGTTCTTTATCTTTACTAGTATATATATATATTATAGATATCTAGATCTTAAGGAATCTTAATCCTCTTTTATAATATAGCTACTTTATAGAAGTTCCGAATTTTATTAGGTCCGAGATATACGAATCGTCTATAGTACTTAAGGTATCTTTTATAGATAATTTCGCGAGTTCGGTCCTTTAGAGTATCTTTAGCGTTTATTTTATCTTTAGTATTACTATTAATAATTTCTCCGGCTAAGAGTACTTTCAGCTATAACTTAACTTATCCTTTTCTGATTACTTTACTATCGAACGCTCTTAAGATATATTTCATGATATATAGCCCTTAGGATTATAAAGCTTTTAGGATCTTTTCGCCCGCTTTTATAATATAGATACTTTTATTATTAAATATCCTAAGGTAGCTACTTTTATAGAGTTTCTTTATAAAGATTAAATTAATACTTAATCTAAATATAGAGAGTATATTATCTAAATAATAGGAAGTTCTATCTATAGCCTTAACTAGCGCTATTCCTCGTATACGAGATAATAGTATTTCTTCCCCTACTTATATATAGACTTTAGTTATTAGTCTTAATTCCCTAAAATAAGTAAAGTTAGTTAATTATAGATAAACTTACGCTTATATCGACTACTTAGTCTTCGGGGGTGCTCTTACTAATCGAATCCTTTAATAATATAACTTTTTCGACTTCGTTATTATTTAAGTCTAATATCTCGGTATTAAACGCTTCTTTAGAGTTGTACTTATCCTATAAGTCTGTAATATTAGTATACCTTTTCCTCTTACGATATAGATCTCCTTTTCTTAGCTTATTCGATTTATTCTTCTTCTCTAGTCTAATGGATTTCTTATCTTTTACTTATAATCCCGTCTTATAAGTAGATCTACGGCTTTTCTTCTCCTCTTCTAAGCGTAAGCTTTTAGTATATTCTCTACTAGCGGCTTAAAACTTATAGTTAGTAATAAAGTGTTTATTAGACCTATAGTAAAAACATTCCTAAGAGATACTTATTATATTTCGTTCTAAGGAGCTACTATCTTTATATAAGTAATAGTTTAGATAATAGTATACCTGTTTATACTAGCTCTATACTACGTAGGCCCTCTCTTTACTTATACTTCTTAGTTTTAAGTCCTATAGCTAAGATTCCTTTTCCTATAGTATCCTAACCTTTTCTTAGATAGAAAGAGATTCAGTAGTAAGTGTTGGATTTGTAACCAGTACCTTGGTCAGTTTACTATTACCTTGGTCAGTTTTGCCTGCATTGGCATACACACCCTGTACCTTGTCAGTACATGGTCTTAGTACCTGGTTCAGTACCTTGCCCATGTACCTTGTTGTACCTGGCACCTACACCCTGTACCTTGTCAATAGCCTGTACCCTGCATACTCTATTAGAGTTACCATGAAGGTTCTCGATAGAGTTTTACTACTCTCTAGTACGTATATCGTAATTCTAGAGGTTTCTACTGACGTACTACTGACGTAGTATGATTCTACAGTATACGTGTCTTCTTCTATGGAGTTCTGTATTACGTAGTATAGAATATTCTAGAGAGCTCACATAGCTATATAAGTAGCTAGAATCTCTCCTGTAGTTAGCTCTCTTCAAGCAAACAAAGCAAGTCAAATTGATCACCTATTATTCTGTTATTCTGACCTTCGGCCGATTTCCACCCTCGATTTTCACAGTAAGAAATCCGTTAATTACTATAGTATATCTTGCCTGTTTTTAGAGTACTAGGGTAAGAATCAGGAATAAGGTATCTTTAAGGTATATATTCTTTATTATAATATTAGCTATAATAACCTTCCGGCGATATTCCTTTAGCTTACTCTATAAGATATCGATACTAGTATCCTTATCAAATATAAAGTTCTATATACTTATTATATATTAGTTCGTAGTTAATAAGCTAGTCTTATCGTACTTTAGCTTTAATTAGGTCTAGATAGCGGCGATAGTTTCGTATTTATCGATTAGGATAGAGTCCTCCTTATCGAGTCCCTCGAGTAAGATTTCTAACACCTTTATATTATCCTAATCTTATTATATAGCTTTCTCAGTATTCTAAGTTCCTCTTAAGCGTTTAAACCTACTTATAATATTATTAACTATCGAACTTAATAGTATTCTGGATTCTAGCGATAGTTTCTTAATATCTCTCTCGCGTAAGATCTAGGTAAACTCTATCCTAGTGATTTCAACTATATAGAAGATACTTTTATTCTTAATCTTAACTTTACTCTACGAAACTAGTCCTTATAGTAGTTCTTACTTAAGGTTAGTAAGTATTTACTATCTTTACTTATTCTATCTTATAGTTATCGCGGAGTGCTTAATATATTCGACTAGTGTTTTATATATATATAGCTAGTATTTAGATTTTCATTTATTAGCTATCTATTTATATATAGAAGCTATACTCGGTTTAGAGGTTATAAGTAGTTTTCTTACTTTACTACTCGGCTTTTATTATTTATATAACCTCCTCTAAGGTCTATAAGTCGTTCGATTTTAGTTATAAGGAGTAATCTTTCTTATTATCCTCGACTTATTATTCAGTTAGTAAAAGCCTTCTTTCGTATAGCGCTCTAGTTATTATTAATACTCTTACTTAGCCCTTTAGTCTTTTCTTACTTTAACTACAATACTTCTATCTTTCTTATTAGAGCTTAAATCGAACGCTTTACTTTCGTCGATTCGAAGTTACGTCCTGCCGGAGCTTATACTTATTAAAAGGTATATCCCTAATCTCGTATACTTATAGGAATAGGAGTAATATTTATAGAGGAATTAGACACTAATAGGTTAGACTATTTACTTTAATTATCTGCTTACTTACTTCCTTCTAATCTATAGGAAGAGCTATTCCTAGAAAGGGGCTACGGACCCTTATAGTACTAATCCCTAATCGGGAACCACGTGATACTACGCTAAACCTTTCATATTCTAACACGACTTTATAATAATTAAAATAATTAAATTAAATAAAAGTTCAGTTTCTTCTCAGAGAATGAAGTAGAGTAATAAAATAAAGTATAAGATTATAATAGAGTAGTAATACTAATAGTTTACAATACCTTTTCCAATTCTAACTATTGCGCTTTCGATAGTATATCAAGTATATTACCTACGATATATTCATATCTTCTTTAAGCTAAGGTATACTAATACGCTAATATTAGACCTTCTCTACTTATTTAGTAAGCCTAATTCTAAGCTCTATTAGTATTATTCTACTTTAAAGAGTTCTTATAAGTATATAAGTTAGTTAAGGCTAAGTATAATTATATAGTAATATATTATAGCTCTCTAAATATATTAATACAGAGTTTACTTTTCTTTTCTCGGTATTAGTAATAGTGAAGCAGAAGTAAATCATGATAGTATTATAGCTACTTATGAATTTATTAACCGAATTTACTAGCTTACGAAGTCCGTTACTTCTATAACTAGTTTAGAGATTAACATTATATAGTTAGTAGAGACTCAAGCTTCAAATCAGATTATGGAGAAGTTATTTAAGAAAAGAGAGTTTATTTAAGCTATAAGTTTAATTATTTAGCACTTTAGATATAAGTTCGATACTAATATATGATAAGATATGGATTTGTTGAATAGATAATATAATACGAGCTAAAGGAGTAATATAAGATATGTTAAAGTAATTCAAGAAGTTAAATACTATTATATAAGGATTCGCAAAGAAAGCTATATTGAAAGTAATAATATTAAAGTCTGCGAGAAAGAGAAGTTTACTTTATTCTATTTCTAAGTCTATATTAAACCTAAAGACTCTTGGACCTTCTCCTAAGAAGAAGTCTCATAGTATTAGATCTTATATAAGATCGAAGACGAAGATAGCGTTAAAGGTAGTAAGTAGCGAGGAGTTAGATAAAGTAATATTAGTTCCGGAAGTTCTAGAGTTGATAGAAGCTTTAAGAGTCCTAGGAGAGAATACTAATAGAGTTAAGATAGATCTAATTATATGATTTTTTTGTGATATAGTGGTATTATAAAGTGGAATTAGAAATATAGCTATTTTCATATAGAGTATAATTAGTTAAAGTTATAGTAGTAATAATAAAATTATTTGATTATATCTAAGTAGTATTTTTTCCAGATTGAAACATTCGAAGTTATAGCGATATTTGGTTTTAAAAGAAAGTGATAATTTAATTATAGAAGTGTGGTTTTTATTCTATATTAACTTAATAATAAAAGTAGAAATATATAAGGAAGCTATAATCTTATCTTATATATAAAAGAACTACTCTTTATTTTCACTTTTCCTTAGATAATAACGCTCTAGAATCAACTATAGAATTCAGCGAAAGTTTCGTAAATATAGCTAGGCTCTTGCATATCTAACTATCAAAAAGTACTATAATATTTATCTTCTTTTAGATCAATAAAGAAGTTCTATTTCAATAGGGGATTATTTATCTATTAGTTTCAAATTCGATTGTATAGTATTCAGAAGTAAGATACTCTTTAGCTAATCTAGTAATAAGCTCTTGTATAAGAACGCGCTAAGAGAGGTCTGGAGTTTAATAGTTAGCGTTTATAGCTTATTGGCCTTATATAAATACTCTTTACTAAAGGAAAATAAAGTCTAACTTATTATTTAAAAGTAGAACTTTCTTAATAAGATAGAACTTCTAAAGATATAAAGTATATAACTCTGTTAATCTTATTCAAAGGAAGTGATAGTTTATTAAGAATAATATTACCTCTCTTAGTAATTTATATCAGGATAGAAATTTCTAGTTCATTAAACTTTTTTATAGTACATAAACTTCCTAGTTATATAGAGATTATAATATAAGCTCTAGTAGAATAGTAAGCAATAAGCGAAAAATACTATAAAGGAATCGCTCTTAGCGAATAATTAATATATTTATAGTATTTTCTAGAGAGTTATTCTTAATCTTCTATTCTACTAATCACTTTAGGCTAACACAGAGTAGATTCGGATTACCTATAATAGTATTAAGAGTATATAGTAATTATACTCTAAATAAGGTTAGCTATTATTTTAATTTCCCTCTCGATCGACTCTTTCTAAATACAGTATTAACATTGTTCAGTATTAGCGATATTTATAAAGAAAGATGCAGTAGATTGTGTTCGAAAGTAGAATAAGAGAAGTTAAGTTAACTTTCTCTAGAGCCAAATAACTCTTTAGTCTTTTAATTCAGACCTATAATAGTAGCTCTAAAGGTATATATTAAAGCTATTTCAGTAGTAATATATAGAAGTTAAAGTTCTAAGCTATTGTTATATCTTCTTTAAAATCTATTTATGATTCCTTTATATTAAGAGGATTATTGAAAGAATATTAATATAGATTTCTTTTGTTATATTATCTATAATAAGCTAAATTGAAATTTAATTTAGAATTTACACAGAGATCTTTAGAATATTAATTATATAAGAGTAGTTATCGAATAACTGACTTAGTAATAAGATATTATTCTAAGCTATCTCTAGCTATCTTAATCTTAATCTTTATATTTAATATAATAATATAAGACCCAAGGTAGTATATAAGTAAGGATAAAATAGGTAGAAAAGCTAAATGCGATTTTATATAATCTACTACTTAGGAAATAAGAATATGAAGACAAAAGAAGAAGATAAGTGGAGTATAAGACTATTTATATATATATATCAATACTAGTCCGTATCTATACGAAGTCGGCTGCTAACTATACTAAGGTATCTAATAACTAAGTATCCTAGGTCTTAGTCTATATCCTTCCTTTCACACAACCTTCAACTAAGCTATTGTTATAATATAATTCCTCTATAAATATTACTTCTATCCCTATATGTATACGTAAACAGAGATGTTTTTTTAATAGGTTATAAGCCTTAGCAGGACGTAACTTCGAATCGATGAAAGTAAGGCGATCGATTTATCTCTAATAAGTAAGATAGAGGTATTCTAGTTAAAGTAAGAAGACTAAGAGCCCAATAAGAGCGTCACTAATAGTAATAAAGGAGCTATAAGTAAGAAGGCCTCTTAAACTAATCGAACGACTTATAGACTCTAAAGAGAGACTTATAACGATAAGCCGAGATTAATAAGGAAGACTACTTTTTATAAAACACTTATCAAATGAATCTTAGACTTTAGAAGAAGCTCTATAACTACAAAGCCGAGTAATAAGTAAGAGAACTACTTATAACTCTTACACTAGGTATAGCTTCTATATGAATTAATAGCTAGTAAATAATGAGCCTCTACTAATTATAAATATACTAAATTAACTGTTGGAAAGAAGGATCTTCAGCGTCTTTATAATATCTACTTTTCTCGATATTATATTACTTAAGAGCAGTGAAATCCTACTATCCTTACCTCTCTTCCATCATTCACCCTGCCGCCGCTCAAGTCCCTGCGCCTTAGTTTTATCATGTCGATATAGCTAGCTATTAGCTTGCGAAATCTATCGAGTTCAAAAAAAGAAACCCTTAGTAAGAAAGTTTATCTCTCTCCTGAAAAAGCGCTATCAAATCGCATTTCTATAGTTCTATATCTACTTCTTTAAATTTCTACTTGATTTAGTAGATATCGCAGCTTTACTTACTTGGAGATTCTATAGCTCCCGCGAAATCATCTTTCATATATAAGCGGAAGGTGTTTTATTTTTCATCTCGCTTTCACGATTATGATTTTATCATGCAAGTAGGAAATTAAATCGTTCGAATCATGGCGTTCTCGTTTCAAAGCTTGTAAATCTTACGAAATATAAGGACTTTTTCTGTCTTAGCCGCGGCTTTATTTGAATTATACAGGAAGCTTTCAATCGTTGATTTATTTTAAGGGAGTGGCCCTTAGTGGTTTTGCTATGAAATGCTTCTAATCCAATGTATCCCTTATTTAGTTATAGTCGGGCTTATTACTTGGGTATTCTGTATCTGCAACCTGTCGGATGTCCGCGTCTCCCCATCGGCAAGTACGTCTCTACTTTCATCCATGCACCAGCAGCCATCCTTGTTACCAAGATACAGTACCCTCTAGAGACACCATCTGACCATCCATGAACTGGAACCCCTTTATGTACGCGCTTCTACTCTCTGCAAAGATTTTGATCTCACCAATCGTGACCACTCTCTCCTCTGGGACGTATACCACATCTCCCAAATCCGCCTCTTCGATACTGGCAACCCATTCCACAATGGCTCTGATGATCCTCGTATCCCACATTCCCTCCCTCCTCGGACACCGTCTGAAGATATCCAGAACCTCTCGCCTTAACGCCCGATGGTGGTAATTCCAGACCACAACCTGCAAAGGTAATACAACGCGGAAGTCAAGAGAGAAAAAGTCTTCCGCTTCGTTCTCTGCACCCAGCATCTTGCAGCAGTCTACCAGTTCCTGAAGCTCAGACGTGTACTTCCGATAGTACATTTCCAGTCGTGGTGAGGATGCTGATACCCAGAGATAGCCAGATAAGTATTGCACGTATAGCATTGTAGCAGCGCGTAACGTATTTGCCCCTGAGTTTCCAATTCTCGCTCTCCTCAAAAGTGGCGCATATGCCTGTCTCCACTGTTGAAATGTACCAAGCGTACTTTGTAATTCTAAATACTGCGGCTCACTGACTACTGGGCCAGGTGGGATGTAGACATCCATATCTATCGCTTTTGGAACCTCTTCGAGAGATATAGCGCTCTTGAACGGAAGTTGAAGATGCACGCCCCGAAGCATGACCTGGTACATCATACGTGTGGCATCTGAGATTGTGCTGAATTCCGGGGGCATGAAGCTCGTTGCTGCTTGGCAACGGAGCATACGCTCATGGTGGAGTGCTGGACTTCGTGTATCGCCCCACGAGGACGCTTGAATCTCTAGCATCGAGAACATGTCTACGATCTCGTTGTCGACAGAAGGTGGTATGCTGTTCATCCACCCCCGGCTTGAGCTCAAGCACATGACCTTTTCCCGTTCGAATCCTTCTCTCTTCTTCACGTGAGACTCCATCATCTCAATAGCTGCGTACACATGAGCGGCAGCAAGATCGCTATTCCCATGATAGCTTTCAAAGCATATCAAAAGCAAGCTCGTCACTAAGCTAGTGTGAATGCTGACGTCTCCTTTCTGAGCTATCGTGTTCTTTAACAGTGATATCGCCTTAGCGTACTCCCGATACGCAAACTCGAGACGGGTACGATCTGAATCCACTACCACGCGAGTCTGTACAAGCTCAGTCCTGGAGTTTGAGCCAAGGTGACCTCCGTGCCGGGAAGAATATTCCATTCCTCTCCTTCTGAAATCCAACGCCCCGATGGCGATCACTGCATGCCGAACACATGGCTCAACTTCACTCGTCTGAAGAACTAAACGACTCCAGAAGCTGGTCTCCCGATACCCGGTCAGCTGCTTGGCGCTCTTTTCACAGAACCTTCGGAAAGAGTTGAACTCTTGATCTGTACTAAATAGCTTTGACGCGGTGACAGGGGACTTGCAGAGAGGCTTCAAGTTAGGGAGAAGAGGTCTGGTGATAGCGCTATCGTTTGGGTGTAATGGTCTGGTGTATCCATCACAGGAGATGCCGAATTTGGAGCACCGAAGGCAAGTCGGACGTACTTCGTCACATTTCACTCGACTAAGCCGATAAAGTCAGCAGGGCGTTGACCATCTCTACGCTATGAAAGGGTCTGTTGCGGTGCGGTGCGGTGCGGTACGGTGCGGTACGGTGCGGTAAGCTACTCGCAAGCCAAGGGGTCCTTACCGTTGCCTGTGAAGATGAGGTTAGTTCGAACGTTCGAAGAGACGCCTCAAGAGTTGGAAGTTTCGTACTTGCACGTTAAACATCCTAATGAGCTTTTTTTCCCACCTCTTCTCTTCTTCTTCTGACCGATGATATTGTCATTCATATCGCGCCTTTAATAAACAGCGCAATTGTAGCAGCTTCGCAGAAGATAAAGGAACAGAACGATGTCGAGGTCCTGTCGCTTCGTCTTGTCTTGTGTCCTGTCACGATTTTCAATCCTATGTCTTATGTTGTATTGTGTTGCGGTGGGTGAGATGAAATTGCGTCGCGATGTTTACTTTGTTCGTGTTTGTTATCCTAAGATAAGACCTTATCGGCGGAGCGGGTAATGGTCGCGCTGCCGCGGGTGCTTTGCGTATTGTTCCGTGTGGCTGTTGTGGCTGTTGTGGCTAGTTCGGCTGGTGTGACTGTGTGGCTCGTTTAGCTGAAGAGGCGCTCGATATCCCCGCTATTAAAGTAGATAATAGTAAGAGTGGACCTCATTACTTTAGAGGCCTTATTCTAAAGTAGGCAAAATCGAGTTATCTGCGCAAGCGAAGAGTATCCGCGCGAATATTAATTTAGCTATATCACACTATAGTAATTATTTTTCTATGAGATAATGATAATTTTTATATTATTTCTAAAACAATTACTATAGTTCTAGTTGATAATTATAATAAAACTAGACGAGGTTATCTCATCTTATGATTGATTTAACTAAGTTAACATATCTAAAAGGTAATATATCTATTAAACTTTCCTTTATCTTCTCTCTTTTACTTTTAGCTTCTAAAGCTATTTATTAAGTCCTTGATTATTATGACGGATTGCATCCGTTAGTATGCTCGACGCCTAGGCGTCTACGCTAGCACCTGACTTAGTGCTATACGTTTACTGATATTACTACTACTAGCAGCCGCAGTATTATCTTTTATTCGAAGGGAGGCTTCTATTCCTTCCTTCTCTCCCTAGTTAATTCTCCTTATAACATAAATAAGCTCCTGTAGAATATACTTTATATTCGTATCGTGATAATTATCGATTTATATAAGCTATAGATATATAGGTTATTATCACGTAGTAGCTGAAAGCAGCGTATATGACCCTATTATAATTAAAGTATATAAGGTATTAAAAGGTATATCTCTATTCTCGTATACTTATAGGGACAGGGGTAATTATCACGGGGCGAATGCAAAGTATATAATGCAAAAGCTCGTCTATATTATAAAGAGAATTAACTAAGGAGGGAAAGGAGGAATAAGAGTGCCCCCTCGAAGAAAAGACAATACCGCGACCGCTAGTAGTAGTAGCATTAGAATACGTATAATAATACGTCAGGTACTAGCGTAGACGCCTTAGGCGTTAAGTATACAAATAGGTGCAACCCGTCATATTACCCCCCTCCTGTTTCGAGGTTAGAGCTATCTCGTCTCTTCTCTTCCTACCTATTAAGTGTGACGACAGCTCACCTGAATGTCATATGAGGAGAAGGATAGATACTAGGGCCCAAGTTCACAGGCATCCTAGTATAACAAGTTCCGACTCGGTATAGTATCGGACTAGTACTAGCATATATATATAAGGTGCCTCGTACTCTATCTCTCTTCTTCTTCCTTCCTTATCTTTTTGTTTCCTTAGTAGTAGACTATATAAGATCGCTCTTAGCCTTCCTACTTGTTTTATTCTTACTTATATACCGCCTTAAGTCTTATATTATTATATTAAACAAAAAGATCAAGATAGCTAGAGATAGCTTATTATAATATCTTATTACTAAGTTAGTTATTCGATAACTACTCGTATATAGCCGAGATTCCAGAGATCTCTTAGATAGCTATAAATTGTTGGATTTGTAACCAGTACCTTGGTCAGTTTTGCCTGCATCGGCATACACACCCTGTACCTTGTCAGTACATGGTCTTAGTACCCGGTTCAGTACCTTGCGCATGTACCTTGTTGTACCTGGCACCTACACCCTGTACCTTGTCCATAGCCTGTACCCTGCATACTCTATTAGAGTTACCATGAAGGTTCTCGATAAAGTTTTACTACTCCCTAGTACGTATATCGTACTTCTAGAGGTTTCTACTAACGTAGTATGATTCTACGGAATACGCGTCTTCTTCTATGGAGTTCTGTATTACGTAGTATAGAATATTCTAGAGAGCTCACATAGCTATATAAGTAGCTAGAATCTCTCCTGTAGTTAGCTCTCTTCAAGCAAGCAAAAAGCAATTCGTATTAATCACGTATTATTCTGACCTTTTAGCTGATTTCCACCTTTAATTTTTACAGTATAGAATATTCTAGAGAGCTCACATAGCTATATAAGTAGCTAGAATCTCTCCTGTAGTTAGCTCTCTTCAAGCAAGCAAAAAGCAATTCGTATTGATCACGTATTATTCTGACCTTTTGGCTGATTTCCACCTTTAATTTTCACATAAATTAGGGTTTAATTCAGCTTATCGTAAATAGTATAATAGAGGAGGTTTTCGCTAACGCTCCTTTAATAACTCTCTTAGTAAAGAAGAATTATAAACAGATTTTAAAGAAAGTATAATAAATACCCCGGAACTTCAACTTCTATATATCGCCGCCGGAATAGCCCTGATATACCCCTTTTAAGCTACTATTATAGCTCCTAACTAATTAACTAGAGACTCTTCCGGTTCTAGGGGAACCCGACGCGATCCCCTCTACTGTACCTCCGAACTTAATATATTATATCCTTCCTTACTCTAAATATCTCTTATACTAGAGAATATTAATACCTTATTAAGGAAGTACTAACTAAGAGAGAAAGGAAAATAAAAGCGAAATTTACTAAGAGTATAATCGCTAAGTACTCCTATTACTATAGATAACTAGAATCTGATCTATTCCCTCTTATAATAATTAGTAAACTAAAAGGAAAAGAATAACTCTTTAGAAGATACTATAGATAGACTAATCTCCGTATAAGATAGGTTCCTCGCAGGGGTCCCTTACTTATCCTCGACTCTCCTACTAGAATAAATACTATAATCTCCGCGTATTCCGGAGTTTAATACGCTAATAAACTCTATTCCGATACGAAGTACTAAGAGAGAGGATACTATTCCTAATAAACTATCGCTCTCTCCCGGCGCTAAATCAGTAGAGTTACGTCTTACGAAGTCTTATCTTATTAAGAAGATCCTGCCTCTAGATAATAGATCAGATTCTACTTTCCTCTAATAGAGAGTATTAATACGAGACTAGCTAGCTATAAACGCTAACTACTACCTTACGGACCTCTCCTAGCGCGTACTCGTATAGGAACTAGTTACTAGATTAACTAAAGAGTATCTTACGCTTTAGTATCTTGCTAATAAGTTTAATACTAGCGATAAAATAATCTCTTTATTAGAAGAGAGCTTTCTTACTAGTTTAGAAGAAGATAACTATTATAACGCCTTTTATTACCTGGAAATATAATAACCCGGCTATACTCGCGAGACTTTCGCTAAGTTTCATAATCGATTTCAAAGCGCTACTATCTAAAGTAAAGTTAAAAAGAAGGAGTAGTTCTTCTATATATAGGATAAGATTATATTATCCTTATATACTTTAACTCTTATTATTAAACTTATATGAAATAAGGATTATACTTCTATAGTTAAGTTACTACTTTCTTTTAATACTAAGCGTTATTATAACTCGGAATATACTTATCCCGAGAAAGCTACTACCTAGATATAGTACTATAAGCTTACTATTACTATTATAACCTCTTCTAGTCCTACTTCTTATTAGTCCCTAAGCTTAGCCCCTCGATAAACTACTCTTATATTATATATACGTACCTCGACCCTGATATAAGCTAGTACTCCCTTCGCGCTAAAACGCCTTACTACCTTAACTAGAGAACCCCTTAGGTACTATAGTTATAGATAGCTCGGTTATATTAAGCTAGACTACTCTAACTCGCCTAAGGTTTTATTAATCGACGATTTCCCGGAAGAGGAAGGAGCGATTAAGGAGGCGGTAGGAGACTTACTTTCCGAATCTAGACTAATATAAGAGGGAAACGATAAGACCTAAGTTAAAACTCCTTTCTAAGTCTATAT
This sequence comes from Rhynchosporium graminicola, assembly GCA_900074885.1. NCBI lineage: Eukaryota > Fungi > Ascomycota > Leotiomycetes > Helotiales > Ploettnerulaceae > Rhynchosporium > Rhynchosporium graminicola. Next base: position 828,843 of record FJUW01000006.1, read on the forward strand.
AAGTATAATCCCTCTAATCTTAACTTTAACTCTATAATAGGAGGTAAGTAATTTATATACCTGATTATAGTTAGTATAAATAAGCTAGGAGTCTCTATAAGTAGCTTAATCGATACTAGAGCGAACGGATGCCTATCTATTAATCGCACTCTTACCGGACGACTATCAGGGGCCCTTAGTACTAAAATTAAGCTATTACTCTATTCTATTCTAATACGTAAATTTCTAATAGTCTATTAGGACCTATATTACTTATTTTATACGTTTATACCTTTCTATTAACGGTAGGCGTATTTATAATTACTCTTTTATTCTCCTCGATTTAGGATAATAAGATATAATTATTAGTATTAAATAGATATTTCAATTTTAAGTTAAACTCGATACGCTTTACTATAAGCTAATATAGCCGGAACGCTATCTGTGACGACAGCTCACCTGAATATCACATGAGAAGAAGGATAGATAATAGGGCCTAAGTTCATAAGTATCCCGGCAGAACTAGTATCCGACCCGGTATAGTATCGGACTAGTACTAGTATATATATATAAGGTATTTTATACTCTATCTCTCTTCTTCTTCCTTCCTTATCTTTTTATTTCTTTCGTAGTAGACTATATAAGATCGCTCTTAGCTTCCTTACTTGTTTATTCTTACTTATATACCGCCTTAAGTCTTATATTATTATATTAAATAAAAAGATCAAGATAGCTAGAGATAGCTTACTATAATATCTTACTACTAAGTTAGTTATTCGATAACTACTTATATATAGCTGAGATACTAGAGATCTCTCGGATAATTATAAATCAGGGTTTAATTTAGCTTATTATAAATAGTATAATAGAGGAGGTCTTTACTAACGCTCTTTTAATAACCCCCTTAGTATAAAGGAATTATAGATAGATTTTAAAGAAAGTATAATAAATACCCCGGAACTTTAACCTCTATGTATTACTACCGAAATAGCCCCGATATACCCCTTTTTAAGCTACTATTATAGCTCTTAACTAATAAACTAAAGACCTCTCTAGTTCTAGAGGAACTTAACGCGATCCCCCCCGCTCTACCTCCGAACCTAATCTATTATACTCTTCCTTACTCTAAACGTCTCTTACTCTAGAGAATATTAATATCTTATTAAGGAAATACTAACTAAGAGAGAAAGGAAAATAAAAGCGAAATTTACTAAGAGTATAATCGCTAAGTACTTCTACTACTATAAGTAACTCGAACCTGATCTGTTCTCTCTTATAATAATTAGCAGACTAGGAGGAAAAGAATAACTCTCTAGAAGATACTATAGATAGACTAATCTCCGTATAAGATAAGTTCCTTATAGGAGTCCCTTACTTATCTTCGACTCTCCTATTAGAACTAATACTATAATCTCCGCGTATAGTAGAGTTTAATAACTTAATAAACTCTATTCCGATACGTAGCACTAAGAGAGAGGATACTATTCCTAATAAACTATCTCCCTCTCCTAGCGCCGAATCAGTAGAGTTACGCCCTAGGAAGTCTTATCTTACTAAGAAGATCCTACCCCTAGATAATAGATCGGACTCTACTTTCCTCTAATAGAGAGTATTAATACGAGACTAGCTAGCTATAAACGCCGACTACTACCCTACGGACTTCTCCTAGCGCGTTCTTATATAGGAGCTAGTTACTAGATTAGCTAAAGAGTATCTTACGCTTTAGTACCTCGCTAATAAGTTTAAAACTAGCGATAAAATAATCTCCTTATTAGAGGAGAACTTTCTTACTAGTTTAGAAGAAGATAACTACTATAACGCTTTCTACTACTTAGAAATATAATAACCTAGCTATATACGCGAGACTTTCGCCGAGTTTCGTAATCGATTTCACAGCGCTACTATCTAAAGTAAAATTGAAAAGAAGGAGTAATTCTTCTATATATAGGATAAGATTATATTATTCTTACGCGCTTTAACTCTTATTATTAAACTAATATAGAATAAGGATTACGCTTCTATAGTTATATTCTTACTTTCTTTTAATACTAAGTATCGCTATAACTTAGAACGTACTTATCCTGAGAAAGCTACTGCCTAAGTATAGTACTATAAGCCTACTATTACTATTATAACTACTACTAGTTCTACTTCTTACTAGTCCTTAAGCTCAGCTCCTCGATAAACTACTCTCGTACTATACGTATATACCTCTACCCCGGTATAGTCTAGTACTCCCTCCGCGCTAAAACGCCCTATTACCTCGACCGGAGAACCCCCTAGGTATTATAATTATAGATAGCTCGGTTATATTAAGCTAAATTACCCTAACCTGCCTAAGGTTTAATTAATTAACGAATTTCCGGAAGAGGATTAAATAACTAAAGAAGCAGTAGAAAATATACCCTCCGAATCTAGACTAATACTAGAGGGAAACGATAAGGCCTAGGTAAAAACTCTTTCCTAGGTTTATATAAGTATAATCTCTCTAATCTAGACCTTAACTCCCTAATAGGAAGTAAGTAATTCATATACCTAACTATAGTTAGTATAAATAAGCTAAGAGTCCCTATAAATAGCCTGATCGATACCGGAGCGAACAGTTATCTATTTATTAATCGCACTCTTACCGGACGACTATTAAGGGCCCTTAGTATTAAAATCGAGCTACTGCCTTATTCTATTTTAATATATAGTTTCTAATAGTCTATTAGAACTTATATTACCTATTTTAGACGTTTATACCTTTTTATTAATAGTAGGCGTATTTATAACTACCCTTTTATTCTCCTCGATTTAGGATAATAAGATATAATTATTAGTATTAAATAGATATAATAATTTCAAGTTAAGCTAGATACGCTCTACTATAAGCTACTATAGTCGGAATACTATCTAGCTACCTTCTGATATAATAAGGAGATAATTATAACTCTACTGCCTCGTAAACCTAATATCAATCGATCTTACTAAATCGACGCTAATACGTAAGACTTAACTATAAACTAGCTAGACTAACGCCGATTATACTAAATAGTAGCGATATAGTATATTAACGTATCGTCCTTACTCTTTAACTTATTTCCGCTTATCGCTAAGGAATCCGAACCCTTTTCTACTCTAACTTTATCGAGAAAGGTACTTGCGCCGAAACTCTACTATAAGTATCCCTCTTAACCTCTAAGGATCTAGAAACCGGTTCTAATTTACTAAATTAGTACTATAGCTTTTTACTTTAATATAAAATATAAAAGTTCCGAATTATTCTTTACTAGTATCTACGAGATAGACCGCCTCTTATAAGACCGTCTAAATAGCGACTCTCCTAAGGATCCTAATACTAAATAACTTATAGCTAAAAAGCTACCGGAATAATACTATACTCTTAAGGAAGCTTTTTCTAAGCGGGATTCTGTAACGACACAAGACTTAAGGCGGTATACAAGCAAGAATAAACGAGTAGGGAGGCTAAGAGCGATCTTATATAGTCTACTACGAAGGAAATAAAAAGATAAGGAAGGAAGAAGAAGAGAGATAGAGTATAAAGTATCTTATATATATGCGCCGGTACTAGTCCGATACTATACTAGGTCAGATACTAGTTCTGCCGGGATACCTGTGAACTTAGGCCCTATTATCTATCCTTCTTCTCATGTGATATTCAGGTGAGCTATCGTTATATTACCCCCCCCCTAAGAAGAGCTTGACCCTAAGCTCGGAAAGTTATAGTTTATACTGGAATTAGTCTTTATTATAACTATTTTCGTCGATATTCGCGTAATAGGCGCTAGCCGCTCTTTAGTAGTAGTAAATTCTTTATAAGGTTCTAACTAGTTAAATCGCTATAAAAGTACTATATTAGTAATAGCTTCAAAATCGGGCGGTAAGCGGTATTTACTTTATCTATTTATAGCGGGAGTCGAGTTTAAGTAGGGCGTAGGGTATATAAAGGAAGGGGTTTATTAATATTAGAGCCTTTCCTTTTCAACTGCGATAACTACTTCAACTTATAAGTTTACTCTCCCTAGACTGCGATATAGCTCCTATAGTAGGTATCGTTACTAACTATTATAGTAGTCTGCTGTAATCTTATATATTAATCGACCTAATTAACTCTTCTCTTAATATAAGTAAGTTTCCTATCTTAGTTTTAGAGATAGTCCTTAAGTGTAGTATAGGGGTTTCACAGATCTATAACGCTAACTCCTGTAGTACCTTTACTAGTTCCTGCCGGTACTCTTTCGGCGGCGTATCGTATATATTACCTACGATATATTCGCGCTTTCCTTAAGATAAAGTATAATAATACTCCTGTTTTATAACTCTTATACTTGTTTAATAAGCTTAACTCTAAGCTTTATAAGTATTATTCGGCGTTAAAGAGTAGTTATAAGCATATAAGTTACTTAAATATAAACGTAGTTATATATACTAACGCGTTATAGTTACTTAACTACGTTAATATAGAGTATACTATTTTATCCGGTTTACTTCTTAGTAGTAAAGCTAAAGACGCGGAGCTGAATCGGGGTAGTATTATAGCTACTTGTAAGGCTATTAATTAGATCTGTTATCTCGCGAAATCTACTACTCTTATTACTACGTTAGAGATTACTATTATATAATTAGTAGAGACTTAAGCTTTAAGGCGTTCTATAGAGAAGGTATTTAAAGAGTTAGAGTTTATTAAGGTAATAAGTTGCGATCCTAAACCCTTAGATACTAGTACGATACTAACGCGATATAGGATTTAGATCTTCTAATAGTCGATTCGGCGAAGTCTAAGTTAATAGCTGAAATAGCGTTAAAGCAGACGAAAGAATTAAATAGTATTATATAGGAATTTGCGAAGAAAGCTATATTTAAGGTTACGATATCTGATACGAGGAGAAAGAGGAATTTGCCTTCTAGTTTAGAGATAGTATCAGATCTAGATACTCCCGGACCCTCTCTAAAGAAGAAAGCCCGTGGGATTAGCTNTATTTTAGAACTCTTATACTTATTTAATAAGCTTAACTCTAAGCTTTATAAGTATTATTCGGCGTTAAAGAGTAGTTATAAGCATATAAGTTACTTAAATATAAACGTAGTTATATATACTAACGTGTTATAGTTACTTAACTACGTTAATATAGAGTATACTATTTTATCCGGTTTACTTCTTAGTAGTAAAGCTAAAGACGCGGAGCTGAATCGGGGTAGTATTATAGCTACTTGTAAGGCTATTAATTAGATCTGTTATCTCGCGAAATCTACTACTCTTATTACTACGTTAGAGATTACTATTATATAATTAGTAGAGACTTAAGCTTTAAGGCGTTCTATAGAGAAGGTATTTAAAGAGTTAGAGTTTATTAAGGTAATAAGTTGCGATCCTAAACCCTTAGATACTAGTACGATACTAACGCGATATAGGATTTAGATCTTCTAATAGTCGATTCGGCGAAGTCTAAGTTAATAGCTGAAATAGCGTTAAAGCAGACGAAAGAATTAAATAGTATTATATAGGAATTTGCGAAGAAAGCTATATTTAAGGTTACGATATCTGATACGAGGAGAAAGAGGAATTTGCCTTCTAGTTTAGAGATAGTATCAGATCTAGATACTCCCGGACCCTCTCTAAAGAAGAAAGCCCGTGGGATTAGCTATTATACTCGGTCTACTACTAGGGCTACGTTAGCAGATTTAAGTAAGGAGTTAGATATAATAGTTCCGGTTCTAGATATTCCAGATTTACTAGAAGCTCCGAAGGACTTAGGAGAGAAAGCTAGTGAAATAGAAGTAATTAAAGAAGTAGAGTTTTAGATACGGCGTTATTATAAAGTATAATCGGGGGATTATTCCTAGTAATAAATTCTGATACTAGTAACTATAATAGCTTATTATCCTCTAAGTAACTATAGTTATCTATTCCGTCTACCTAGGCCTTAATCTACTAATCTAGTTTACGCGGAGGTCTAGGTTTACTTAGGTTAGTAGCATAGAAGTCTCTGAGCTTATACAGAGTACCTATTAGGTCAGAAGTATTATACTAAGTTAAGTCCGGGTCGTAGCCTAGCTAGCTAACTTAATACTTTAGATTACCTCTTAGGAGCTATATAGCGAGTATATCTTATAACTCCTACTCTTCTTAAGTAGAAATAACCTCAAGGGGTAGGTTTAGTAACTCCTAGCATAGTAAAAAGTCGTCCGGGTCCTTGAAGAGTAATTCGGGGGCGAATATATCGTATATAGAAGATCCCGGGGGTAAATCTAGCTTATAGGAGTATCCGATCTTAGCTAGGACCTAGTATAGTCCTGCCTAAAGACTAGATAGCTTCTTACTTAGCTAGTAATTCTTAAGGTTCCTTATAGAGAGAAATACCTTATCTCTAACTTCCTAGTCGATACTATGCCGTTTCGGGTTAGTTACGGCGCTTATTTTATACTAAGTAGCTAGTATATTAGCTTTTATAACCTTAATAGCGGATTTAGTATATTTAGCTAGGGATTTAGTATTAGTATAGTTAAGCTTCTCTTATAGTATTAATCCGGTAGGTTACTTCTAGTCTTAGCTATTCCGTAGTAGTATACTATATTTAAGAGTATATAGCGCTATACCGATAGAGTCGTAAGGTAGAGTTACTTAAGCGCGGTCTATTATTAGTAGTAGTTCGCCCTAGTTACTCTAGTAGTAATTAACGAAAAGTCTAAGGCGTTAGTTAATATACTGATTTATAATCTCCGTTTATCTGTTAGTTTACTAGTAGAAGGAAGTAGAGAGCTTAACCTTAACTCTAATTATACGGCAAAACTCTTACTAGAAGGATAAGACTAACTAAGCTCCTTAGTCGGATATAATTAACTCAGGGGTATATCCGAAACGATATATCTATTAGATAAATAACATCGCTATCCCGCGGGTATCGATATTATAGTAGCACGGTATCGATACGGAGTCTTTCCTTAGGCAGTCGATAAATACTAATATCTTATTAAATCCTTAGTTATTAGGCGGGAAGTCCTTAAAATCTATAGCTAAGTGCTATATAAAGTAGCTAGGTACTAGTAAGGGGTGGAGGAATCCTTACTATTTCGTTTACTTCGGATAAGAGTACTAATAGGGGCGGTAATTATAAGTATACTGTTTTATATCCGATACGAGTCCTTTCTAGTAGTAATAGGTAGAAATTATTTCAGTAGTCTTACGAGTATTCGGATAAGCAGAGGAAACTTAATCGTAGACTTCGCTGATTAAACAGGTATATAGCGGGGTATAGCGTTATACGTATAGATAACTATTATAAAGTAGTAAACTATTATTAATAGTATAGCTATCTCCTAATATATTCTGTTTATTAGAGAATAATTCTTAGTTGAATTAGTATAGCTTCTCGATTAAATCAAAGGAATTACGTATAGGTTCCGGTAGTATATTAGTCCCTAGTGATATTAGGTATATATAACTGATTTAATCGATATAATACTTAGCTAGTTCCGCGTTAATCCTAAGGTCTAAGCGGTCTAGAAGTAGTAAAACCCGAGATCTACTATCCTGTTTCTATTATTCCTATATCCTTAGATCTTATTCCATATAGCTAAGGATATAAGCTTTAGCGTTATCTTTACTAAGCGTATATATAATTTAAAAGTTAAATTCGGAAAGGAATTCTATATATCTAGCTTACTTACTAGTTAGGACCTTAGTAGTTATAAAGTATTCTAAGGATCGATAGTCCGTAAATACGCTGGTATAGCGTCGTAGAGATATGAGTTCCGGTCTCTATTTCCGGAAAGACTTAATAATAGCGTATAGCTCCTTATTATAGATCTCCTAGTTTAGTTTATATCTATTAAGAACATAGGAGTAGAATCTAATTAGATACTACTAGTTATCTTTATATAATTAGGAGATAACTCTAGTTATTATACCGTCAGAAGTATTAGTTTCTAGTTTAGTCTATAATTTAGGGTCGAAATAGTATAGTTTCTGTACTAATAGTAGCTATTAATATAAATCGTCGAAGGACTTCTTATAATTATCAGTGAAATTCTATAGTACTATAGGCCGAGTGAGCACTAAGAGAGGTTTAGCGATAAGGCCGAAATTCCGAATAAATTAATAATAGAACCTATAGAATCCTAGGAAGGATTTTATAGCTATTATTATTTCGGGGTACTTCTAGTCTATTAATAGTACTACCTTCTCGGGATCTGGCTTGATTCCGTTAGTAGTAATAATATATCCGAGGTATTTAGTCCGGGTAACGTAGAATTCGCTTTTCTTAATATCCACCTGAAGTCTAGTATCTATTAAGCGTTATAGTACTAATTTAATATATTCCTTATATTCCTAGAGTATTTCCGAGTATATAAGGATATTATCTAGGTAAGCTATATAGAAATTATCTAAGTAGTCTAGTAGTATATTATTCATATATTACTAGTACGTACTAAGTCCGTTATAAAGCCTAAAAGGTAGTACTTTATATTTATAGGATCTGAAGCGGGTTCGGAAAGTAGTATACTCCTCGGATTCGGGGTCTATACGGATATAGTTAAATACTACTCGGATATCTAGTTTAGTAAAGATTACTACTTTAGATATACGAGTTAAGAGCTTATCGATCCTAGGTATTAGGTATAAATCCCTTCGAGTGATCGCATTAAGCTTACGATAGTTAATACAGAAGCGTAATCCTCTATCGGCCTTTTTAATAAATAGTATAAGTGATATAAAGGGACTTTAGCTGGATTCGATGAATCCCTTATCTAGGTTCTCTATAAGATACTTCTTAGTCACTCGTAATTCGTCCGTAGATTACCGATATAGGGGCGAATATACGTTAGGTAATAGTTCTTCTAGAATAATTTTATAATTATATAGGCGATATAGTAGAAGAATATTAGAATTTCGCTTCGAAAAGGCTTCCTTAAGGGTACGGTACTATTCCGGTAGCTTTTCGGCTACGAGTCGTTCGGTATCGGGATCCTTAGGAGAGTCGCTATTTAGATAGTCTTATAAGAGGCGGTCTATCTCGTAGATACTAGTAAAGAATAATTCGGAACCTTTATATTTTATATTAAAATAAAAAGCTATAGTACTAATTTAGTAAATTAGAACTAGTTTCTAGATCCTCGGAGGTTAAGAGGAGCACTTATAGTAGGGTTTCAGCGTAAGTACTTTTCTCGATGAATTCGGAGCGGAAAGGGGTTCGGATTCCTTAGCGATAAGCGGAAATAAGTTAAAGGATAGGGATAATATATTAATATACCGTATCGCTACTGTTTAGTATAATCGGCGTTAGTCTAGCTAGTTTATAGCTGAGTCTCGCGCGTCAGTATCGATTTAGTAAGATCGATTGATACTAAGTTTATAAAGTAGTAGAGTTATAATTATCTCCTTATTATATCAGAAGGTAGCTAGATAGTATTCCGACTATAGTAGCTTATAGTAGAGCGTATCTAGCTTAACCTGAAATCGTCGTATCTATTTAATACTAATAATTATATCTTATTATCCTAAATCGAGGAGAATAAAAGAGTAGTTATAAATACGCTTACTGTTAATAGAAAGGTATAAACGTATGAAATAGGTGATATAAGTTCTAATAGACTATTAGAAACTACGTATTAGAATAGAATAAGGCAGTAGCTCGATTTTGATACTAAGGGCCCCTAATAGTCGTCCGGTAAGAGTACGATTAATAAATAGATAACCGTTCGCTCTAGTATCGATTAAGCTATTCATAGAGACTCCTAGCCTATTTATACTAACTATAGTCAGGTATATGAATTACTTACCTCTTATCAAGGAGTTAAAGTCTAGATTAGAGAGATTATACTTACGTAGACCTAGGAAGGAGTTTTTACCTAGGCCTTATCGTTTCCCTCTAGTATTAGTCCAGATTCGGAGGGTACGTCTTCTACTGCTTCCTTAGTTACTTAATCCTCTTCCGGAAATTCATCGATTAATTAAACCTTAGGCAGGTTAGGGCAGTTTAGCTTAATATAACTAAGCTATCTATAACTATAATACCTAAGGGGTTCTCCGGTCGAGGTAGCAGGGCGTTTTAGCGCGGAAGGAGTACTAGACTATACCGGGGTAGAGGTACGTATATATAGTACGAGAGTAGTTTATCGAGGAGCTAAGCTTAAGGACCGGTAAGAGGTAGAACTAATAGTAGTCGCGGTAGTAATAGTAAGCTTATAGTGCTATACCTAGGCAGTAGCTTTCTCAGGATAGGTACGTTCTGAGTTATAGCGACGCTTAGTATTAAAAGAAAGTAAGGATCTAACTATAGAAGCGTAATCCTTATTCTATATTAGTTTAATAATAAGGGTTAAAGCGCGTAAGGATAGTATAATCTTATCTTATATATAGAAGAACTACTCCTTCTTTTTAACTTTACTTTAGATAGTAGCGCTTTAAAATCGATTACGAAACTCGGTGAAGGTCTCGCGTATATAGCTAGGTTATTATATTTTCAGGCGATAGAAAGCGTTATAGTAGTTATCTTCCTCTAAACCGGTAAGAAAGTTCTCCTCTAATAAGGAGATTATTTTATTACTAGTTTTAAACTCGTTAGCGAGGTACTAAGGCGTAAGATACTCCTTAGCTAATCTAGTAACTAGCCCCTATACGAGAACGCGCCGGGAGAAGTCCGTAGGGTAGTAGTCGGCGTTCATAGCTAGCCGGTATCGTATCGATACTTTCTATTAGAGGAAGGTAAGGTCCGATCTATTATCTAAGAGTAGGATCTTCTTAGTAAGATAAGACTTCTTAGGGCGTGACTCTACCGATTCGGCGCCGGGAGAGGAAGATAGTTTATTAGGAATAGTATCCTCTCTCTTAGTACTACGTATTAGAATAGAGTTTATTAAGTTATTAAACTCCGCTATACGCGGAGATTATAGTATTAGTTCTAGTAGGAGAGTCGAAGATAAGCGAGGGACCCTTATAAAGAACTTATCTTATACGGAGATTAGTCTATCTATAGTATCTTCTAGAGAATTATTCTTTTCCTCCTAGTCCGCTAATCGTTATAAGAGGGAACGGATCAGGTTCGAGTTACCTGCGGTAGTAAGAGTACTTAGCGATTATACTCCTAGTGAATTTCGCTTTTGTTTTCCTTTCCCTCTTAGTTAGTACTTCCTTAATAAAGTATTAACATTCTCTAGGGCAGGAGATATTTAAGGTAAGGAAGGGTATAATAAGTTAAGTTCGGAGGTAGAGCGAGAGGGATCGCGTCGAGTTCCCCTAGAACTAGAGGGGTCTCTAGTTTATTAGTTAAGAGCTATAATAGTAGCTTAAAAAGGGGTATATCGGGGCTATTTCAGCGGCAATACGTAGAGGTTAAAGTTCCAGGGTATTTATTATACTTTCTTCAAAATCTATCTATAATTCCTTTATACTAAGGGAGTTATTAAAGAAGCGTTAGCGAAGACCTCCTCTATTATACTATTTGCGATAAGCTAAATCAAACCCTAATTCATAGTTATCCGAGAGATCTCTAGTATCTCGGCTATATACGAGTAGTTATCGAATAACTAACTTAGTAGTAAGATATTATAGTAAGCTATCTCCGGATATCTTAATCTTTTTATTTAATATAAAAATATAAGACTTAAAGAAGTATATAAGTAAGAATAAAAAAGTAAGGAGGCTAAGAGAAATCTTATATAGTCTACTACGAAGGAAACAAAAAGATAAGGAAGGAAGAAGAAGAGAGATAGAGTATAAAGCACCTTATATATATACGCCGGTACTAGTCTGATACTATACCGCGTCGGATACTAGTTCTGCCGGGATACTTGTGAACTTAGGCCCTATTATCTATCCTTCTTCTCATGTGATATTCAGGTGAGCTATCGTCACAGATTCTAATATTCTTCCGCTATATCGCTTATATAATTATAAAATCATTCTAGAAGAACTATTATCTAATATATATTCGCTCTTATATTAATAATCTATAGACGAACTATAAGTAACTAAGGAGTACCTTATAGAAAACCTAGATAAGGGATTTATCGAATTTAGCTAAAGTCCCTTTATATTACTTATACTATTCGTTAAGAAGGCCGATAGAGGATTACGCTTCTATATCAACTATCGTAAGCTTAATACGATCACTCGAAAGGATTCCTACCTGATACCTAAGATCGATAAGCTCTTAACTTATATATCTAAAGTAGTAATCTTTAGTAAACTAGATATCCGAGTAGTATTTAACTATATCTATATAGACTCCGAATCCGAGGAGTATACTACCTTCCGAACTCGCTTCAGATCCTATAAATATAAAGTACTACTTTTTAGGCTCTATAATAGACTTAGTACGTACTAGCGATATATAAATAATATACTACTAGATTACCTAGATAATTTCTATATAGCTTACCTAGATAATATCCTTATATACTCGGAAACACTCTAGGAATATAAGGAATATATTAAATTAGTACTATAACGCTTAATAGATACCGGACTTTAAGTAAATATTAAGAAAAGCGAATTCTATATTACTCGGACTAAATACCTTAGATATATCGTTACTACTAACGGAATCGAGCTAGATCCTGAGAAGGTAGTACTATTAGTAGACTAGAAGTACCCCGAAATAATAATAGCTATAAAATCCTTCCTAGGATTCTATAGGTTCTACTATTAATTTATTCGGAATTTCGGCCTTATCGCTAAACCTCTCTTAGTACTCACTCGGCCTATAGTACTATGGAATTTCACTAATAATTATAAGAAGTCCTTCGACGATTTATATTAATAGCTACTATTAGTATAGAAACTATACTATTTCGACCCTAAATTATAAACTAAACTAGAAACTAATACCTCCGATAGTATAATAGCTAGAGTTATCTCCTAATTATATAAAGATAACTAGTAGTATCTAATTAGATTCTACTCCTATATTCTTAATAGATATAANAGAAACTATACTATTTCGACCCTAAATTATAAACTAAACTAGAAACTAATACCTCCGATAGTATAATAGCTAGAGTTATCTCCTAATTATATAAAGATAACTAGTAGTATCTAATTAGATTCTACTCCTATATTCTTAATAGATATAAACTAAACTAGAAGATCTATAATAAAGAGCTATATACTATTATTAAGTCTTTCCGGAAATAGAGACCGGAACTTATATCTTTACGATACTATACCGGCGTATATATAGACTATCGATCCTTAGAGTACTTTATAACTACTAAGGTCTTAATTAGTAAGTAAACTAGATAAATAAAATTCCTTTCCGAATTCAACTTTCAAATTATATATATACTTAGTAAAGATAATACTAAAGCTAATATCCTTAGCTATAAGGAATAAGATCTAAGGATATAGGAATAATAGAAATAAGATAATAGATCTCGGGTTTTATTACCTCTAAACCGCTTAGACCCTAGGATTAACGCGGAACTAGCTAAGTATTATATCGATTAAATCAGTTATATATACCTAATATCGCTAGGGACTAATACGCTACCGGAACTTATATATAATTCCTTTGATTTAATTGAGAAACTATACTAATTTAACTAAGAATCATTCTCTAATAAATAGAATATATTAGGAGATAGCTATATTATTAATAATAGTTTACTACTTTAAAATAGTCGTCTATACGTATAACGCTATACCCCGCTATATACTCGTTTAATCAGCGAAATCTATAATTAAGTTTCTTCCGCTTATCTAAATACTCGTAAGACCGCTGAAATAATTTCCACCTATTATTACTAGAAAGGACTTATATTAGATATAAAATAGTATACTTGTAATTACCGCCCCTATTAGTACTCTTATCCGAAGCAAACGAAATAGTAAGGATTCCTATACTTATTACTAGTACCTAGCTACTCTATATAATACCTAGCTATAGATTTTAAGGACTTCCCGCCTGATAACTAAGGATTTAATAAGATATTAGTATTTATCGACTGCCTAAGGAAGGACTCTGTATTAATATTATACTATTATAATATCGATACCCGCGGAATAGCGATATTATTTATCTAATAGATATATCGTTTCAGATATACCCTTAAGTTAATTATATCCGACCGAGGAGCTTAGTTAGTCTTATCCTTCTAATAAGAGTTTTACTATATAATTAGAGTTAAGGTTAAGCTCTCTACTTCATTCTACTAGTAAACTAATAGATAAACGGAGATTATAAATCAGTATATTAACTAACGCTTTAGACCTTTTATTAATTACTACTAGAGTAATTAGAGCGAACTACTACTAATAATAAACCGCGCTTAAGTAATCCTGCCTTACGACTCTATTAGTATAGTACCTTATACTCTTAAATACGATATACTATTACGGAATAGCTAGAACTAGAAGTAACTCACCGGATCGATACCGTAAGAGAAGCTTAACTATACCGATACTAAATCCTTAATTAAACGTGCTAAATCCGCTATTAAGGTTATAAAAGCTAATATACTAGTTACTTAGTATAAGATAAGCGCTATAACTAACCCGAAACGGCATAATATCGACTAGGAAGTTAGAAATAAGGTATTTCTCTCTATAAGGAACCTTAAGAATTACTAGCTAAGTAAGAAGCTATCTAGTCTCTAGGCAGGACTATACTAAGTCTTAGCTAAGATCAGATACTCTTATAAGCTAGATTTACCCTTAGGATCTTCTATTTATAATATATTCGCTCTCGAATTACTCTTTAAGGACTCGGACGACCTATTACTAAGCTAGGAGTTATAAAACCTACTCCCGGAAGTTATCGCTACTTAAGAAGAGTAAGAGTTATAAGATATACTCGCTATATAGCTCCTAAGAGGTAATCTAAAGTATTAAGTTAGCTAGCTAAGCTATAACCCGGACCTAACTTAGTATAACGCTTCTGACCTAATAAGTGCTCTATATAAGCTCAGAGACTTCTATGCTACTAACCTAAGTAAACCTAGACTTTCGCGTAAACTAAAATAGTAGATTAAGGCCTAAGAAGACGGAATAGATAACTATAGTTACTTAGAGGATAATAAGCTATTATAATTACTAGTATTAGAATTTATTACTAAGGATAATCCCCCTATTATACTCTATAATAACGCTATATCTAGAACTCTATTTCTTTAACTACTCCTACTTTACTAGTTTTCTCTCCTAAGTTCTCCGGAGCTTCTAGTAAATCTAGAATATCTAGAACTAGAACTACTACGTCTAACTCCTTACCTAAATCTATTAATATAGCCCTAGTAGCAGACCGAGTATAATAGCTAATCCTATAAGCTTTCTTCTTTAGAGAGGGTCCGAGAGTATCTAGATCTGATACTATCTTTAAACTAGAAAGCAAATACCTCTTTCCCCTAGTATTAGATATTATAACTTTAAATATAGCTTTCTTCGCAAATTCCCGTATAATAATATTTAACTCCTTTATCTACTTTAACGCTATTTATACTATTAACTTAGACTTCGCTGAATCTACTATTAAAAGATCTAGATCTTATATTATATTAGTATTATACTAGTATCTAAGGGTTTAAGATCATAACTTATTACTTTAATAAACTCTAACTCCTTAAATACTTTATCTATAGAACGCCTTAAAGCTTAAGTCTCTACTAATTATATAATAGTAATCTCTAATATAGTAATAAGAGTAGTAGATTTCGCGAGATAATAGATCCGATTAATAGCCTTATAAGTAGTTATAATACCGCCCCGATTTAGTTCCGCGTCCTTAGCTTTACCGCTAGGAAGTAACCCGGATAAAATAATATATTCTATATTAATATAATTAGGTAACTATAATACGTTAGTATATATAATTATATTTAGGTTTAAGTAACTTATATACTTACAACTACTCTTTAACGCTAAATAATACTTATAAAGCTTAGAGTTAAGCTTATTAAATAAGTATAAGAGTTCTAAAATAGGAGTATTATAGTACTTTATCTTAAGGAAAGCGCGAATATATTNTATTAACTAGGAAGTTAGAGATAAGGTATTTCTCTCTATAAGGAACCTTAAGAATTACTAGCTAAGTAAGAAGCTATCTAGTCTCTAGGCAGGACTATACTAAGTCTTAGCTAAGATCAGATACTCTTATAAGCTAGATTTACCCTTAGGATCTTCTATTTATAATATATTCGCTCTCGAATTACTCTTTAAGGACTCGGACGACCTATTACTAAGCTAGGAGTTATAAAACCTACTCCCGGAAGTTATCGCTACTTAAGAAGAGTAAGAGTTATAAGATATACTCGCTATATAGCTCCTAAGAGGTAATCTAAAGTATTAAGTTAGCTAGCTAAGCTATAACCCGGACCTAACTTAGTATAACGCTTCTGACCTAATAAGTGCTCTATATAAGCTCAGAGACTTCTATGCTACTAACCTAAGTAAACCTAGACTTTCGCGTAAACTAAAATAGTAGATTAAGGCCTAAGAAGACGGAATAGATAACTATAGTTACTTAGAGGATAATAAGCTATTATAATTACTAGTATTAGAATTTATTACTAAGGATAATCCCCCTATTATACTCTATAATAACGCTATATCTAGAACTCTATTTCTTTAACTACTCCTACTTTACTAGTTTTCTCTCCTAAGTTCTCCGGAGCTTCTAGTAAATCTAGAATATCTAGAACTAGAACTACTACGTCTAACTCCTTACCTAAATCTATTAATATAGCCCTAGTAGCAGACCGAGTATAATAGCTAATCCTATAAGCTTTCTTCTTTAGAGAGGGTCCGAGAGTATCTAGATCTGATACTATCTTTAAACTAGAAAGCAAATACCTCTTTCCCCTAGTATTAGATATTATAACTTTAAATATAGCTTTCTTCGCAAATTCCCGTATAATAATATTTAACTCCTTTATCTACTTTAACGCTATTTATACTATTAACTTAGACTTCGCTGAATCTACTATTAAAAGATCTAGATCTTATATTATATTAGTATTATACTAGTATCTAAGGGTTTAAGATCATAACTTATTACTTTAATAAACTCTAACTCCTTAAATACTTTATCTATAGAACGCCTTAAAGCTTAAGTCTCTACTAATTATATAATAGTAATCTCTAATATAGTAATAAGAGTAGTAGATTTCGCGAGATAATAGATCCGATTAATAGCCTTATAAGTAGTTATAATACCGCCCCGATTTAGTTCCGCGTCCTTAGCTTTACCGCTAGGAAGTAACCCGGATAAAATAATATATTCTATATTAATATAATTAGGTAACTATAATACGTTAGTATATATAATTATATTTAGGTTTAAGTAACTTATATACTTACAACTACTCTTTAACGCTAAATAATACTTATAAAGCTTAGAGTTAAGCTTATTAAATAAGTATAAGAGTTCTAAAATAGGAGTATTATAGTACTTTATCTTAAGGAAAGCGCGAATATATTATAAGTAATATATATAATACGCCGCTGAAAGAGCACCGGTAGGAACTAGTAAAAGTACTATAGGAGTTAGTATTATAGATCCGTAAATCCCTTATACCGCGCTAGAAGACTATCCCTAATACTAAAGTAGGAAACTTACTTATAATAAGAGAAGACTTATTTAAGTCGATTAATATATAAGATTATAGCAGACTACTATAGTAGTTAGTAACGATACCTACTCTAGAAGCTATATCGAAGTCTAGGGAGAGTAAACTTATAAGTTAAAGTAGTTATCGTAGTTAAAAAGGAAAGGCTCTAATATTAATAAACTCCTTCCTTTATATACCCTACGCCTTACTTAAACTCGACTCTTACTATAAACAGATAAAGTAAATACTGCTTACCGCCCGATTTGGAAGCTATAACTAATATAGTACTATTATAGCGATATAACTAGTTAGAACCTGATAAAGAATTTACTACTACTAAAGAGCGGCTAGTGCCTATTACGCGAATATCGACGAAAACAATTATAATAAAGACTAATTCTAGTAAAAACTATAATCTTCTAAGCTTAGGGTTAAGCTCTTCTTAGGGGGGGGGTAATATAACGATAGCTCACCTGAATATTATATAAGAAGAAGGATAGATAATAGGGCCTAAGTTCATAGGTATCCCGGCAGAACTAGTATCAGACCTAGTATAGTATCGGACTAATACAAGAATATATATATAAGGTGCTTTATACTCTATCTCTCTTCTTCTTCCTTCCTTATCTTTTTATTTCCTTTGTAGTAGACTATATAAGATCGCTCTTAGCCTCCCTACTCGTTTATTCTTACTTATATACCGCCTTGAGTCTTATGTCGTTATACTATCTAGCTACTCTCTGATATAATAAGGAGATAATTATGACTCTACTGCCTTATAAACCTATTATTAACTGATCTTAATAAACTAACGCTAATACGCGAGACTTAGCTATAAATCAGCTACACTAATACTAATTATACTAAATAGTAGCGATATAGTATATTAATATACGATCCCTATTATTTAACTTATTTCCGCTTATTACTAAAGAATCCGAACCCTTTCCTTTTCTAAAAGTATCGAGAAAGGTACCCGCGCCGAAACTTTACTACGAGTATACTTCTTTATCCCTAAGGATCTGGAAACTAGTTCTGATTTACTAAATTAGTATTATAGCTTTTTACTTTAATATAAAATATAAATGTTCCGAATTATTCTTTATTAGTATCTATAAGATAAATTATATCTTATAAGATCGTCTAGATAGTAACTCCCCTAAGGATCCCGATAGCGAACGACTTATAGCCGAAAAGCTACTAGAATAGTACTATACTCTTAAGGAGGCCTTTTCTAAGCGGGATTCTAATATTCTTCTGCTATATTACCTATATAATTATGAAAATTGAGGGTGGAAATCGGCCGAAGGTCAGAATAACAGAATAATAGGTGATCAATTTGACTTACTTTATTTGCTTAAAGAGAGCTAACTAAAGGAGAGATTCTAGCTACTTATATAGCTATATGAGCTCTCTAGAATATTCTATACTACGTAGTACAGAACTCTATAGAAGAAGACACGTATACTATAGAATCATACTACGTCAGTAGTACGTCAGTAGAAACCTCTAGAAGTACGATATACGTACTAGAGATTAGTAGAACTCTATCGAGAACCTTCATGGTAACTCTAATAGAGTATGCAGGGTACAGGCTAGTGACAAGGTACAGGGTATAGGTGCCGGGTACAACAAGGTACATACGCACGGTACTGAACCAGGTACTAAAACTATGTACTGACAAGGTACAGGGTGTGTATGCCAGTGCAGGCAAAACTGACCAAGGTACTGGTTACAAATCCAACAATAATTATAAAATTATTCTAGAAGAACTATTACCTAACGTATATTCGCTTCTATATTAGTAGTCTATAGAGGAATTATAGGTAACTAAGGAGTATCTTATAGAGAACTTAGATAAGGGATTTATTAAATCTAACTAAGGTCCTTTCGTATCACTTGTATTATTCGTTAAGAAAGCTAATAGAAGCTTACGCTTCTATATCGACTATCATAAGCTTAATACGATCACTCGAAAGGATTTATATCTAATACTTAGGTTCGATAAGCTCTTAACCTATATATCTAAAGTAATAATTTTTACTAAACTAGATATCCGAGTAGTATTTAATTATATCTATATAGACCTCGAATTAGAGGAGTATACTACCTTCCGAACCCGCTTCAGATCCTATAAATATAAGGTATTACCTTATAGGCTCTATAATAGACCTAGTTATAACGACACAAGACTCGAGGCGGTATATAAGTAAGAATAAATAAGTAAGGAGGCTAAGAGCGATATTATATAGTCTACTATAAAGGAAACGAAAAGATAAGGAAGGAAGAAGAAGAGAAATAGAGTACGAGGTACCTTATATATATATACTAGTACTAGTCTGATACTATACTAAGTCGGATACTAGTTAAGCCGGGATACCTATGAACTTAGGCCCTAGTATCTATCCTTCTTCTTATATAATATTCAGGTGAGCTATCGTTATATTACCTCCCTCTTAAGAAGAGCTTAACCCTAAGCTCGGAAGGTTATAGTTTATATTAGAAATTAGTCTTTATTATAACTGTTTTCGTCGATATTTACGTAATAGGCACTAGCTACTCTTTAGTAGTAGTAAATTCTCTATTAGGTTCTAACTAGTTACGTTACTATAATAGTACTAAATTAGTCGTAGCTTCTAAATCGGGCGGTAAGCTATATTTACTTTATCTATTTATAGTAGGAGTCGAGTTTAAGTAGAGCGTAGGGTATATAAAGGAAAGGGTTTATTAATATTAGAGCTTTCCCTTTTTAATCGTAATAACTACTTTAACTTATAAGTTTACTCTCCTTAGATTACGATACGGTTTCTAGAGTAGGTATTATTACTAACTACTATAGTAGTCTGCTATAATCTTATATATTAATCGACTTAAATAAGTCTTCTCTTATTATAAGTAAGTTTCCTACTTTAGTATTAGTGATAGTCTTCTAGCGCGGTATAAGGGATTTACGGATCTATAACGCTAACTCCTATAGTACCCTTATTAGTTCCTGCCGGTACTCTTTTAGTAGCGTATTATATATATTACCTGCGATATATTCGCGCTTTCCTTAAGATAAAGTATAATAATACTCTTATTTTAGAACTTCTATATTTATTTAATAAGCTTAACTCCAAGCTTTATAAGTATTATTCGGTATTAAAGAGCAGTTATAAGTATATAGATTACTTGAACTTAAATGTAGTTATATATATTAACGCGTTATAGTTACTTAACTATATTAATATAAAGTATATTATTTTATCCGGTTTACTTCTTAGTAGTGAAGCTAAAGACGCGGAGCTAAATCAGGGCGGTATTATAACTACTTATAAGGCTATTAATCGGATCTATTATCTCGCGAAATCTACTACTCTTACTACTATATTAGAGATTACTATTACGTAATTAGTAGGGACTTAGGCTTTAAGGCGATCTATAGAGAAGGTATTTAAGGAGTTAGAGTTTATTAAGGTAATAAGTTAAGATCCTTAGACCTTTAGATACTAATATAATATTAACGCGATATAGGATTTAGATCTTCTAATAGTAGATTCTGCGAAGTCTAGGCTAATAGTATAAATAGTATTAAAGTAGACGAAGGAGTTAAACGCTATTATATAGGAATTTGCGAAAAAAGTTATATTTAAAGCTATAATATCTAATACTAAGGGAAAAAGGAATTAACCTTCTAGTTTAGAGATAGCATCAGATCTAGATACTCCCGGACCCTCTCTAAAGAAGAAAGCGCGTAAGATTAGCTATTATACTTAGTCTACTACTAGAGCTATATTAGTAAATTTAATTAAGGAGTTAGATATTATAGTTCCGGTTCTAGATATTCTAGATTTACTAGATTTACTAGAAGCTCTAGAGAACTTAGAGGAGAAAGCTAGTGAAGTAGAAGTAGTAGAGGAAGTAGAGTTTTAGATATAGCGTTATTATAGAGTATAATCAGGGGATTATCCTTAGTAATAAATTTTTAATACTAGTAACTATAATAGTTTATTATCCTCTAAGTAACTATAGTTATCTATTTCGTCTTCTTAAGCCTTAATCTAATAATCTAGTTTACGCGGAGGTCTAAGTCTACTTAAGTTAGTAGCGTAGAAGTCTCTAAGCTTATATAGAGCACTTATTAAGTCGGAAGTATTATACTAAGTTAAGTCTAGGTCGTAGCCTAGCTAGCTAACTTAATACTTTAGATTACCTCTTAGGAGCTATATAGTGAGTATATCTTATAACTCTTACTCTTCTTAAGTAGCGATAACTTCCGGGAGTAGGTTTTATAACTCCTAGCTTAGTAATAGGTCGTCCGAGTCCTTAAAGAGTAATTCGGGAGCGAATATATCGTATATAGAAGATCCAGGGGGTAAATCTAGCTTATAGAAGTATCTGATCTTAGCTAAGACCTAGTATAATCCTACCTAGAAGCTAGATAGCTTCTTACTTAGCTAGTGATTCTTAAGGTTCCTTATAGAGAGAAATACCTTATCTCTAACTTCCTAATTAATACTACGCTATTTCGGGTCAGTTATAGCGCTTATCCTCTACTAGGTAGCTAGTATATTAGCTTTTATAAACTCGATAGCGGATTTAGTATATTTAGCTAAGGATTTAGTATTAGTATAGTTAAGCTTCTCTTATAGTATCGATATAGTAGGTTATTTCCAATTTAAGCTATTCCGTAGTAGTATACTATATTTAAGAGTATATAGCGCTATACTAATAGAATTATAAGGCAGGGTTACTTAGGCGCGATCTATTATTAATAGTAATTCGCTCTAATTACTCTAGTAGTAATTAACAAAAGGTCTAAGGCGTTAGTTAATATACTAGTTTATAATTTCTATTTATTTATTAGTCTACTAGTAGAAGGAGATAAAGAGCTTAATCTTAACTCTAATTATATAGTAAAACTCTTACTAGAAGAATAAGATAAACTAAGCTCCTTAGTTAGATATAATTAACTTAAGGGTATATCTGAAACGATATATCTATTAGATAAATAATATCGCTATCCCGCGGGTATTAATATTATAGNTACAGAACTCTATAGAAGAAGACACGTATACTATAGAATCATACTACGTCAGTAGTACGTCAGTAGAAACCTCTAGAAGTACGATATACGTACTAGAGATTAGTAGAACTCTATCGAGAACCTTCATGGTAACTCTAATAGAGTATGCAGGGTACAGGCTAGTGACAAGGTACAGGGTATAGGTGCCGGGTACAACAAGGTACATACGCACGGTACTGAACCAGGTACTAAAACTATGTACTGACAAGGTACAGGGTGTGTATGCCAGTGCAGGCAAAACTGACCAAGGTACTGGTTACAAATCCAACAATAATTATAAAATTATTCTAGAAGAACTATTACCTAACGTATATTCGCTTCTATATTAGTAGTCTATAGAGGAATTATAGGTAACTAAGGAGTATCTTATAGAGAACTTAGATAAGGGATTTATTAAATCTAACTAAGGTCCTTTCGTATCACTTGTATTATTCGTTAAGAAAGCTAATAGAAGCTTACGCTTCTATATCGACTATCATAAGCTTAATACGATCACTCGAAAGGATTTATATCTAATACTTAGGTTCGATAAGCTCTTAACCTATATATCTAAAGTAATAATTTTTACTAAACTAGATATCCGAGTAGTATTTAATTATATCTATATAGACCTCGAATTAGAGGAGTATACTACCTTCCGAACCCGCTTCAGATCCTATAAATATAAGGTATTACCTTATAGGCTCTATAATAGACCTAGTTATAACGACACAAGACTCGAGGCGGTATATAAGTAAGAATAAATAAGTAAGGAGGCTAAGAGCGATATTATATAGTCTACTATAAAGGAAACGAAAAGATAAGGAAGGAAGAAGAAGAGAAATAGAGTACGAGGTACCTTATATATATATACTAGTACTAGTCTGATACTATACTAAGTCGGATACTAGTTAAGCCGGGATACCTATGAACTTAGGCCCTAGTATCTATCCTTCTTCTTATATAATATTCAGGTGAGCTATCGTTATATTACCTCCCTCTTAAGAAGAGCTTAACCCTAAGCTCGGAAGGTTATAGTTTATATTAGAAATTAGTCTTTATTATAACTGTTTTCGTCGATATTTACGTAATAGGCACTAGCTACTCTTTAGTAGTAGTAAATTCTCTATTAGGTTCTAACTAGTTACGTTACTATAATAGTACTAAATTAGTCGTAGCTTCTAAATCGGGCGGTAAGCTATATTTACTTTATCTATTTATAGTAGGAGTCGAGTTTAAGTAGAGCGTAGGGTATATAAAGGAAAGGGTTTATTAATATTAGAGCTTTCCCTTTTTAATCGTAATAACTACTTTAACTTATAAGTTTACTCTCCTTAGATTACGATACGGTTTCTAGAGTAGGTATTATTACTAACTACTATAGTAGTCTGCTATAATCTTATATATTAATCGACTTAAATAAGTCTTCTCTTATTATAAGTAAGTTTCCTACTTTAGTATTAGTGATAGTCTTCTAGCGCGGTATAAGGGATTTACGGATCTATAACGCTAACTCCTATAGTACCCTTATTAGTTCCTGCCGGTACTCTTTTAGTAGCGTATTATATATATTACCTGCGATATATTCGCGCTTTCCTTAAGATAAAGTATAATAATACTCTTATTTTAGAACTTCTATATTTATTTAATAAGCTTAACTCCAAGCTTTATAAGTATTATTCGGTATTAAAGAGCAGTTATAAGTATATAGATTACTTGAACTTAAATGTAGTTATATATATTAACGCGTTATAGTTACTTAACTATATTAATATAAAGTATATTATTTTATCCGGTTTACTTCTTAGTAGTGAAGCTAAAGACGCGGAGCTAAATCAGGGCGGTATTATAACTACTTATAAGGCTATTAATCGGATCTATTATCTCGCGAAATCTACTACTCTTACTACTATATTAGAGATTACTATTACGTAATTAGTAGGGACTTAGGCTTTAAGGCGATCTATAGAGAAGGTATTTAAGGAGTTAGAGTTTATTAAGGTAATAAGTTAAGATCCTTAGACCTTTAGATACTAATATAATATTAACGCGATATAGGATTTAGATCTTCTAATAGTAGATTCTGCGAAGTCTAGGCTAATAGTATAAATAGTATTAAAGTAGACGAAGGAGTTAAACGCTATTATATAGGAATTTGCGAAAAAAGTTATATTTAAAGCTATAATATCTAATACTAAGGGAAAAAGGAATTAACCTTCTAGTTTAGAGATAGCATCAGATCTAGATACTCCCGGACCCTCTCTAAAGAAGAAAGCGCGTAAGATTAGCTATTATACTTAGTCTACTACTAGAGCTATATTAGTAAATTTAATTAAGGAGTTAGATATTATAGTTCCGGTTCTAGATATTCTAGATTTACTAGATTTACTAGAAGCTCTAGAGAACTTAGAGGAGAAAGCTAGTGAAGTAGAAGTAGTAGAGGAAGTAGAGTTTTAGATATAGCGTTATTATAGAGTATAATCAGGGGATTATCCTTAGTAATAAATTTTTAATACTAGTAACTATAATAGTTTATTATCCTCTAAGTAACTATAGTTATCTATTTCGTCTTCTTAAGCCTTAATCTAATAATCTAGTTTACGCGGAGGTCTAAGTCTACTTAAGTTAGTAGCGTAGAAGTCTCTAAGCTTATATAGAGCACTTATTAAGTCGGAAGTATTATACTAAGTTAAGTCTAGGTCGTAGCCTAGCTAGCTAACTTAATACTTTAGATTACCTCTTAGGAGCTATATAGTGAGTATATCTTATAACTCTTACTCTTCTTAAGTAGCGATAACTTCCGGGAGTAGGTTTTATAACTCCTAGCTTAGTAATAGGTCGTCCGAGTCCTTAAAGAGTAATTCGGGAGCGAATATATCGTATATAGAAGATCCAGGGGGTAAATCTAGCTTATAGAAGTATCTGATCTTAGCTAAGACCTAGTATAATCCTACCTAGAAGCTAGATAGCTTCTTACTTAGCTAGTGATTCTTAAGGTTCCTTATAGAGAGAAATACCTTATCTCTAACTTCCTAATTAATACTACGCTATTTCGGGTCAGTTATAGCGCTTATCCTCTACTAGGTAGCTAGTATATTAGCTTTTATAAACTCGATAGCGGATTTAGTATATTTAGCTAAGGATTTAGTATTAGTATAGTTAAGCTTCTCTTATAGTATCGATATAGTAGGTTATTTCCAATTTAAGCTATTCCGTAGTAGTATACTATATTTAAGAGTATATAGCGCTATACTAATAGAATTATAAGGCAGGGTTACTTAGGCGCGATCTATTATTAATAGTAATTCGCTCTAATTACTCTAGTAGTAATTAACAAAAGGTCTAAGGCGTTAGTTAATATACTAGTTTATAATTTCTATTTATTTATTAGTCTACTAGTAGAAGGAGATAAAGAGCTTAATCTTAACTCTAATTATATAGTAAAACTCTTACTAGAAGAATAAGATAAACTAAGCTCCTTAGTTAGATATAATTAACTTAAGGGTATATCTGAAACGATATATCTATTAGATAAATAATATCGCTATCCCGCGGGTATTAATATTATAGTAGTATAGTATTAATACGGAGTCCTTCTCTAAGCAGTCGATAAATACTAATATCCTATTAAACCCTTAGTTATTAAGCGGGAAGTCCTTAAAATCTATAGCTAGATACTATATAAAGTAGCTAAGTACTAGTAATAGATAGAGAAATCCTTGATATTTCGTCTGCTTCAGATAAGAGTACTAGTAAGGGCGGTAATTATAAGTATATCGTTTTATATCTAATACGAGTCCTTTCTAGTAATAATAGATAGAAATTATCTTAGCGGTCTTACGAGCATTTAGATAAGCAGAAGAAACTTAATTATAGGCTTCGCTAATTAAATAGGTATATAGCGGGGTATAGCGTTATACGTATAGACGACTATTATAAAGTAATAAACTATTATTAATAGTATAACTATTTCCTAATATATTCTATTTATTAGAGAACGATTCTTAGTTAAATTAATATAGTTTCTCGATTAAATTAAAGGAGTTATATATAGGTTCCGATAGCGTATTAGTCCCTAGTGATATTAGGTATATATAACAAATTTGATCTATATAATATTTAGCTAATTCCGCGTTAATCCTAGGGTCTAAGTAGTCTAGGAGTAGTAAAACCCGAGATCTATTATCCTGTTTCTATTATTCTTATATCCTTAGATCTTATTCCTTATAGCTAAGGATATTAGCTTTAGTATTATCTTTACTAAGTATATATATAATTTAGAAGTTGAATTCGGATAGGAATTCTATCTATCTAGCTTACTTATTAGTTAGGACCTTAGTAGTTATAAAGTATTCTAAGGATCGATAGTCTATATATATACTAGTATAGTATTATAGAGATATAAGTTTAAGTCTCTATTTCTAGAAGAACTTAATAATAGCGTATAATTCCTTATTATAGATCTTCTAGTTTAGTTCGTATCTATTAAGAATATAGGAGTAGAATCTAATTAGATACTACTAGTTATCTTTATATAATTAGGAGATAACTCTAGCTATTATACTATCAGAGGTATTAGTTTCTAGTTTAATCTATAATTCAGGGTCGAAGTAATATAGTTTCTGTACCAATAGTAGCTATTAATATAAATTATCGAAGGACTTCTTATAATCGTTAGTGAAATTCTATAGTATTATAAGCTTAGTAAGTATTAAGAGAGATTTAGCGATAAAGCTAAAATTCCGAAGAAATTAATAGTAGAAACTATAGAACCCTAGGAAGGATTTCATAGCTATTACTATTTCAGGGTATTTCTAGTCTACTAATAGTACTACCTTCTTGAGATCTGGCTCGATTCTATTAGTAGTAAAAATATATCTGAAGTATTTAGTTCGAGTAACGTGGAATTCGCTTTTCTTAATATCTACTTAGAGTCTAATATCTATTAAGCGTTATAGTACTAATTTAATATATTCCTCGTATTCTTGAAGCGTTTCCGAGTATATAAGAATATTATCTAGGTAAGCTATATAGAAATCATCTAAGTAATCTAATAGTTTATTATTTATATATTATTAGTATATACTAGGTCTATTATAGAGCTTAAAAGGTAGTACCTTATATTTATAGGATCTGAAGCAGGTTCAGAAGGTAATATATTCCTCTGATTCAGGGTCTATATAGATATAGTTAAATACTACTCGAATATCTAGTTTACTAAAGATTACTACTTTAGATATATAAGTTAAGAGCTTATTAATCCTAAGTATTAAGTAGGAATTCTTTCGAGTAATTATATTAAGCTTATAATAGTCGATATAGAAGCGTAATCCTTTATCGGCTTTCTTAACGAATAGTATAAGTAATACGAAGGGACTTTAGCTAGATTCGAGGAATCCCTTATTTAAGTTCTTTATAAGGTACTTCTTAGTTACTTATAGTTCGTCTATAGATTACTAATATAAGGGCGAATATATATTAAGTAATAATTCTTCTAGAATAATTTTATAATCGTATAAGTAATATAGCAGAAGAATATTAGAATCCCGCTTAGAGAAAGCTTCCTTAAGAGTATAGTATTATTCTGATAGCTTTTTAGTTACGAGTCGTTTAGTATCAGGATCCTTAGAGGATTTACTATTTAGATAGTCTTATATAAGGCAGTCTATCTTATAGATACTAATAAAGAATAATTCGGAGCTTTTATATTTTATATTAAAGTAAAAAGCTATAGTACTAATTTAGTAAATCGGAACTAGTCTCTAGATCCTTAGAGGTTAAGAGAAGCACTTATAGTAGGGTTTTAGTATAAGTACCTTTCTCGATGAATTCGGAGCGGAAAAGGGTTCGGATTCCTTAGTAATAAGCGGAAATAAGTTAAAGGATAGGGATAATATATTAATATACCGTATCGCTACTGTTTAGTATAATCGGCGTTAGTCTAGCTAGTTTATAGCTGAGTCTCGCGCGTCAGTATCGATTTAGTAAGATCGATTGATGCTAAGTTTATAAAGTAGTAGAGTTATAATTATCTCCTTATTATATCGGAAGGTAGCTAGATAGTATTCCGACTATAGTAGCTTATAGTAGAGCGTATCTAGCTTAACCTGAAATCGTCGTATCTATTTAATACTAATAATTATATCTTATTATCCTAAATCGAGGAGAATAAAAAAGTAGTTATAAATACGCTTACTATTAATAGAAAAGTATAAATATATAAAATAGATAATATAGGTTCTAACGGACTATTAGAACCTACGTATTAGAATAGAATAGGGTAGTAGCTCGAATTTAATACTAAGGGCCCCTGATAATTATCTAGTAAGAGTATAATTAATAAATAGATAGCTATTCGCTCCGGTATCGATTAAGCTATTTATAGAGACTCTTAGCCTGTTTATACTAACTATAGTCGAGTATATGAATTACTTACTTCTTATTAGGGAGTTAAGGTTAAGATTAGAGAGATTATACCTACGTAGACCTAGGAAAGAGTTTTTACCTAGGCCTTATTATTTCCCTTTAGTATTAGTCCAGATTCAGAGAGTATATTCTCTACTACTTCCTTAGTTACTCTTTCCTCTTCCGGAAATTCGTTAATTAATTAAACCTTAAGCGGGTTAGAGTAGTCCGGCTTAATATAACTGAGCTAGCTATAGCTATAATACCTAAGGGGTTCTCCGGTTAAGATAGTAGGGCGTTCTAGCACGGAGAGAGTACTAGCCTATACTAGGGTAGAGATACGTACATATAGTATAGGAGTAGTTTATCGAGGGGCTAAGGGTTTGTATGCCGATGCAGGCAAAACTGACTAAGGTACTGGTAAACTGACTAAGGTACTGGTTACAAATCCAACACCCCTAAAAGGAACTTATCTTATATAGAGATTAGTCTATCTATAGTATCTTCTAGAGAGTTATTCTTTTCCTCCTAGTCCGCTAATCGTTATAAGAGGGAATAAATCAGGTTCGAGTTATCTATAGTAGTAAGAGTACTTAGCGATTATACTTCTAGGGAATTTCGTTTTTATTTTCCTTTCCCTCTTAGTTAGTACTTCCTTACTTAATAAGGTATTAATATTCTCTAGTATAAGAGACGTTTAGAGTGAGGAAAGATATAACAGATTAGGTCCGGAGGTAAAGCAGGGGGAGTCGCGTCGAGTTCCCCTAGAACTAGAGGAGTCTCTAGTTTATTAGTTAGAAGCTATAATAGTAGCTTAAAAAGGGGTATATTAGGGCTATTTCGGCGGCGATACGTAGAAGTTAAAGTTCCGGGGTATTTATTATACTTTCTTTAAAATCTATCTATAATTCCTTTATACTAAGGGGGTTATTAAAAGAGTATTAGTAAAGACCTTCTCTATTATACTATTTACGATAAGCTAAATTAAACCCTAATTTATAGCTATCTGAGAGATCTCTAGTATCTCGGCTATATATAAGTAGTTATCGAATAACTAACTTAGTAGTGAGATATTATAGTAAGCTATCTCCGGCTATCTTAATCTCTTCGTTTAATATAATAATATAAGACTCGAGGCGGTATATAAGTAAGAATAAATAAGTAGGGAGGCTAAGAGCGATCTTATATAATCTATTACGAAGGAAACGAAAAGATAAGGAAGGAAGAAGAAGAGAGATAGAGTATAAAGCACCTTATATATATACGCCGGTACTAGTCCGATACTATACCGGGTCGGATACTAGTTCTGCCGGGATACCTATGAACTTAGGCCCTAGTATCTATCCTTCTTCTTATATAACCTTCAGGTAAGCTGTCGTTATATTACCCCCCTCCTAAGAAGAGCTTAACCCTAAGCTCGGAAGGTTATAGTTTATACTGGAATTAGTCTTTATTATAACTATTTTCGTTAATATTCGCTTAATAAGCGCTAGCCGCTCTTTAGTAGTAGTAAATTCTTTATCAGGTTCTAACTAGTTATATCGCTATAATAGTACTATATTAGTTATAGCTTCTAAATCGGGCGGTAAGCGGTATTTACTTTATCTATTTATAGCGGGAGTCGAGTTTAAGTAGGGCGTAGGGTATATAAAGGAAGGGGTTTATTAATATTAGAGCCTTTCTTTTTTAACTGCGATAACTACTTCAACTTATAAGTTTACTTTCCCTAGACTGCGATACGGTCCTAGAGTAGGTATTATTACTAACTACTATAGTAGTCTGCTGCAATCTTATATATTAATCGACCTAATTAACTCTTTTCTTAATATAAGTAAGTTTCCTGTTTTAGTATTAAGGATTTCACGGATCTATAATACTAACTCCTGCAGTACCTTTACTAGTTCCCGCTAGTGCTCTTTCGGCGGCGTATCGTATATATTACCTGCGATATATTCGCGCCTTCCTTAAGATAAAGTATAATAATACTCTTATTCTAGAACTTCTATATTCGTTTAATAAGCTTAACTCTAAGCTTTATAAGTATTATTCGGCGTTAAAGAGTAGTTATAAGCTTATAAGTTACTTAAACCTGAACGTAAGTATATATACTAATACGTTATAGTTACTTAACTATATTAATACAGAGTACGCTATTTTATCCGAGTTATTTCCTAGTAGCGAAGCTAAAGACGCGGAGCTGAATCGGGGCGGTATTATAGCTACTTATAAGGCGATTAATCAGATCTATTATCTTACGAAATCTACTACTCTTATTACTACGTTAAAGATTACTACTATATAATTAGTAGAGACTTAGGCTTTAAGGTATTCTATAGAGAAAGTATTTAAGGAGTTAGAGTTTATTAAAGTAATAAGTTAAGATCTTAAATCCTTAGATACTAGTATAATACTAATATAATATAGGATCTAGATCTTTTAATAGTAGATTCGGCGAAATCTAGGTTAATAGTATAAATAGTATTAAAGCAAACGAAAGAGTTAAATAGTATTATACAGGAATTTGCGAAGAAAGCTATATTTAAAGCTACGATATCTAATACTAAAGGAAAAAGGAATTTGCCTTCTAGTTCAGAGATAGTATCAGATCTAGATACTCTTAGACTTTCTCTAAAGAAGAAACCTTATAGGATTAGCTATTATACTCGGTCTACTACTAAAGCAGCGTTAGTAAGTTTAAATAAGGAGTTAGACGTAGTAGTTCTAGTTCTAGATATTCTAGATTTACTAGAAGCTCCGGAGAACTTAGGAGAGAAAACTAGTAAAGTAGGAGTAGTTAAAGAAATAGAGTTCTAGATATAGCGTTATTACGGAGTATAATCGGGGGATTATCCTTAGTAATAAATTCTGATACTAGTAACTATAATAGCTTATTATCCTCTAAGTAACTATAGTTATTTATTTCGTCTTCTTAAGCCTTAATATACTAATCTAGTTTACGCGGAGGTCTAAGCTTACTTAGGTTAGTAGCGTAGAAGTCTCTGAGCTTATATAAAGTACTTATTAGATCGGAAGTATTATACTAAGTTAAGTCCGGGTTATAGCTTAGCTAGCTAACTTAATACTTCAGATTATCTCTTAGGAGCTATATAGCGAGTATATCTTATAACTTCTACTCTTCTTAAGTAGTAATAACCTCCGGGGGTAGGTTTTATAATTCCTAGCCTAGTAATAAGTTATCCGAGTCCTTAAAGAGTAATTCGGGAGCGAATATATCGTAAATAGAAGATCCCGGGAGTAAATCTAGCTTATAGGAGTATCTGATCTTAGCTAAGACCTAGTATAATCCTACTTAGAGACTAGATAGCTTCTTACTTAGCTAGTAATTCTTAAGGTTCCTTATAGAGAGAAATACCTTATCTCTAACTTCCTAGTCGATACTAAACAATTTCAGGTAAATTAAAGCGCTTATCTTATACTAAGTAGCTAATATATTAGCTTTTATAACCTCGATAGCGGATTTAGTATATTTAGCTAGGGATTTAGTATTAGTATAATTAAGCTTCTCTTATAGTATCGATCCGGTAAGTTACTTCTAGTCCTAGCTATTCCGTAGTAGTATACTATATTTAAGAGTATATAGCGCTATACNATTCTATAGAGAAAGTATTTAAGGAGTTAGAGTTTATTAAAGTAATAAGTTAAGATCTTAAATCCTTAGATACTAGTATAATACTAATATAATATAGGATCTAGATCTTTTAATAGTAGATTCGGCGAAATCTAGGTTAATAGTATAAATAGTATTAAAGCAAACGAAAGAGTTAAATAGTATTATACAGGAATTTGCGAAGAAAGCTATATTTAAAGCTACGATATCTAATACTAAAGGAAAAAGGAATTTGCCTTCTAGTTCAGAGATAGTATCAGATCTAGATACTCTTAGACTTTCTCTAAAGAAGAAACCTTATAGGATTAGCTATTATACTCGGTCTACTACTAAAGCAGCGTTAGTAAGTTTAAATAAGGAGTTAGACGTAGTAGTTCTAGTTCTAGATATTCTAGATTTACTAGAAGCTCCGGAGAACTTAGGAGAGAAAACTAGTAAAGTAGGAGTAGTTAAAGAAATAGAGTTCTAGATATAGCGTTATTACGGAGTATAATCGGGGGATTATCCTTAGTAATAAATTCTGATACTAGTAACTATAATAGCTTATTATCCTCTAAGTAACTATAGTTATTTATTTCGTCTTCTTAAGCCTTAATATACTAATCTAGTTTACGCGGAGGTCTAAGCTTACTTAGGTTAGTAGCGTAGAAGTCTCTGAGCTTATATAAAGTACTTATTAGATCGGAAGTATTATACTAAGTTAAGTCCGGGTTATAGCTTAGCTAGCTAACTTAATACTTCAGATTATCTCTTAGGAGCTATATAGCGAGTATATCTTATAACTTCTACTCTTCTTAAGTAGTAATAACCTCCGGGGGTAGGTTTTATAATTCCTAGCCTAGTAATAAGTTATCCGAGTCCTTAAAGAGTAATTCGGGAGCGAATATATCGTAAATAGAAGATCCCGGGAGTAAATCTAGCTTATAGGAGTATCTGATCTTAGCTAAGACCTAGTATAATCCTACTTAGAGACTAGATAGCTTCTTACTTAGCTAGTAATTCTTAAGGTTCCTTATAGAGAGAAATACCTTATCTCTAACTTCCTAGTCGATACTAAACAATTTCAGGTAAATTAAAGCGCTTATCTTATACTAAGTAGCTAATATATTAGCTTTTATAACCTCGATAGCGGATTTAGTATATTTAGCTAAGGATTTAGTATTAATATAATTAAGCTTCTCTTATAGTATCGATCCGGTAAGTTACTTCTAGTCCTAGCTATTCCGTAGTAGTATACTATATTTAAGAGTATATAGCGCTATACCGATAGAATCGTAAGGCAGGGTTACTTAGGCGCGGTCTATTATTAGTAGTAGTTCGCCCTAGTTACTCTAGTAATAATTAATAAAAAGTCTAAAGTATTAGTTAATATACTAATTTATAATCTCTATTTATCTATCGGTTTACTAATAGAAAGAGGTAAAGAGCTTAACCTTAACTCTAATTATATAGTAAAACTCTTACTAGAAGAATAAGACTAGCTAAGCTCCTTAGTCGGATATAATTAACTTAGAAGTATATCTGAAACAATATATCTATTAGATAAATAATATTACTATCCCGCGGGTATCGATATTATAATAGTATAGTATCGATACAGAGTCTTTCCTTAAGCGGTCGATAAATACTAATATCTTATTAAATCCTTAGTTATTAGGCGAGAAGTCCTTAAAATCTATAGCTAAGTACTATATAGAGTAGCTAAGTACTAGTAATAAGTAGAGGAATTCTTACTATTTCGTCTGTTTCGGATAAGAGTACTAGTAGGAGTAGTAATTATAAGTATACTATTTTATATCTAATATAAGTCCTTTCTAATAATAATAAGTAGAAATTATTTCGGTAGTCTTACGAGCGTTTAGATAAGCGAAGGAAACTTGATCGTAGATTTCGCTAATTAAATAGGTATATAGCGGAGTATAGCGTTATATATATAGATAACTATTATAAAGTAGTAAACTATTATTAATAGTATAGCTATCTCCTAATTTATTTCGTTCCTTAGAGAACGATTCTCAGTTAAATTAGTATAGTTTCTCGATTAAATTAAAGGAGTTATATATAGGTTCCGGTAATATATTAGTCCCTAGCGATATTAGGCATATATAACTGATTTGATTAATATAATACTTAGCTAGTTCCGTATTAATCCTAAGGTCTAAGCGGTCTAGAAGTAGTAAAACCCGAGATCTATTAT
Source organism: Rhynchosporium graminicola (assembly GCA_900074885.1). Taxonomy (NCBI): domain Eukaryota; kingdom Fungi; phylum Ascomycota; class Leotiomycetes; order Helotiales; family Ploettnerulaceae; genus Rhynchosporium; species Rhynchosporium graminicola. The sequence continues at coordinate 863,643 of FJUW01000006.1, forward strand.
CTTATTTCTATTATTCCTATATCCTTAGATCTTATTCCTTATAGCTAAGGATATTAGCTTTAGTATTATCTTTACTAGGCGTATATATAATTTGAAAATTAAATTCGGAAAGGAATTCTATCTATCTAGCTTACTTACTAGTTAGGACCTTAATAGTTATAAAGTATTCTAAGGATCGATAGTCTGTATATATACTAGTATAGTATTATAGAGATATAAGTTCCGGTCTCTATTTCCGGAAAGACTTAATAATAGTATATAATTCATTATTATAAATCTCCTAGTTTAGTTTATATCTATTAAGAATATAAGAGTAGAATCTAATTAAATACTACTAGTTATCTTTATATAATTAAGAGATAACTCTAGCTATTATAATATTAGAGGTATTAGTTTCTAGTTTAGTCTATAATTCAGAGTCGAAATAATATAGTTTCTGCACTAATAATAGTTATTAATATAAATCGTCGAAGGACTTCTTATAATTATCAGTGAAATTCTATAGTACTATAGGCCGAGTAAGTATTAAGAGAGGTTTAGCGATAAGGCCGAAATTCCGAATAAATTAATAGTAAAACCTATAGAATCCTAAGAAAGATTTTATAGCTATTACTATTTCGAGGTACTTCTAGTCTACTAATAGTACTACCTTCTCGGGATCTGGCTCGATTCCGTTAGTAATAACGATTGTCCGAGGTATTTAATCCGAGTAATATAGAATTCGCTTTTCTTAATATCTACTTAGAGTCCGGTATCTATTAAGTATCGTAGTACTAATTTAATATATTCCTTATATTCTTAGATTATTTCCGAGTATATAAGAATATTATCTAAGTAAGCTATATAGAAATTATCTAAGTAGTCTAATAGTATATTATTTATATATCACTAGTATATACTAAGTCTATTATAGAGCCTAAAAGGTAGTACTTTATATTTATAAGATCTAAAGCGAGTTCGGAAAGTAGTATACTCCTCGGATTCGGGGTCTATATAGATACGATTAAATACTACTTAGATATCTAGTTTAATAAAGATTATTACTTTAGATATACGAGTTAAGAGCTTATTAATCCGGAGTATTAAGTAGGAATCCTTTCGAGTGATTATATTAAGCTTATAATAGTCGATATAGAAGCGTAATCCTCTATCGGCCTTCTTAACGAATAGTATAAGTAATATAAAGGGACTTTAGCTAGATTCGATAAATCCCTTATCTAGGTTCTTTATAAAGTACTCCTTAGTTACTTATAGTTTATCTATAGATTACTAATATAAGAGCGAATATATATTAAGTAATAGTTCTTCTAAGATAATTCTATAATCGTATAAGCGATAAGGCGGAAGAATATTAGAATCCCGCTTAGAAAAAGCTTCCTTAAGAGTATAGTACTATTCCGGTAGCTTTCCGGCTATAAGTCGTTCGATATCGGGATCCTTAGGAGAGTCGCTATTTAGATAGTCTTATAAGAGGCGGTCTATCTCGTAGATATTAATAAAGAATAATTCGGAACTTTTACGTTTTATATTAAAGTGAAAAGCTATAGTACTAATTTAGTAAATCGGAACTAGTTTTCAGATCCTTAGAGGTTAAGAGGAGTACTTATAATAGAGTTTCGGCGCAGGTACCTTTCTCGATGAATTCGGAGCGGAAAGAGGTTCGGATTCCTTAGTAATAAGCGGAAATAAGTTAAAGAGTAAAGATAATATATTAATATACTATAATACTATTATTTAATATAATCGGCGTTAGTCTAGCTAGTTTATAGCTAAGTCTCGCGTATTAGCGTTAATTTAGTAAGATGGATTAATATTAAGTTTATAAGGCGATAGAGTTATAATTATCTTCTTATCGTATTAGAGAGTAGCTAGATAGCGTTCCGACTATAGTAGCTTATAGTAGAGCGTATTTAGCTTAACCTGAAATTGTTATATCTATTTAATACTAATAATCATATCTTACTATCCTAAATTAAGGAGAATAAAAGAGTAGATATAAATACGCTTACTATTAATAGAAAGGCATAAATATATAAAATAGGTAATATAAGTTCTAATAGACTATTAGAAACTACGTATTAGAATAGAATAAGGTAGTAGCTCGATTTTAATACTAAGGGCTCCTAATAGTCGTCCGGTAAGAGTGCGATTAATAAACAGATAACTATTCGCTCCGGTATCGATTAAGCTATTTATAGAGACTTCTAGCCCGTTTATACTAACTATAGTTAGATATATAAATTACTTACCTCCTATTAGGGAGTTAAGGTCAAGATTAGAGAGATTATACTTACGTAGACCTAAGAAGGAGTTTTTACTTAAGCCTTATTATTTCCCTCTAGTATTAGTTCAGATTCGGAGGGTATATCCTCTACTACTTCCTCGGCTACTCTCTCCTCTTCTGGAAATTCGTCGATTAATTAAACTTTAGGCGGGTTAGAATAATCTAGCTTAATATAACTAAGCTATCTATAACTATAATACCTAAGGGGTTCTCCGGTCGAGGTAGTAAGGCGTTTTAGCGCGGAGGGAGTACTAGCTTATACCGGGGTAGAAGTACGTATATATAGTACAGGAGTAGTTTATTAAGGAGCTAAGCTTAAGGACTAGTAAGAGGTAGAACTAGTAGTAGTTATAATAATAATAGTAGGCTTACGGTACTATACCTAAGTAGTAGCTTTCTTAGGATAGATATATTCTGAGTTATAGTAACGCTTAGTATTAAAAGAAAGTAAGGATCTAACTATAGAAGCGTAATCCTTATTTTATATTAGTTTAATAATAAGAGTTAAAGTGCATAAGAATAATATAATCTTATCCTATATATAGAAGAACTACTCCTTCTTTTTAACCTTACTTTAGATAGTAGCGCTTTGAAATCGATTACGAAACTCAGCGAAAGTCTCGCGTATATAGCTAAGTTATTATATTTCTAAGTAGTAGAAAGCGTTATAGTAGTCGTCTTCCTCTAAACTAATAAGAAAGTTCTCCTCTAATAAGGAGAATATTTTATTACTAGTTTTAAACTCGTTAGCGAGGTACTAAGGCGTAAGATACTCTTTAGCTAATCTAGTAACTAGCTCCTATACGAGAACGCGCTAGGAGAAGTCCGTAGGGTAATAGTCGGCGTTTATAGCTAGCTTATCTCATATCGATACTCTCTATTAGAGGAAAGTAAGATCTGATCTATTATCTAAGGGCAGGATCTTCTTAGTAAGATAAGACTTCCTAAGGCGTAACTCTATTAATTCGGCGCCGGGAGAGGAAGATAGTTTATTAGGAATAATATCCTCTCTCTTAGTGCTACGTATCGGAATAGAGTTTATTAGCTTATTAAACTCTATTATACGCGGAGATTATAGTATTAGTTCTAGTAGGAGAGTCGAAGATAAGCAAGGGACTCCTATAAGGAACTTATCTTATATAGAGATTAGTCTATCTATAGTATCTTCTAGAGAGTTATTCTTTTCCTCTTAGTCTACTAATCGTTATAAGAGGGAATAGATTAACTTCGAGTTACTTATAGTAATAGGAGTACTTAGCGATTATACTCCTAGTGAATTTCGCTTTTATTTTCCTTTCCCTCTTAGTTAGTACTTCCTTAATAAAGTATTAATATTCTCTAGGGCAGGAGACGTTTAGAGTAAGGAAAAGTATAATAGATTAGGTTCGGAGGTAGAGCAGGGGAGATCGCGTCGAGTTCCCCTAGAACTAGAGGAGTCTCTAGTTTATTAGTTAAGAGCTATAATAATAGCTTAAAAAGGGGTATATTAGGGCTATTTCAGCGGCGATACGTAAAAGTTAAAGTTCCGGGGTATTTATTATACATTCTTCAAAATCTATCTATAATTCCTTTATACTAAGAGGGTTATTAAAAGAGCGTTAGCGAAGACCTCCTCTATTATATTATTTATAATAAGCTAAATTAAATCCTGATTTATAGTTATCCGAGAGATCTCTAGTATCTCGGCTATATACAAGTAGTTATCGAATAACTAACTTAGTAGTAAGATATTATAGTAAGCTATCTCCGGCTATCTTAATCTTTTTATTTAATATAAAAAAATAAGACTTAAAGCAATATATAAGTAAGAATAAAAAAGTAGGAAAGCTAAGAGCAATCTTATATAGTATACTACGAAAGAAACAAAAAGATAAGGAAAGAAGAAGAAAAGAGATAGAGTATAAGGCACCTTATATATATATACTAGTACTAGCCCGATACTATACTAAGTCGGATACTAGTTCTGCCGGGATACCTATGAACTTAGGCCCTAGTATCTATCCTTCTTCTCATGTGACCTTCAGGTGAGCTGTCGTCATAAGAAGATCTTCCAGTATTAGTAGAGGATCGATCTGCGATACGATAGTAAGATATAAGACCCGTATCAGATTCCTTAGAGTTAGACTTCTCCTTTCGCGATCTCTTATTTAGAGACTTAGAAGATATAAAAATAATTGAAGCTTTCGAATATTTTAATAATAGAAGAAAAGAAATAAGTATAAGCAATCTATGGTATATTATATTTAAAGGAAGACGAACCCTCTTTATATATAATTATTTACCCAAATAGCTCTAAGGAAGACTACTTCGAAAAGGTCCGAACTATTCTCTATAAGCTTTAGGATAATAGATTATACTTAGACCCTAAGAAAAGCGAGTTTACTTATAAGAAGCTTAAATATCTAGGATTTATTATATATATCGATAGGAAAAGTGTAAGCTCTAATCTAGAAAAAGTAATAGTAATTAAGAAGTAAGTATAATCTAAAACTTAGAAAGACATATAACGCTTCTTAGGATTGATAAACTTCTGTCGAATATTTATAGCGAAATACTTAAAGCTAATAGCGCTTTTAATAATATTAATAGAAAAGAGTTAATTGGTCTCCTAGAGAAAACTAAAACGGAAAGTATTTAAGGCTTTAATAGAGAAGTTTTATAACGCTTTAGTACTTATATACTAGGATCCAAGACTTTGGATATTCTTAGAGACTAATTATAATATATTCGTAATAGGAAGCGCTCTCCTTTGAGAAAAGTATAGAGTCTAACAACTAGTAAGCTTCTTCGCTTAAAAATTAAAAATCTAAGATTAATTGTAATATCTATAATAAGAAGATACTAATAGTAATTACTTACTTAAAATTTTAAGCTCTTAAGTTAAAAGTATATAGCTTCTTTATAATTTATATAGATTATAAGAACCTTAAATACTTTATAACTAAGCGATAGCTATTAGAGCGTTAGATATACTAGTATAAGACCTTAGTACTATTCTAGTTTACCTTAGTATATTAGCTAGGATCTAAAGCTATTATCTTAGATATCTTATTATAGAAGAAGTAAGATATATCAAGAGCGAGTAATATAAATTCGAGGTTCTGCAGGTTTTCAGACTTAGATCGCGTAGTAAACTAACTAGCTCTAGAAAGGAAAATAAAAGTTAGAGTAATAACTATTATAACGACACAAGACTTAAGGCGGTATATGAGCAGGGATAAAATAAGTAGGGAGGCTAGGAGCGCGCTTATATAGTCTATTACTAAGGAAATAAGAAGATAAGAAAGAAAGAAGAATGGAGATAGAGTATAGGTACCTTATATATATACGCTAGTACTAGTCCGATATTATATCGAGTCAGCTACTAGTTATATCGAGATACCTATAAACTTAGGTTCTAGTACTTATCTTTCTTCTTATATAACCTTCAGGTAAGCTATTATTATATTACCCCCACCCCCCTAAGAAGAGCTTAACCCTAAGCTCAGAAGGTTAATATTTATACTAGAAATTAGTATTATTACAACTATTTTTATTAAGGGTCGCATAATAGATACTAGCAGTTCTTTAATAATAGTAATTTCTTAAATAGTAACTAGCTGGTTATATTATAATCATAATACTATATTAGTTGAAGCTTCTAAATTAAGTAGTAAGTTATATTTACTTTATATATTTATAATAAGAAGCGAGTTTAAGTAGAGTATAAAGTATATAAAGGAAGGAGTTTATAAATATTAGATCTATTCTCTTTTCAATTATAATAACTACTTAATCTATAAGTATACTTTCCTTAGATTATTATACTATTACTTAAGGAGTAAGCTTTACTAACTATTATAGTAATATCGCTATAATCTTATATATTAATCGATCTAATTAATAATCTTCTTATTACTAGCAAGTTTATCTTACCTTAGAATTCAACTGAACGCTTCTATATGATACTTAACCTTTACTCTTATACTTAGTACAATTACTCGAATCTTAGAATAGCTAAATCCATACTATAAATAAGGCTATAGCTTTATAATTCCCTTTATTTATTTAACTTTACTCTTTAATTAAAGTGTTACTTCGATTTTAATTAGTTCATGCACTTTATCTATACTTTCTTTTATTAACTTACATAAATAGTGAAATTCACCCTCTCTATTTAGCAGCTTTTTTACTTACTTAGGGTAGTTTATATTCACTAACTAAGTAACAGTATAGGTATAATTAATAGTAATCTCTAGCCTTAGACTAAGAGATAACTATAGGGATTATATTATACACTTTCACTTTTTACGTAATATCTAATCACCTGCATAGCTTAGTATATACTCATATAATCTCCTTATATATTTAAAGTAAACTTTCTCTCTTCCTTATAAAGGGATAACGCTCTTTATAATTAATATTCAGAGACTACTTCAATACTCCCTCTCCTAATACCTTAAAGTAATCTTTCACCTCCAATAAAGCCTGCCTTACTTTTATATCATATTTATACTATAAGATACTAGCATTTTAGGTATTATTAACAATTATTAGATATTAGTAATAGTATTGAAAGTAGTTAATTTAGGTAATAAAACGCGGCTCTAGGTACTAGAACGCGAGGCGTTTGCATATGCGAGGCATTTGCATGTTCCGATATTAAGCGAGTTCCGAGGAAAATTGCAGGTGGACCTGCTAGCATATTATAAGATCTTCTTCCTACTGCTTTTATACTTTATACTATTATAGTAGATCTTAGCTTAGTCGACTTACTTCCGCAGATCTAGGATTATACTAGGAAGTATAAGGATAAAGTCTTTCTATGATACTATATAAGTTATATTAATATACTCTAGATAAGTTAGAAAAGTTTTTATCTTATAAATATACGTAAAGTTAAACTTCTCTCTTGGATATTAGAAAAGAGAGTTTAATTAAATATATCTACGAATATGTAGTATATAGTCTATATAATTATGTTAAATCTAAAGAGCTTACTAAAACTAGTGATATAAAGGACTCCCCTTATTATTCTTACTCGTATAGACTTCTTAGTTTCCGAGAGATTACTTATAATAAGTTTTCTAAGTATCTCTCTAAAGTTAAGTTTTAGGTTCTTTCTATTATAAGGAAGCTTCTTATTATATTCTTAGTATTATAGAGTTACTAATTACTCTAGGAATTTCAACGAATATCTAAGGGATATCGGCCTATAGTATCCGGGATAGAATTTCCTTCTTCTCCACCTTTTATCTCTTTTCTTCTTTATCTTCCTTGTCATTATTATATGGTCCTAGTCCTCACTAATGAAAAACTTCTTTTATCTTCTTACTCTGATTTATACTCTATGATAGCTATCTCTCCTCTTTGGGTACTCTAACTAGAGATTAAGAGTACTTTACCTTCTTTAGCTATTGGCCTTTCTTTACTAATAGTGCTAGGATGAAGAATCCTCTTTACTTAAGTAAAGTGATTAGTTAAGTTTAAAGTACAAGATTAAGTAATCTGGAGTCGTCGTTAGTCTAGCTATTAAATTTATCACGGGGCGAGTGCAAAGAATACGTAAGATATAAACGGTATCTTTAATTAATAGGAAGAATTAGCTAAAGAGCGGAGGAGAATTCTTCCTTAATAGAAAATGAGAAGATACGGTACTACTACTACTAGTGCCTTAGTAGTAATAGTCCGCGAGATACTTAGCGTCGAGTATTATCCTAGGTATAACTTATTATATTACTTCCCCCTTTAGACTAACTTTCTCTTATAGATTATCTTATAGCTATTATTACGAAGCAGAGGCTTACTTAGCTTTACTATACTCGATATTCTTATAGCGCTTACGCGAACTATTACTAAATCCTTCGTATTATCCATCTCTATAGATAAGTCAGAGGAGACTAATAATAATCGACTGCGTAAAGCTTAGTAATAGTATTAGCTAACTTAATACTTACTAGAGTTACATCTTACGTATTTCACCATATCTCTCTATACTTAATACTTCTTTCGGGAGGCTAGCGCTACTTTCGTAGCTACTATACGACCGGTTTCCTAGTCTATTATATTATCCTTTTAATAAGTAGCTTCCTTACTTAGACTATTACTATTACTATTATCATACGTATATATAAGGCTGAATTAGTTTCCTAAAGATAAGAGTAATCTTAAAAAACTATTATATATAATAGGAAGAACTATTTATTTATCGATCTATTATCTAATATTTTAATTTAAACTACTTACTAAGGTAGTTGTCTTTATATTATCCGGCTAGGAATTAGCACTAGCTTAGAAGAGCGCTCGTTCGAATTATAGTAGATATACTACTATTACTATTATTCCTTATCGGAACTCGATTAGCTTCTATCTTACTTTCTTAACTTTATTTAGATCGTTATAGATCTTACTTAAGTAGCTAACTAGCTCGAGGAGGTCCTAGTTTCTATTTATTCCTACTTTTTATATAAAGGGTAATACTAACTCTTAGCCCTTAAGAGAAAGAGACGAATAGATAAAAAAGATCTAAGCTTTTTTATTACTAATCGTACTCCTATCGAACCGCAGTTTCGATTCTATTACTAATAATTATATATCTTACTCCTTCGATCGACCGGAGAACCTATTAAGGGCAGGGAGGACTTAATATATCTTTCCTAATACTACTACTAGTATTACTACTTCTAGTTATTTTTAGAGAACCTCTATAATCGAGAGTAGCTAAGCTTCGCGTTATATAGCTAACTCGGCTTATTAAGTACGTTATAAATCTATTTTGAAAAAATTTTCATTCATTAGTTACGAGACTCTCGATATCGATCCTTTTACTTTGCTTTACTTTACTTTATTTCGAGCTAATTCTAATATTACGAGGCGAGTATAAAGAATATATATAGTATAAAAAGTATCTTTAATTAATAAGAAGAATTAGCTAAAGAGCAGAGGAGAATTCTTCCTTAATAGAAAAGGAGAAGACATGATACTACTGCTACTAGTGTTTTAGTAGTAATAGTTAGCGAGATACTTAGCGTCGAGCATCGTCCTGGGTATAACCCGTCATAAAACTGGACCTAGAAGAGCTCTTAGAGTTAGTATTATTAGATATTCATATTAGTCTATTTTATAATGTAAGTAAGAATTTAAGTATTAATAATTAGAACAGTTAATAGTAGTCTTAGCTCTAAGTCCTTCAGCTATCGACTTATTGTCTAACTTAGAAGAGACTTCGAAAGAGAATAGAAACCCTTTATTAAGCTCTAGTTCTAAGGTAAATTATTTCTTCTACTATAATATTAGTAACGAAATCTCCTATAGCTAAAAGAAAGAGTCTTCTTCTTCTTCTTCTTCTTCTTATTAAGGAGTTTATGGTGTTAAATTCTCTTCTAGTAAAGATATAGATACTATAAGACCTTCTTCTAGAGTAAGTTCCACTATTGAAAAAACAAGTCTTCTGAAGTACTTGTCTAGCTATTATATTACATAATAAATACTAATTTTCTCGCTTTATTTATATTCAATAGCATAGTATTTAATAAGAACGTTTTAGAAATTAATAACTATATTTTACTTAAATTATATATCATCTTTCGGAAACTCCTAGCTTCTCTATAGTTTTGTAACTATTAATTAGTATTAGAATAACTATATTCTTTAGAATCGATTCCGAGATACATATAAACTAGTTCTCATAAGAAGTTATTAAGGTATATAAGAGTTAAAGACAGAAGTATCTCGATACTATGAAGCTTTACAAGTATAAGATCTCTTTAAACTCTGCGTGTCTTCTCTCTAAGGGCAGAAGATAAATACTACAAACTACTCTACCGGAAGCTACTCTACTATATTCGGTCTAATATCACTAGCTACCAGCTATACCTTACTACTATACTATAGATAGTCCTCCAGGTACGACTATACTAAATCACATATAGTCTCATGCTTTCGACACTTTCTTATCATTATGAATAAAGTACCTCTCAAGAAACCCTTCGATCTAATTCATAGCCTTCTTTTAGAGATGAAGTAACTACTTAAAGAACTATCTCAATCTCGTACTAAAAGTAATTATTATTAAATTTAATATAGAGTTAGAGTTAAAGTATAGATTCCTAAATCTTATCACGTTCTTTTATATAAGCTTTAATATTCTTATATCGATTATTATTATTAATCTCTCTAACTAAGATAATAGATATATATAATCTTTTAGATATTAATAATAAAGTAAGTAGTCTATACGAGGGTTTTAAGATACCTATATCTTATTTCATCTAATATATATATCGATATCTCTAAAAGTAGTATTTAAAGTATAATAAATAATAAAGCGAAGTATTCGTTCTAGAATACGAAAGTTAATAGTTAGATAGATAAGAATACAATTATAAGATTAAATCTGATAATCTTTTAAAGATACTAAGTATAGATAAGAAACTATATTTAGGATATATATAAAGCTTTTATCTTATTAGATAGACGTATTAATATATATAAGCTTCTCGTTTTATGGAATTATTCAAATTATTTAAATTAATTATCTAGTTCAGGAATTATAAACTAATTCAATATATAACTTTCGCCACGTAATCTATAGCTTCTCCGTATAGTATAAATGTAACCTTTTCAATCTAAAAAGGTTAGTCTATATACCGAGCCTCAGGGCTATATCACCTGTTGCAGCTAAGGGTTGTAATAAGAATCTGCTGATGTTATAATATATCTCTTTCATTAGCCTAATTAAGATTAGATTCTAATTTAACCTTTGATTCTATAAGCGTATTCTTCAATTTGCAATTTAGTATATCAAGCCGCGTTAGTACCTCCTCTATATAGCTAGCTTAACACAGCTTCATATAGCCTCTGTCTCTGTTATAGTTAATCTCAATTCCTTAAATAGTCTTTTATTAGCCTTAAGTCATTGAGTTTAAAGACCTATTTTAACTCTTTAATAAACGATTTAACAGTGTTATAAATCAGGGCGAGCTGGATCGTCTAAGTATATATAGAATATAATCTTGAGCTCTTTATTGACTAAGACGTAGTTTCCGGATAACATTAATATAAATCCGAATTTATTAATCAATATATCTGTTAGCATAATAACCTATTGTTTAGCTGATTGCTTTAGACTATTTAACGCTTTACAAAGTAAGAGCAATTTATTAGTGTAATTAAATACACTTTTAGAGCGAGTTGTATATAAGGTATTAATATCTATATTACTCTGTATTGTAGCGGAGATCATACCAATCTTATACACATATACTACTTATAGAGTACTGCTAGGGCAAATATAAGACGCTAAGCTATCTGCTTAACGTAGGACTCGCTATCTAGGTCTTTAAGCTTATAAATCTAGCGAGTCTTTAGTAGTTTTATAAGCTTCGCTTTATCGATATTAACTAACTTCTATATGTTAATAATGCTGTAAATTTCAAACAGGTGATTTCTTTAATCATAGCTTTTTGAAAATAGTCCTTATAAGGGGCATTTATAGCTTCTTTATAGCTCTCAGGCTCGTAGATTACTACTTTTGGATCCCTTTTAATAAGGACAGACAAGAATGAAGAAAATTAAAAATAGACCTCTTCTAGGATACAATATGATAAGATATTCAATAGAGCAAGAAGTTCAGAAAAAGTACGCTTCTCCTTATAAGACGCCCTATTATATTTGAGTACTACTTTCAATCAACTTTGATCTTTATATTCTCTTTTATATCTCGATTTTAGTATGCGGATAAAACTATATATCAGAAGGCTGCCACTATCGCGTGAAGAAGCAGATACGCTACGATCGTAGTCGTCGCTCGCAACTCCTCTTGACCTGACTTTTAAGCATACGCTAAGAGGGTTGAATGATACGGAGTAAAAGAACAAAACACTGGATCGTAGCCGTCGCTCGACGCCATATAAACCTAGCTCGGACCTGTTTTCGTCTGGCAGGCGGCGTGTTCTTAACGATCCACCGTGTGCCGATTCTGCGCAGGTTCTATAGCATCAGAACCATGAGGCATACTCGGCTTGCGTGTGTTATCCGAAAGTCCTACTCAGACACGCGTGGAACTAGGATTAGTTCTGACGCATTGAGGAACTAAAGGTAAGCGGCGTAGCGATTGCCCGCTAGTAGGGGTCCGTGATAAGTTGCAGCTATCCGCTGCGATGCTATCAGGATTTGGAATAGCCTGCCTGTGTACTGCCAAGGTCGCTTAAGAGTAGCTAATAACAAAGGGTGGACTCTATAGAGCAAGACTCGATTCTTGTCAGAATGGATGAAAGCTTTATAGAAGTTTCTGTTCAAGACATAAATGAACTGACAGATATCAAAAGGTTAAGATATACTTTCTTTACGTATAAAAGTGCCCGGATTTCGATGCCTTACCGGAATAACGAGTTATTTCGGCCTGAAAACCCTAATCCTGATAGTAGTGTAGCGGATAAGGAATGGAGTCTGAGAGATAGTGCGACTAATACTTTAACGCCGATTACTGGTTTACTCGGGCGGTTGTCTATCCGCCTGTAATGAATCGGAGTTTCTATACGCATAATTCATTCGAAGATACAGCGGCTCCTGGCGTACGGTATTAACCGCATACCGAATCCCAACATAAAAGAGCATATCGACCTCTTTCTAATTATAGGTCAGATTTGATTGGAAATACTACTAGCAGATAGTATAGTGCTTATAATGATATAAGATTGATTTTATCTGAATTCTTGCTTTATGGAATATCTCATTGTCCAACATCCAAGAAGAGGTATCCTGTCAATTTTCTTCGTGCTCATCTATCTGGTGAACGGATACTATCAGCCACCGGAAGAGCGATAAGTGTTGTCATAGAGCTAGCAGGGGCATCGAAGACCTTACTGTATATCGTAATATCTCTATGACGTACTGACTTTTCCTTTACTACTTAAGTAATTTCCGTCTAGCTCTAAACCTAGTTGACTGCCATATGTAGTCCGTTCATCCGACCCCCTGCTAGCTCCTTGACAACACCCAGCCGCTGTGTCATGGTAGAGCAGAGTTATTTCATCTGCAACTTCACGAGCGGACCCCGGCTTATTCGTCATTTAATTAGAAAACACTTTCTAACTTCTTTCATATGAAATGACTTTTACTCCCTCCATTACGAAGGTAAAGGCCCCAAGTTCAGGCTCACCGCTCTCTTTACGCATACACAATTTGCAGTTGCAGGACCGGGCGGTGAGCTCGAACTTGGGGCCTGTGTCTGTGTAATTACTTGTAATTATAGATGCTTTGAAGATAATGTATAGAGACTTCATGGCTAGGATACTAGGGTGCTTCTCAAATGAAAATACTATATCAAACCACGTTCAGGCTTCCTTACCACGCAATCAACGATTAGGTAATTTATGCCTTGCTTAGGGACCTGGTTACTACCACCTACGAAGGTACAGCGGTTTAAGTATTGTTAGTACGATTGGCAGGGGCAAAGAGACTTTCCTACATTTGGCATGTACCCGGCTCGTAGACAGGGCATAAATTACTCAATCGGTAATTAAGAGGTCAGTGCCCTATGTGGATTGTACTTTTTTGCGGTCAAGTTATCTAACCCCTGCGAATCGTACTTACAATAGGTACTTAATCGCTGTATCACTGTACACTAAAGTCCTTTTGACTCTATTAATCGTACTAACAGTACGTGACCGCCAGACTCCGTACGTACTCAAGAGGGTTGACAGTGGGTCTCGTCCACCGCTATAAGACAGCAAGGTTGTTCTGATCTTCCAATCAGCAATTCACCCTTCCAGAATTCTGTCTACTAACTTCCTCAAATGTTAAACCAAAAGACAAGGAAGGCTGGCTAGACAAGACCTACGATTAACCCCCTTTCGTACTTCCGCACCTCCGTAATTCGTAAGGCGTTTGACGGGAAAACGGGTCATTGATTACGACTAATATACGCAGCCACAACATAAAGTCCCACCGGCCCGCACCCATTGCACGACTCCTTTCGACAACTACCATACTCCACGCAAGATGAGGATCGAAGAAGACCCGAATATCACACAGATGTCACATCGGCACACGTCAGCCCAGAAACGTCTTCCTTCTGACCCCTTGCCACCGAGCAAAGGGACGACGACCTGGGGACGATCTGGCAGCAAGCGGCCATGGCTGCGATCTGCTTTATCAGCCACGCCCGTTCTGCTCGGTCCACTGGCAGCCGTGTCGTTTGAGATTGCGCTTCACCACTTCAATGGGTCGCTGGCGATGGTCCTGACGGCGTACCGAGAGCAAGGGATTCTGCCTGTTTTGTATACATACGGCCCACGATGGGATTCGAAAGCTCTCGTCGCCTACACCTGCTGGATCGCGTTTCAAGCCCTGCTGTATGTTGGCCTGCCGGGACCAACTCAACAAAGTCAACAGACTCCGGCCGGACATCTTCTCAGCTACCGAGTCAACGGCCTTCGAGCTTGGATTCTCACCTACTCATTGCTTGCCGTGCTATCGGTCACAGGAGTACTGGATCTGGCGTCCATAGCAGAAGATTGGAGCGGGTGGTTCATTGCGACGAATCTTTATGGATTTCTTGCCTCAGCGATCGCGTTTGTGAAAGCTCACGTGGCGCCGACCCATCCCGGTGATCGCAAGTTTACCGGTAACGTACTCTTTTCTTTCCCAGTGGCTTCTCATTCAAGCGGGCTTCTGGAGAGAGACGATGATGGATGCTAATTGCTGAAAAGATGTCGCGGCCTATGACTTCTACATGGGCATTGAGCTGAACCCCAGACTCGGCGAGCACTTCGACGTGAAGCTCTTCACCAACGGACGAGCAGGCATGATGACTTGGACCCTGATGTGCGTAGAGAATTGCCACATGAGAATGAGAACACATGAGAGAATGAACATTTTGCTGACCAAGCCACAGAGATATTGCCAACCTTGCGTTGCAGTATCGCAACGGGACGCTGTCACCAAGCCTGGTCCTGGTTACGCTTCTACACAGCATCTATGTTCTGGACTTCTTTGCCAACGAATCGTGGTACCTCCGGACGATAGACATCACCCATGATCATTATGGTTTCTACCTGGCCTGGGGATGTTTTGCCTGGCTTCCGGCCATGTACACTCTTCAGGCCCAGTATCTTGGGCGGTATCCGACGAGTCCCTCGCCGGCCTACTTGGCCGTCACCTTCTCACTTGGTCTTTTGGGCTACTACATCTTCAGGCGCGTCAACGACCAGAAGGATGTATGTCGCAGAACCAATGGAGACTGTATGATCTGGGGAGAGCCCGCTCGGTTCATCGTGGCGTCGTATACGACTTCAGATGGGACGCTGCACAAAAGTCTCCTCCTCTGCAGCGGCTGGTGGGGTGTGTCGCGCCACGCGAATTACACCGGAGACCTGCTGCTGAGTTTCTCCATGTGCGCTGTGGCTGGTACGACTACGCTGCTGGTGTGGTTTTATGGGATCTTCATGACCGGACTGCTGGTCCACAGATGTCTGAGAGACGAGGAGCGATGTCTGGCAAAATATGGTTCATCCTGGAAAGAGTACTGCCAGAGAGTCCCATGGCGTTTGATTCCGGGTATATGGTAGCAATCGACGTTTCTCCTAGGATCGAGTTCACCGCGAATCAGTGGCTGAATAACTGGAAGAGTCTGTTTTACCTTCTACATGAACTGTGCGTTCGCAGGTGCCATACTAGATGCACGGAGGAGGAATTAGGGTTCCGGTGCTGTTCCGGGGTGTATCACTTCTATAGCTTTCTTCTGGAGGGTCCTAAACCTTTTCTACAATACATCTACGCTTCTCAAGAGGCCCATATATAACCTTTCATTTGGCCGGGCGTTCGAAAGCATTATGCTCTTTCCAGGTTAACCACGAATCAGTTCAGTTCCTTGCAAATCTCTCGTAATATTTGGTAATTCATATACCTTCCCTGAATCATCTGACATTAAGGAAAGGGAAGAAATCTACGATGAGTATAGTGAAGACGGTTTTGACATAGATGAAAGAGGAATTCTTGCGGTAGCGAAGATAATGTGTCAAGCTCGTCGGTCTAATATGTGTTGAGGTTTCATTACCCCTCTCGTACCTTATGATCAGGCCACATCTATACCATGACTCTCTAACATTGAATCCCAACATAAAGCACGGCAGTATTATACTAGGGGATTACCCAGTCCGACGACTCTTGTACCAATAGCACCAAGTAAAGTATAAGCCCTCTAGTACATGAGGGTCCTGTGATTTAAAACGTCAGTAAAGATCGGTCGGGATTGCGTCCACTAGATCCTCCGAAGTCTTATAAGAGCAGGAGTATCTTTGCACGCTCTTAGGGAAGCACATAGCATAGAACTCGACTAGAGGGTATTGTCATTAAAACAAGGACTAAGCGTTGTACAAGTGCTACTGCTAGAAGAATTGATTAAAGTGTTACTTCAGATGACGTGGCCATGGAGCCAACCTGTGCCGAAGATTGACAAATACCAATCTTCCTAGAGCACTCCTAGCCACATACGCGAAACCTGTAGTGTTCACTAGGAGTAGTCTTTCTATTCGTCTTCGTCTTTCTCATTAGTGCTACTAAGATCTTGCTGAAGATGCCTTTTTTTCCCTTTATTAAATACTTATGCCCCTGACCTCTCTGTTAGTATATTCATAATTTGCAAGGGTTCCAATCCCAGCAACGTAGTATTCGCGATTCGCTCTCGTCTAGACTTCTTCACTTTTGGGCTATATTGTCGTGCTGAGTACTATTAGAGGGTTCAGAAGATAATCATAAAGTTGAAAGGAAATACAATAGTCTAGCTCAGGTATACTTTTTTCAAAAATTCCCTGTATTTTCTATATCGAGAAACGTATAAATTGAGACCAGTTGTATAAATTAAAGATTCCTATTATTAACAGATCCTAATATTGACTAAGGGATCTTAAGTATAAACTAGTATCAGCTAGATAGACGCATGATTAAGTCAGGATTTTATTTATCTGTTTTTTTATAAGTTCACAAGACTAGTCGTACTCGCTATTTAATAAGATAGCCTTATCGAGGGGAATACTCAGCTTATGATCAGCCTCTTAGCCTTGAACACTTTGTTTACTGCTTTAATAAGATGATATAATCTAGCCACTTCTTCGTCTTGAGTTATCGATAGTCTCTAGATAAAGTATTATTTACGAATACTTTAAAATTATAATAAACTTAGCGAGTAATTTAAAGTAGTATTTATTAATAAATTCCCTAGGTCTTATCGAGTCTTCTTGATCTTTACCGCTAATTGGATCTAGAGAGCTAGGATTTACTCGAGCAAAACCTTATTATAGTTATATAAGCTTTATAGACTTTAGATATTCTTATTAAAGCTATCATTAGGCTAGGAAAATCCTCGGATGTAAAAAGAAGTCATAATGTATTCCGGGAGGCCTAGTAAATAGCAATCTATACTAAGACCTTATATAGTTCTTTCTGCTATCTAAAGTCGTATAAGCTATATTATCTAAATCTTCTTCTTATAGCTGCTCGCTAATTTGATCCTGACGCTTAAGTATTATCTATAAAACAAATATTAGATTTTGATAAATAGATAAGGCTGCTTCGATATTAATACTACTGAAGAATTAGAAAGCTATAACTACAGGATATATAAAGGTCATATGATCAGAAGGATATAGATCACGACCTAGATTACTAGATATCCTAGTATAATTAGCAGCTGACTCGGTATAGATATAGACTAGTATTAATGTATAGATATTATTAGAATAGTAAGTATTCAGTGTAGTATCACGTGGTAATCTAATCGGGACTAGAGCTAGTATATAGGCCTCTGATATTATAGAATATCAGGGATATATCTTAGGTCTATACTTATTATAAGATAAGTAGTTAAGTTACTTAATAAAGTTAATAGTTTAATTTACTAGTATCTAATCCCTCTATTCATATTGCCTCTATCCTTATATATATATATAAGAATAGGGATATTCCTTTAAATAAGTTATAAGCCCTAGTAAGATATGAATTCGAATCGACGAAAGTAAGGCTGTAATGATCACTTGATACGCTGAGGTAAATAGGCATAATGGAATAGTAGAGCAGTCGCTAGAGGTTCGCTAGTAATAATCTGGTTAATATAGAAACTAATTACTAAGGAGAGAAGGTTCTTCCTTCCTCTCTAATTCTGAAATATAGGAGTAGGAGGCACTAGGCGTATAGACCTATTATAATATCTCTTCTCTTAAATACTTTTATCCTAGAAGTAAAGGTATTAAAATACCCTAGCCGGCGATACTTTAGCGAGGCGCCGGCGAGGCGTTCCTTTCAGGATTCACTTTTATTCTGATTCTTCTTTATTATTAATAAAGCTAGAATGCGGGGTATAGCGCTAGGCACTCCCTTATATAACTCTTAACCTTCTCTCTTCTCTCTCTCTTTGAATAACTAAAGATAATACTACTATACGTAAGTTATAAACCTGATATACTAGATACTACTAACTTAACCTTTTAGCTCCTAAAAAGAACCTTCGTAAGCGCTCCGCTAGTAGTTCGCTAGATACTATTCCTCTTTTTAGTAATAATTTTACTCCTATTAATAATAAGAGTAAAAATATAGTAGCTAGCGGATTATCGACTAAGCGCTAGCGAGCCGAAGATGATAACGAGGATACTAAAGGCAAGTCGAGCTAAGATAATAGCCCTTCTACTTATTATAATAAGACTCTTTATATTAGTCCAAAGAATATGCAAATAAAGTCGAAGGCTCGTGCTAAGGTAAATAAGGAGATACTATATCCGGAGACTTACCTACGATACGCTAGCGAGTATACCTTACTCCTTAATTTGAGGTATACCTTAGCTCCTAACTCTATTACTAGTAAGTATATAGACTATATTAAGAAAAGTAAATCTTACGAGGACGTGAGTATAAATTTCCTCTCTTTAGCGAATACTTAGCTAATAGCTAGCTGTCACGAACCCGGTAAGGTTCTTAGCACCAAAAACCGTCTTAGCACCAGAATACTGACGGTACCACTATATAGTACGTATCAAACGGGTTTTAGTACTAAAGAGAGAGTTAGTACTATTAGGAGAATAGTACTAACACGGTTATAGTACAAATCAGCGACTAGTACTATAAGCCCACCTGTATCGTAGTAATAATAATATTATAGTTATAGGTGATCTAGGATTACGTGATAAAGTCTGGCTTAGCGGGAGTCTAGTAAATAGAGTCGGACTCTATATAAGGGACTCTCTAAGTAGTAGACTCCTAATAGAGGAGAAGATTCTATATAAGACTAGCACTTCTGCTATTAGTTAGGAGCTTCGTGCTTAAATTCATATAGTAATTAATACTTACTTATAATATCTTAATTCTAATTAAGAACCGAATTTCTTACTTACTTTACTTTATAGCTAATACTAACTGATAAGCTTATATACCGCGTACTAGTTAGAACTAGGAACGTTATACTTTAAGCACCTCACTTGAAGTATCGTTAGTAAGAACGAAATAGCTCCTAAAGAAGGATTAGTTATAAGAGAAGGATCCTAAGTTAATAAGATAAAGAAGACTAATAAAGTTACTCTACCTCGAGTTAACTTACTTAATACTTATTATAGAAACTATAATAACTTAGAACAATTTATCCTTTAGTACTAAATATATCTCGCCTTTAATAGAGATAAGTTCGAAGCAGATTCCCTTAAAGTACTATAGATTACTTCGTTTCTCTGCGATACTACTGCTTACTAGATCGAACCGGCCTTAAGCGATTACTTAGTTAATCGATACTTAACGGGGGCTTATTCTACTACTATAACTGAAAAGAGTCGAGTTATCTTTCGAACTATCGTAAGCTTTACTACTACTATTAAAGGAGTCTTTAGAGACCCTAACGAGAATGAATAAGCCGAGAAGCACTTGCTCGGAATTCGATAGCAAGGATCTATTTATAAATATATTATCGAGTTCTACTATTACTCTATATATTCAGACTAGACGGATAGTAGATTAAGAGCCTAATACTACCGGGGCCTTAAGGACTATATTAAGGATAAGCTTTCTAGGACTAATAAACTAGATAACTCAGAAGACTTAATTAAATTATCTACTACTATTAATAAACGAATCTAGGAATAAGTAAAAGAGAAAGGAGGATATTTTACGCTTACTTACTTCCGAAAACCCTAGTTTCTATAGCGACTTAGTAAATATCAGGGAAATTTCTAACCTTACCTAAATAATAAACATAACTACTATAATCCGATAGAAATAGATAGAGTAGAAAGAGAATCTAAAGGCTAAGCTAAGAAAGATAAACGCTAAGAGAAGAGCTTATACTATACGTATAGTAAGCTAAGATATCTCGCTTATAATTATTCTCAGAAGAAGAAATAGAGAGGGAAACCCTAGAATAAACCTAAGAGAGAATTCGGACTAGTAGAAAGGAAGCTAGATTACTAAGAGGCTTCTAGCGTAGAATGGAGTTCATAGGACTTTATAGCTTATAAATCTAGTAAAGAACTCGAAGAGAACTTAATTAAACTTCTAGACGAAGACTAAGAAAGCTAGAATATTATAGATAAAAGAAACTATTTGTATAATAATCTCTTATATAATAATGAAAACTAGACTCTTCGAAATTACAATAATAGAAGAAGAATATAGGCTTATAACAGAACTAAGTCCGATTTTATAGAGTATTATCGAACTTATAATATACTTAACCCGAGTATAAACTACGTTATTACTTACCGCGATACTACTACTATCGTATTCTAAGAAAACACAAGGGATACTAAGAAACGACTAGATTATTACGTAGCTAACCTCGAAAGGGAACTAGAACTAAAAGAGTTTAAATAACTAGATTAGTTCCTTCGGATCAAAGATACTTAAGCTATTACCGAGGAAATAAGAAAGGAACGCTATTAGCAGAGAAGATAGTACTTATTAGAACCGGCTACTTATCAGAGAATAGTACTAGATCTTATTCAGGGATAAGCTAATTTCTACTACTATATACCTTATACTTCAATTACTTACGAACCCGGACTCAGGACCTAGTTAGACGAAACGATAGAGAGAATTATTAAAGAAGCACGTGATTACTATATAACTAAACTACTATACCTAGAGCTTATAGCTACTAGAGAGTTCGATTAGTTAATCTTACTAGTTATAATAGATAATATTAAGATAAAAGCACTTATTAATTCAGGAGCTATAAACGCTTTATAAACTTAGCTTTTATCGAGAAATAGAATATTCCTACTACTATTAACTCGAGACTATACTACTTTACCCTATTAGATAGAAAGGGCGCCGGATTAGATAGATAGGTCCGCAGAAGAATAAGAGGAATAAAGATAGTTATTTATAGATACGAAGAAACGCTTTACTTTAATATTATATCTACTAGATAATATGATATTATATTAGGAATATTATAGCTATATAACTATAATCTTAGTATAGACTAGA
Organism: Rhynchosporium graminicola; assembly: GCA_900074885.1. Lineage (NCBI taxonomy): Eukaryota > Fungi > Ascomycota > Leotiomycetes > Helotiales > Ploettnerulaceae > Rhynchosporium > Rhynchosporium graminicola. The sequence goes on from FJUW01000006.1 coordinate 885,373, forward strand.
TAACTAAGAGAGTTATATTTAGTAACTATAAATATAAATGCAGTTAACTAGCTAGCAAAAGAGAAGCTAGCGCTACCTCTTTAATAATAATACTAATAGACTCTAGCTAGTTAAGTTAGGTTCCTAGTTAGACGGAACCTAGGAATTATCCTAGTCAGATAGATAATATTCGGGAGTAGCTACCCGAACTATATAAGAAGTTCTCGAAATTATTCGAGGATCCGCAGGATATAAGAGCTCTACCTAAGTATAAACTCTAAGATTATATAATAAACTTTAAGAATATATTAATACTTATCGCAGAGAAACTTCGCTATTATAATTATAATATTATAAGGATAATTAAGAAGTATTAGAAGTTAGATATAAGGAAAGAGTAGATTCGAATAGCTAAGTTATTATATACTATTAATATATTAGTAATTAAGAAAATAAGAGATCCTAAGAGAAAAGCCTATAAAGACTATCAGATAATTAATAATAAGACTATAAGGGATATATACCCTTTATCGAATACGTAGTACTTATGAGATAAGCTAGCTAGAGTAAAAGTATATACTAAGTTAGACTAATAAAACGTATTTAACTTAATCCGAATTAAAAAGGGATATAAGTAGAAGACTACTTTAGTATTACTCTTAGGGCTATAGGAATATATAGTAATATTATTTAGCTTAACTAATACCTTAGCTATATATTAGAAATAGAATAATAATATTCTTAAGGATTTTATTAGGAAATTCGCTATATATTACTTAAATAATATCTTAGTATACTCGGAAACTATTAAAGTATACTAAAGTCATATTACTTAAGTTATAAAAGCTTTATATAAAGTAGATTCTAGACTAAAGATATCGAAATACGAATTCTTAATTAAATAAGTTACTTTCTTAGGATATATTATCTACTTAAGAGAGATAAGTATTAATCTGGAAAAAATTAGAGCTATAAAGGAATAAGAGTCTCTAAAGAATATTAAGAATATATAGTTATAGTTAGGTTTTATTAACTTCTATAATAGTTTATTAGAGATTACTCTTAGATCACTAAACTCCTTACGAACTTAATAAGAAAAGGCGTTCCTTTTATATAATCTAATTACTATAAGAAGGCTTTCTAGCGAATTAAGAAAGAATTTATAAGAGAATTAATCTTATATAGTTTCGATAAAGAGAAAGAAAGTATAATAGAAATAAATACTTCTAATACTTATACTAGTATAGTCTACCTATAGAGAGATAATAAGAGATAACTATACTTAGTCGCTTATTTTATTAAAAAAATATCTCTAGCTAAATAGAACTATGATATCTATAAGAAAGAACTTATAGCGATTATTAAAGTACTTAAATACTAGAAGATTTACTTATAAGAAGCTAAGTTCCTTATTATTATTTATACTAACTATATAAATCTCCGAACCTTTATAACTATTAAGATCTTAGATAACTATCGATTAGCTTAATAATCTGAGGAACTCGCTTCTTTTAATCTAGTTATTAGGTATATATAAGGAAAAGATAATACGAGAGTAGATACTCCAGGTAGATTACTTAGTTATAAGAATAATAAGGTCTATAATAAGAATACTTTACTCTAATAACTAGATAATAAAGATATAGTTACTAACGTCTAAGAAGCTATTATAATAAGTAAGAAATTTAAAGTCCTTAGTATAATACTTTAAAGGAAGCTTAGAAGAAAGATAAGCTATCTTTAGATAAGATTAAGGAACTTATTATAAGGAATATAATTAAAAATAGTATTATACGAGTTAATAGGAAAATTTAGCTTCTACTAAGTTTAGTAGAAATATATATTAAAGAATAATACGAGCTTCCTGCATATAGACACGAAGGGATATGAATAATATATCTAAGGATTTCAAGAAACTACTAGTCAGAAGGACTCTAACGCGTACTTAAAGAAGTACTTGCTAACTATAATACTTATATTAGGAATAAGTCTTCTTAATATATATCTTATAAGCAGATAATTATAGTACTAATACTACTAATATCTTGGAAATCGTTTTTATAGGACTTTATAAAGCTATTATTACTATCGAAGGTCCCGGTTATAAGAGTTAGCTATAATATAATACTTATTATTATAGAAAGACTTACTAAATATATAATCTTAGTATTAGTCTTATCTACTCTTATAGCCGAACACTTAGTATAAGTATACCTTAAGAAGATAATCTCTAAATATAGAGTACCTGAAGAAATAATATTAGATCGAGATAAGTTATTTATATTAAAGTTCTAGAACGCTTCAACTAGTTTCCTAGGAACGAAAAGAAAACTATTAATAGCTTTTTACCTTTAGACTAATAGAAGGAATAAAAAGATAAATTAAGTAGTTAAAGTATACTTACGCTACTATATAAACTACTAGTAAAATAATTAGATAGAATTACTACTACTTACAGAGTTCGTATATAATAGCTCGATTATAAAAATAATAAAAGTTATATTATTCTTCGCAAATTATAGTTATAAACTTATTACCTATAGAGAGCCTAATATTACTATTAAGGATAATAATATAGCTCGTATCTAAGTTAGGAATATCTAGGACTTATATAAGGAACTTATAGAAGAACTCTAATTTATAATAAAGAAAAATACGTATTACTATAATAAGAACTATAGTTAGGAGCTAACGCGATAAGAGAGGGATAAGGTTTACTTTCTAAAAAAAAATATTAATATATAGAGACTAAGTAATAAGCTAGACTATAAGAAACTAAGATTATTTAAAATTAAATAAGTTAAAGGACCTTTGAATTACGAACTCTAGCTATTAGCTACTATAAAGAACGTATTCTTAATATTCTATGTATCCTTATTAGAAAAAGCACTACTAGGAGCGCTACTAGCTCTAAAGATATACGCTAAACTAGTTAACTTTGTTGGATTTGTAACCAGTACCTTGGTCAGTTCTGCCTGCATCGGTATACACACCCTGTACCTTATCAGTACATAGTCTTAGTACCTAGTTCAGTACCTTGCCCATGTACCTTGTTGTACCTGGCACCTACACCCTGTACCTTGTCAACAGCCTGTACCCTGTATACTCTATTAGAGTTACTATGAAGGTTCTCGATAGAGTTCTACTACTCTCTAGTACGCATATCGTACTTCTAGAGGTTTCTACTGACGTACTACTGACGTAGTATAATTCTACGGTATACGTGTCTTCTTCTATGGAGTTCTGTATTACGTAGTATAGAATATTCTAGAGAGCTCACATAGCTATATAAGTAGCTAGAATCTCTCCTGTAGTTAGCTCTCTTTAAGTAAGTAATCAAAGCAAGTCAAATTGATCACTTATTCTGTTATTCTGACCTTTGGCCGATTTCCACTCTTAATTTTCATATAGTAGTAACTCACTTAGTGAAATCAGCTAATCAGACGCTTCCTCCTTCGATCGATCTCGCCTAAACTCGCTTCCGTTACTCCTTACCGATAAAGGAGCTTTCTGATTAGGTATTACTTAGTTGTTTTCAATAACTCTTTCGCTAGAGCTAGCTAGTAAGCTAGCCCCTTTGAGCCCTACTAACACAGCTATAGCGAATCAGACTCGTGGCCCTTGACCCTAAGACGAAGTTATAGGGAAATTATAACTTGTAACCTCTCGAAGCCTTTAGAAGTAGAGACGACCTAGTAACCCTAGGTACGAAGGCCAAGATCTTATTCCGGGGTACCTGTAGCTACTACCGACTTAGTTTAGAAGCTAGGCCTTATTAAGTAATAGTATATAGCTTCTAATCGCTACTTAGCTTAGTATATACTATAGGGCAGCTAATACAGGCTACTATCAAGTATAAGAAGCTATCCTCGGAGAGGGTTACTTAATAATAGTACTTAAGGCGCTATAAGGTAAAACTGGGCCTAGTAGTAAGGTCAATTCAATAGTAAATACGACAGACGTACTTACCGTATACTACTATTGATTTTAACTAAGCGAAAAACTCGGTAAGATAGTAAGCTCAGCGTAGCTACTGTCTTTTTCAAGGGCAAGATAAGGTTAGTATCTTTTCAAGCTACTTAGTAGCTTATACGAGTAAAAACTCGAACTTTCAAGACCTCTTAGTACTTAGTACTAAACTGCTTATAAGGAATCATGTCTTCTTTTAAGGGAGATAAGCTAGTAAGCCGCTCTGACTATATAGAGTAGCTTAATACGGCTAGCCTCTACTTAGAGGTAAACAGCTATATATCATATATAAAAAGTACAAAGACTAAGCCTAGCCGAGCTCTCTACTTCAAATCAGAAGAACGTATTAACGCGTAAGGCGAAAAGAGAATAGATTATACTTCTTACTCTCCGGAGCTAGCGATTAAATACTATAAGAGACTAGCTGATTTTAAGCGTGCAAAAAAGAAGGCTTGAGGCGCTATTAAGTCGATTATATCACTTGAAAACCTCGATAGATTCAAGGATAAGACTAGCGCAAAAGACCTATAGGAAGCTATTATAGCTACCTACGGTTCTACTAGCCTAGAGGAGATCAGTAGGCATATAAATCGTATTATCGATAATACCTACTCCTCTTATAAGAATATAGACGAGTATACTAGCGTAATTCAAGCTAGTTCAGTCTACCTAAAGCAGCTCAAGTATGAGATTCTAAAGCCTATACTAGCTAGCTTTATATTTAAAGGTTTACCTAGTTCTTTTGATTCTTTTACTTCTAGGAAGTACGAAGAAATCTCTAATAACCTTTCTTCTATCGATATAGAAGGTTTAATAAGAGATCTTATATCAGAAGAGGCTAGAATAAATACTTCTACAGATTTAAAAGATAATAAGGCTTTTAAGGGGAAGAATTCGAAAGGCAGTAAGAAGTATAGTAAATATAATAAAACAAACAATATAGAGGCAAATTACTATATAAAGCACACTGAGCTTATACCTAATAAATCGACTAAGAAGAAGCCGAAAGGTAAAGGCGCTAAAGAATCAAAAGAGGAGTCTACTAAGGCCCTTATAAGTTCTTTCAGTAGTACTAGCAGTAGTAGTAGTTATAGTAGTACAGCAGATCAAGCTTACGCTACTATATATAACTATAGAATAGTACTCGATTCTAGCGCTTCTGAGTATTATATACCGAATAAAAGCTGGTTATTAGACTATAAACCTGTATCTAAGAAGTCTATTACTATCGCTAACGGTGATATTTTACTTATAATAGGTAGAGGAGATATCCTATAATCACTAGGGAAGGCGATAGAGTACTTATTAAAGACGTAAATTACGTACCTAGCATTAAAACTACTCTCCTAAGCTCTAAGGAACTAACTAATAAAGATTAGAAAGTTACCTTTAATAAAAAGGGTATAAATATATCTAATAGCTCTATTAATATAGAAGCTAGATAGTATTATAATACGTACTACTTAGAAGTAGACGTAAATCATAAGCTACTCGAGCCTATATCTTTTAAGGTAGACTCTAATAAAACTAGCAAATTAGACCTATATTATAAGCGTCTATTGCATACTAATAAGGAGTTTATCTATAAGACTATAGAAGGATCTAAAGGATTAAAAATCCAAAAGGGGTTAGATTTATCTAACTGTTTTGCCTGTAATAGCGGTAAAATACACGCTATAAGTAGTACTAAGCCTATATCGGATACCCCTCCGCTTACTATCTTTGATATAGATATAGCAGGCCCTTTTAAGATTAAAGGTCTAAAGGGAGAAAGATTCTTCTTAACTATTATATAGAGGCTCTAGAGCTATTTAGGTATACGCTCTAAAACATAAGGCTAATACGTACGATACCTTGATCGAGTAGTATAATATGATAACTACTTAATTTAAGCAAGGTGTATTAAAAATCGTCGCTAGAATTAGAGCTTTTAAGCTAGATAACGCCGGGGAGTTTAAATCTAATAAATGGACTATCTTTTATAAAGATAAAGGTATTATTTGTGAATATACTAGTCCTTACTCTCCTGAGTAAAACGGTATAGCAGAGCGTTTAAATCGATATCTTATAGAAAGGCTTATAGCTATCTGTATAGATATGAATATACCCTTATTCCTTTGGCCTCAAATAATCTAAGGAATAGCTTATATAAAGAATCGCTCTTATAATTCGGTTATTAAAAAGAGTCCCTTTGAAGTTCTCTTCGGTAAAAAGCCTACTCTTAATTATATTAGAGTATTAGGCTCTCTTACTTACGTTCTTATTAATAAAAGGACTAATAAGTTTGAAGTTAAGTCCGATAGAAGTATACTCGTAGGGTATAAGTCTGCAAATAACTTCTTAGTATATATACCTGAGAAGAGAGCTATTATAAGCTCTAAAAACGTCCTAATTAAGGAAGATTTAACCTTTAAGGACAAAGTGATATCTAAGGAAGAATTAGAATCCTTTGATAAGACACTTAACGATTACGAGACCTCTGACTGTTCAAATCGCGTGATTTCCTCACCTATAGATACTCCTAAATCAGACCTATCTAGAGCTGAAAACTCGGAGAAAATCGACAGTAAAACAGCTGATAATTCATTAAATGAAGAAAAAGTCATAGAAGATACAGAACTTGATCTCTTTAACGATATAGCCGAAGAACCTATAGTAGAAATACCTAAACGAGGTATAAAACGTAGAAGGGACTACTCTAATTAGGTACCTAATATTACTACTAGAAGTCACGCTAAAGACCCTAATATAGCCTTAGCTATTCAGAATAATAAGCGATTAATTCAAGAGCAGAAAGAAGCTTATAGCGTATATAAAAACGTTATTAACTTAGCTTACTAAGCTTTTATTAGCTCTAAATCAGACGAAGAAATTAAGCTATCACCTGATCCGGAAAGAATCCTTATTAAAAAGGATCCGGAAGTAGTTATCTACGAGCCTAAGAGCTATAAAGAAGCTATAAATAGTCCTTATAAGGATTATTAGCTAAAAGCTATAAATAAAGAAATTGCCTCTCTTGAAAATCATAATACGTGGAAAGTAGTCGATAGTAATACTAAGACTATAAAACTACTAAAAACTCGCTGGGTCTATAAGATCAAAGAACTAGAGAGCGAGTACTACGAATTCAAAGCTAGATTCGTAGCTAAGGGGTTTAAGCAATTATATAGTATAAACTACCTAGATATATATGCTAGTGTAGTAAAGCAAATAGCTTAGCGTCTTATATTTGCCTTAGCAGTACTCTATAAGTGGTATATATATAAGATCGATATGATCTCCGCTTTTACACAGAGTAATATAGATATTAATACCTTATATATTTACCCCCCGGAAAGCGTAGAGAATTACGCCAATAAACTCCTCCTACTCTGGAAAGCGTTATATAGTCTTAAGTAATCAGCTAGACTATAGTTTATTACGCTAAAGGAGGTATTAGTTAATAAATTCCGATTTAAGTTAATCTTATCCGAAAATTGCATATTAGTCAATAAAGAGCTTAAGATTATAATCTGTATATACGTAGATAATCTAGTTCTAATTAGCCCTAATATAAGTACTATCAAGTCCTTAATTGAAGAATTAAAATACTTCTTTAAACTCAAGGACTTAGGGGTAATAAAAGACTATTTAGGTATTGAAATTGACTATAATAGAGATCAGGGCTATATGAAGCTCTATCAAGCTAGCTATATAGAGAAGGTACTAGCTCGGTTTGACTTATCAGATTATAAACCGAAGAATACGCCTATGGATTCAAAGGTTAAATTAGAACCTAATCCTAATAAGGCTACTAAGGAAGATATATCATGGTTTCAGCAAGTAATAGGCTGCTTACAATTCCTTACGCTAGCTACTAGGCCTAATATAAGCTACGCTATAATCGAATTAGCTAGGTTCTCTAGTAACCCTAGCGATACGCATATCTTAGCTGCAAAGAACGTACTTAGATACCTTAAAGGTTCTATTAAACTAGGCTTAGTTTATATTAATAGCTCTAGTAAATACGTTAGCGGATACTGCGATTCTGACTATACCGGAGATATTAGTACGGCTAAGTCCACTAGCGGCTATTCCTTCTATATAGGAAGCTGCTTATTCTCTTGGAAGTCGAAGTTGCAATCGATTATAGCTCAGTCTACTATAGAAGCTGAATATATAGCTATTAATTCGGCAGTTAAAGAAGCGGTCTATATAAGATAACTTCTTACCGAATTAGGCTATTACTTCTAAGAGAGGTTCCCGGTGTTTACTGATAATAACAGCGCTTTATTACTCTCTAAAAATCCTTAATTCCATAAGAGAACTAAGCATATAGCCGTAAAGTACCACTTTATAAGGGACCTAATTAATCAAGGTACTATAGATTTGATCTATATTAGTACTTTGAAGCAAAAGGCAGACGGGTTTACTAAAGCCCTAGATAGGCCTAAATTTAAGGAGTTTATAAAACACCTTGAACTAGCTTATTAGAGCTAGTAATTCAGATTATTATAAGAGAATTAGGTTTATTTAACCTAAGAGGGTAGCTACGAGGTAGCATTTCCATTCCTTATTATATTTCTTTTGTAATAATCTAAGGGTAGTCGATTAGTAATTTACCCTATATATAGTTCTGTTTTAAAACTGACTATAAGGCTCTGATTAAGGGGGCGTGTTGGATTTATAACTAGTACCTTAGTTAGTTCTGCCTGCATTAGCATACACACGCTGTACCTTATTAGTATATGGTCTTAGTACCTAGTTCAGTACCTTGCCTATGTACCTTGTTATACCTGGCACCTATACCCTGTACCTTGTTAACAGCCTATACCCTGTATACTCTATTAGAGTTACTATAAAGGTTCTCGATAGAGTTCTACTACTCTCTAGTACGCATATCGTACTTCTAGAGGTTTCTACTAACGTACTACTGACGTAGTATGATTCTACGGTATACGTGTCTTCTTCTATAGAGTTCTGTATTACGTAGTATAGAATATTCTAGAGAGCTCATATAGCTATATAAGTAGCTAGAATCTCTCCTATAGTTAGCTCTCTTTAAGCAAGCAATCAAAGCAAGTCAAATTGATCACTTATTCTCTTATTCTGACCTTTGGCCGATTCCCACCCTCAATTTTCACAAACCTATTCGTAGAGTACGATATAGAAGAACCACTAGATTATTAGTATAAAAGAGATATTGTTAGATACTTAGTAAAATAGAAGAACTATTTATATTCGGAAAATATATAAGAACTTAAGTTAAGCTTTTACTACTTAGTATTACTAGCTAATTTCTATTAATAAAACTCAGATCTACTTAGAGCAGGTCTGCAGAGTCGAAAGGAAGGTCGACTATCAGGTCGAACGAGAGGCCGATAAGGATGTTAGAACTAGAAGGTTCCGTACTTACTAGTTTAGTATCTTTAGGCGCTCTCTCTCTTTTCTATTTCTCTTTTTCTTCTTTCTCTAAAGCCTTAAGAGTATCGAGCTTAGCTATTAAATTTAAGCTAGTAGTAATTATCTTTTATTACTTCTTATATAAAAAACGTTTCTATTTCTTTAATCTTATAATCCGTATATAAAACTTAATTACTAATAAGTCTTCCTTATCTTCTAGTTTCTCGATTTAGGAATCTAAACTCTCTTATTTAGAAGCTATAAGTATCTAGTTCCTTATACGAATATTATAGGATTTATTTAGTCGAGTATAATAATTATATCTAGTTACTTTAGGATCGCGAGGCGATATATACTCTTTATATTCCGCCTTTTCTCATCTAGTATATAGTATTATAATCTTATTACTTAATTCTATTTATCTTCCGAGCGTAATATAATCGACTTATTCAGTTAAGCGTTCAAGGGGTATAATAAAAGAAAGAGATAGCCGTAAGTAGTCGTCGATATTTCCTTAGGTATACTTAAGCGTAGGGACACGCTAAGACAGAAGGGGGATAGTATTACGAACTAGTATAGTTTCTTAGTACTAAAACTGTCCTAGTACTAGAAAAGAGTTTGTATTATTAGAAGAAAGGTACTAATACGATTATAGTACGAAACAGCGAGTAATACTATACGTCTACCGGTATTAGAGTAATAATAGTATTATAGCTATAGGTAATCCAAGATCACGTGATATACTAGACTACTAGACAGGTTGCGAGAGCTTATACGCTCTATAAGATAGTCTTACGCCTCTAGTATAAGGGAACGAAAGTTCTATATAAGACTAGCACTTCTACTATTAGATAAGAGCTTCGTACTCAAATTCATATAGTAATTAATACCTGCTATTAACGTCTTAATTCTAATTAAGAACCGAACTTCTTATTTACTTTACTTCATAGCTGATACTAACTGACGAGCCTGTATACCGCGTACTAGTCAGAACCAGGAACGTTACATCTATATTAATAATTATTTAGTATCCGCAGATTAAAAGGAATTATTTATAACTTAAGACAAATTTTTCTGTCGTCTATAAATATAGACTTCCGCAGGACTGGATTAAGTCACTTATAGTCCCTTAGGATCAGACGTATAATACTCCTCAAATAGCTAGGTATTAATGTTTAGACTAGGTCGTATATTGAAAAATCATATGGACTGTGTACTTAATCTGTGTTTTCTATTGACTATTTATATTTGTCTTGAAAAGCAGAGAGAGGTATGAGACATTTCTTCTTGAGGCAGAACAGAGGGCTTGATCTGATAGTAATAGTAACGATGGAAATGGTATTGGCGAAGTGAATGGTATATAGTCCAGCTATAGAGGATGGAAAAGGTACCTGAGAGCTACTGAGCAGTAGTAAGACATTAGGCGATTAACTTTTTTCAAAAGATAAAGTTCGTCGTTAGACGATCGTATTGGTAGCTTTTTTTCAATAGAGTAACTAGATAAAGCTTTTTTTATATTATTAGAAGGCTATTCTCTGCTTTGGCTTATCTCTCACTAAGTAATTGCAATATTCTACTCATATTACTATGCCCTTAGAACTAACTGTATTATAATGCCTCAAAGTCACCCTATATCACTCTGGTCTATCAGGAGCGGGGTATAAGTTCAGATAATAGGCTCTTATCAAATGCCTATGAAAGCGTCTATTAAGCCGCAGGATCCAATAAGCATATAACAGGAGATCACGGCTAGTAAGGTAGAGGCAATAGTATAGGATATGAAAACGTATATGAGTATTGAAATAATTATAGCAACATTTACTGATTATATATATTTAAATTGATAGGGAATTGTAAGCCACTAGGCGGTCTTGACGGGTATGAAAGATATCAGCCTACTATCTAGAAGATATATTATCTTTCTTATTACTGGTAAGTTTTAAGTTATAAGAGTAGAAATTATTGTAGCAGGAGAAGGGCATATGGTGGAGGATGAGATGACGATCCAGCTATAGCCCTTCACAGCTATAGTAATCATAAATCAGGTCCAGAAGCCCTATCTTACGCCATTTACAGCCCTTAGATATTATATACACAAAGGCCACCTTAAAAAGATTTATGTTCTGGTACTCTATCCTTCCTGAAGCTCAATTTCGAGAGGCAGATTCGGTATGAACTCCGGTCCTGGTACATTCCACCCTTCCTGAGCCTCAAATTCGAGAGGCAAATCCGATATGGTTTCCGTTCCTAGTATGTTCCATCCTTCTTGAACTTCAAATTCAAGAGGCAGATTCGGCATGAACTCCGGTCCTGAAATGTTCCGTCCTACCTGCCCTGCCAGTCCTGGTATCTGCATTGTCTGATTGTCGAACATAGTGCTGCTAGTTTTATCTTGTGGCAATTTCTTCCTGTGCCGGAGAAGTGACGAACGGACCTGCTGTAAGTCGAGCCATTCGGGAGGTTCATTCTGTAATAGATATTGAGGATAGCTCGGAAATAAGTGTTGCAAGCTGTTGGCAGCATCAGCTGGTATATCAGGTAGTGTTAATCGAATTTGGTTACGAAGTGGGTCTTGCGTTGTATGGACTCGCGCGCCAGCTATTCTTCTTCTTTTGTTGTTTTGGTTGACTTCTGAGGTACCGAGGTCTGTCTCTTCTGGGCTTGAGGATCGCGAATCTTCTGTGGGGGAGATTTTTACTTAAAAAAAATTAAGCCTTAAGCGGGATTCATAGTAGATTATTATTGCTGACCTTTTCTTCTTGTCCGTGGTCTTGCTAATTGAGGAGGCGGATTGGATACAAGAGCAACTGAAAGCTCAATTAGCTAAGAACCTGTATGGAAGAAAGGCATACATGGAATCCCCTTGAACTCCTCTATAAAGTCAGCTACAGCGGGTCTCTTCGTGATCTTCTTCACTTTGTTAACGAGCTTGACGATATCGTCATCTTGCAGTGCGTCGATTTGGCGGAGAAGCGTATGGCCATTAGGTTGCGAGACGAGACAGAGTCCTACGACTCCATATTCATCTCCGTATTCAAAGAATACCTTTTCTGTACGGCTCGTGACTTTTTGCTGGCGGCAAGCATCGAGTAACTGTCGTATTTTTCTAGGCTCTTTCCAAGGCTGTTTTAGAACTGATTCAAACTTGATCTGGATCTGGAGAAGGGCGACGTCCGTGTTCTGCGGTTGAACTAAGGAAGTTGCTTCGAGTAGTGCCTCGCGAACAATATCTGGCTGCTTTGCAAAAGCTGTAAGCACGTCTAGATCTTCACTGGGTGATTCTTGTAATCGAATGATGATTCGAATAGGTGACTGTACTTGGACTGCCATAGTTGTTCACCAATATAATATGGAAGGAGGGCAATGACAATTTTCGGAGAAAGCAGTGACAAGTTTCGTGGAGGTAGTGACGATGTTCGAGGAGGCAGTGGCATAACATGCAGTGGTCTTGGCGAATTCTGCAAGGCAGTGACAAACAAAAACTGGGCATTGACATAGTACGCTAGGCACTAAGGCTGAGCCAATAGCATGTAATATAAAGCGGTCATCATGTGCATTACACGGCTTATCTGCCGTGGTCTCATCGCTCTTCTATGAGTATCTCGTGTTTGGCAGTTAAGTATATAAATTAAAGTCTTTTTCCAGGTGTTTCAAGAATGCAAAGCAAAGCAAAGTAGACTCACAAGCTGTTCCCGATCTCCCAATAACTTATTTGATTTGAATTCCACTGCAGTTAAAAAAACTTCACTGTCATCATGAGCGTCAATGAAAGCCCTGCTACTGCTCTCGTCAACAATTGCGATTGGGACTCCTCCGTCGATATAAACGGAACAAGACAGATGACCCGGAAGGATTGCGAGAAAACCGAATGCCCATCGTCCTCTAAGTATACTGGGCCCGCAAAAAAGTAGAGTCGTTAACGCGATATGGTATGTTTCAATCACTGCCACTAAGGTAGACTTGCATTCTGTGTTCCCCCAACTGATCTACATTATAGGCGCCACGAACTAGCGATGGAGAGGGCGTCTGAAAATTGAGGGAAAGGTCTATGCGATATTTTTCCAGCCGAGGGGGAAGGGGGTTTTCTCAAGCCAAATAATAATAGAGAGCATTTAATGAAATCATACTCAAATGAGTGCAAAAGGGTCAATATTATTTATCTGTAGTGATTATCGATGTGATAAGCATAAAGGTGATTTGAAGCAAGACCGTACTGCACCGCCACTTACATCGCCACAATAGATGACTATATAAAGCCTCGGTCGTGACCCCCAGCGACATGAAATTCATCGTTCTCATTTTCGCTCCAATCCACAAACTTATACTAGGCTGGTTTTCGCTCTATCCTACAGCAGCAATGTCCATCCCGGCCTGTAAGTGATGCTCAACCCCGACTATTGCGTAAAGGAGTTAAATAAGTCCATATATTAGTCAGCCTAAATTCGCGATCTATTAGCGTCCAAACCCTTTATATCTTCAAAGACGGGCAAGACATCAAAGACATCGACTGGCAGAAAGATGGTTCTTTAAGCATTGAAGCATTCAAAGGGGTTGATGCTTGGCATGGCCAATTATCACTTCAGGATCACCGCAACGACTGGCCAAAGGATGGCCTCCAAACCGACCTCTCCAAGTTCGATGAGCTAGTTAAGCTCCTTCGCAAAATTCCAAGAACCCAAATATACCCTGAGTCCCGGGGTCACGAGCTTACCATATTCAAGCTCCAGCAGGGAGGCATCAACGAGGCAGTGTACTTCAAGGCACCTAGGCTGAATCACTGCCGGGACGACGGCAGTAATGATACAGCGATACGGCTACTTGATGAAGCCAAGATTAACGAAACGATCCTATACAACCCGCACCCCAATCTTGGAAATTATCTCGGCTGTGTCGAGGAAGAAGGTCGGATTGTGCGCCTGGCATTTAAGAGGTATGAGAGGTCGTTATCCGACATTGTAAGAGCTGGGACGCTGGGAGATTTCACAATTCAAGAGTGCCAGAGATGGATGATTGGGGTTGAAGAAGGGGCAAATCATCTACACAGGTTAGGGCTTGCACATAACGATATTAGTCCACCTAATATCATGATCGACGATACTAGAGAGGCTATACTGATCGACCATGACTCTTGCGCCCCGCTAGGAAGCCCTCTCACTAAAGGCGGATGGGTTACTGGCTGGAAGGGACCTCTCGCTGGCGAGGGACGTCACTTCAAAGAGTCTTCAGTTGAGTGCGATAACATGGCTATTAAGGAAATTCGGATGTGGTTGGGGGATCATGGGGCATATAATATCAGACGAAAATAGGGGTTTTTTTTTTGTCGAGATATTTGGATATGATGTTTAAGTAGCGAAATTTTAATTTTCGCACGGTATAAGACAAGTACTTTCAACCTTTTTCTTAATGACCTCCGCTTGAAAAGTGCAGATGCATGATTAGATTATAAACATTTGGTCATGCCGCGATTTGCCATCGAAAGTGACATGTCCCATGCTTCTTATCCAAGAGAACTTCCACTCGTGTGAATAGCTTCCACGAGTTTTTTTATAGGTCGATTTATCTGTTCAAAGTGCGTTTGATATTCCACCTCGAAAAGCCTCATGATATCCAAAGATTTCAACAACAAAGACAGGTAAAGCCCCAGGGATTTGAGAAATAGCGTATCACTTATATGTGGCCCAATTTCTTGAAGCAAAGTCTTAGTTTTATTTTAGCATCAGCATATTCCACTTTTACTTTCATCCAAAACTATATTCTCATCGAATAGCTAGTATATAATAGTACTACTAAAAAATATCCGGGACAGGATTTGTAGGTTCTTAAGCAGTTCAGAATGCCTGGATTTGGAAATAACGACCCGCGTTTTCTCAAACAAAGTGCGCGGAGACATAGTCCTCGTCCTTAGCAATATACCAGGGTTGCTATAGCACGCTTTGACAGTTTACTAGTTGATATGTTCGGCACCTAGATTACGCGTAAATGTATAGTCTGTGGAGCGCTCTTAAGATAGTAGCAGTAGAGCAGAGAGGTTTTTATTAGCACTCCGCAAACTCAAGTAATTAAATCACGATATATATACTGCTGACTACTATGAGTAGGTAGTATTAGAGATCAAGAAGCTGCCGGGGTATTCACGCGAGTTTTTAGTTAATCAAAGTATCACTTACTATCTTATTTACTATCCTTCGCTTGTTGGTTAGTCCCTAGCCTTGAAGTTAGGAAAAGTATAGTCCGTTTATGAATGAGAACATCTCTATTCTGAATTCTTATGAATAGCTGCAGCGCAGTAAGAGAGGCCGTATTATGAGCACGAAGAGAGCGAAAGAACCCTTCGATTGCGGATCTATTAGAAGTAAAAATATGCCGTGGAACTAATGATGCGCAATGTCGATAGCTTGAGACTTGCCGAAATAGCGGTTTCCAGAACACTTATTGGATTCTAGACTCTAGGTTTCATTTTCTAGGTTTTCAGATTCTAGATCTAATCTCTAACTCTTAGGTTCTAAGCTTTAGGCTTTAGATCCTCTTCTCTCTTTATCGCAATAAAGAGCTATCGATTTATATTAACTGACAGCATCTGAAATTATGTCTTAAAAGTATTTATTTCTCAATCGTACGACTTGTAATTTCTAGAAAAAGTAGAGAAACATCCTTGGGTTATATAGGGGTTTAAAGGTCTGAAATACGAGCATTTAGTTGAGATTCGATAGTAGTACTAAGATTTAGACACCTTGCTCTCTTCAATTAATAGCTTCTTATCTAGATAGAGATATAGCTTATTTAATAGATATCAATCAACATACGAGTCAGCTAATAGTATATCTTAATAACTCTACTTTAGAGGCCCTTCTCTAAAGTAGGCGAAACCGGGTTATCCGCGCAAGCGAAAAGTGTCTGTAGAAATTTAATATTATAAAGCTATATCATGATAAAGAGATGAAATTAATATATAATTTTTCCTCGATCTCATGAGTCACGCTATATACACGCTAGTAATAATATTAAGAGGATATACTAAACATATTAAGTTTAATATTATTAACTTAGATACTTGAAAATTAATACTCGATATACTATAGCTAAAGCTCTTTAACCTTACTATCGATTGATAGAAAAAGCAGATTACTCTGAACTATTATTAGTATAAAAGAGACTATATAGAACTTAAATAGAAAGATAACGACCTGAAGCAAGATAAGTCATATATGATTCTCTTAATTAATAAGGACTTAGCCTAAGCCCTTATACTAAAGCGAATGCTAATAGTATATAAGGATTATAATTAAGTATTCCGAAAAGGACTTAAGAATGAAGCTCTTTATAGTATTAACTATAGGATTAAAAGATATCTTTAGAATTAGAAAAGATACTTGGCTTTGGATTAATATATTAATAATGTATAATAGAGTTAAAACGTCTGCCTCTTACTTCAAAGTACTAATATAGATTAAATCTATAGTACTTTGATTAATCAGCTCCTTTATAAAGTAGTACTTTATAGCTATATGTTTAGTTCTCTTGTAGAAGTAAAGGTCCTTAGAGAGTAATAAAGCGCTATTATTATCAGTGAATACCGCGGACCTCTCTAAGAGATAATAGATTAATTCGATAAGAAGTTGTCTTATATAAACCGCATCTTTAACCGCCGAATTAATTGCTATATATTTCGCTTCTATAGTAGACTAAGCTATAATCGATTATAAATTCGATTTCTAAGAGAATAAGCAGTTTTCTATATAGAAGAAATAGTCGCTAGTTGACTTAGCCGTATCTATATCTCGAGCATAATCAGAATCGCAATATCCGCTAACGTGTTTACTAGAGCTATTGATATAAATCAAGCTTGGTTTAATAGAACCTTGAAGGTATCTAAGTACGTTCTTTGCAGCTAAGATATATATATCGCTAGGGTTACTAGAGAAGCTAGCTAGTTTAATTATCGTATAGTCTATATCAGGTCTAGTAGCTAGCGTAAGGGATAGCAGATAGCCCATAGTTCGCTAAAACTATATTATTTCTCCCTTATTAGTCTTGTTAGGATTAGGTTCTAATTTGACCTTTGAATCTATAGGCGTATGCTTCGGCTTATAATGTGATTTGTTAATCCGCGCTAATATGTTCTTCATATAGCTAGCTTGATAAAGTTTCATATAGCACTTATCTCCATTATAGTTAATTTCAAAACCTAAATAGTCTTTTATTAGCTCTAAGTCCTTGAGTTTAAAGAATTGTTTTGATTCTTTAATCAAGGACTTAATAGTTCCTATATCAGGGCTAATTAGAGCAAGATCGTCTCCGTATATATAAACTATAATCTTAAGCCCTTTATTTACTAATATGCAATTTTCGGATATTGTTGATTTAAATCCGAATTTACTAACTAATACCTCTTTTAGTATAGTAAACTATAGTCTAGCTGATTGCTTTAGACTATATAACGCTTTATAAAGTAGAGGGAGTTTATTAGCGTTATTATCTAAGCCTTCAGGGGAGTAATATATAAGATACTAATATCTATATCACTCTATGCAAAAGCGGAGATCATATCGATTTTATATATATACTACTTATAGAGTACTACTATGACGACAGCTCACCTGAATATCATATGAGTACAAGGATAGATACTGGGGCCTAAGTTCATAAGTATCCCGGCATAACTAGTATCCGACTTAGTATAGTATCGGACTAGTACCGGTATATATATATAAGATAACGTATACTCTATCTCTCTTCTTCTACCTTCCTAATCTTTTTGTTTCCTTAGTAGTAAACTATATAAGATCGCTCTTAGCCTCCCTACTTATTTTATCCTTACTTATATACCGCCTTAAGTCTTATATTATTATATTAAATAAAAAGATTAAGATAGCCGGAGATAGCTTAATATAATATCTTATCTACAAAATTAGTTATTCGATAACTACTTATATATAGCCGAGATTCTAGAGATCTCTCGGATAGCTATAAATCAGGGTTTAATTTAGCTTATTATAAATAGTATAATAGAAGAGGTTTCCGCTAATACTCCTTTAATAACTCCTTTAGTATAAAGGAATTTTAGATAGATTTTAAAGAAAGTATAATAAATACCTAGGAACTTTGACCTCTATATATCGCTGCCGAAATAGCTCTAATATAATCCTTTTTAAGCTACTATTATAGCTTCTAACTAATAAACTAGAGACTCCTCCGGTTCTAGAGGAACTTAACGCGATCCCTCCTGCTCTACCTCCGAACCTAATCTATTAGACTCTCTCTTACTCTAAACGTCTCTTATACTAGAGAATATTAATACTTTATTAAGGAAGTATTAACTAAGAAGGAAAGGAAAATAAAAGCGAAACTTATTAGGAGTATAATCGCTAAGTACTCTTACCTCTATAGATAGCTCGAATCTAATCTATTCCCTCTTATAACGATTAGCGGACTAGAATAAAAAGAATAACTCTTTAGAAGATACTATAGATAAACTAATCTCCGTATAAGATAGGTTCCTCGCAGGGGTCCCTCGCTTATCTTCGACTCTTCTACTAGAGCTAGTATTATAATCTCTACGTATTCCGGAGTTTAATAAGTTAATAAACTCTATTTCGATATATAGTACTAAGAGAGAGGATACTATTCCTAATAAACTATCGCTTTATCCTAGCGCTAAATCAGTAAAGTTACGCCCCGAGAAGTCTTATCTTACTAAGAAGATCTTACCTTAAGATAATAAATCGGATCCTACTTTCCTTTAAAAGAGAGTATCGATATAAGACTAGCTAGCTATAAACGCTAATTATTATCCTATAGACCTCTCCCGGCGCGTTCTCGTATAGGGACTAGTTACTAGATTAGCTAAGGAGTATCTTATACTCTAGTATCTCGCTAACGAGTTTAAGATTAGTAATAAAATAATCTGCTTATTAGAGGAGAACTTTCTTACTAGTTTAGAAGAAGATAACTATTATAATACTTTTTACTACTTAGAAATGTAATAACCCGGTTATACCTGCGAGACTTTCGCCGAGTTTTATAGTCGATTTTAAAGCGCTATTATCTAAGGTAAAGTTAAAAAAAAGGAGTAATTGTTCTATATATAGAATAAGATTATATTATCCTTATATACTTTAACCTTTATTATTAAACTAACATAGAATAAGGATCACGCTTCTATAGTTAGATTCCTACTTTCTTTTGATACCGAGCGTTACTATAACTCAGAATATACTTATCCTAAGAAAGCTAATACCTACATATAGTACTATAAGCTTACTATTACTACTATAAGCTATTCTAGCTCTACTTCTTACTAGTCCTTAAGCTTAGCCCCTCGATAAACTACTCCTATACTATATATACATACCTCTGCCCTAGTATAAGCTAGTACTCCTTCCGCGCTATAATGCCTTACTACCTCGACCGGAGAACCCCTTAGATATTATTGTTATAGATAGCTTAGCTATATTAAGCTAGATTACTCTAACTTACCTAAAGTATAATTAATCGACGAATTACTAGACGACTATCAGGGGCCCTCGGTATTAAAATCGAGCTACTACTCTATTCTATTCTAATATATAGATTCTAATAGTCCGTCAGAACTTATATTACTTATTTTATATATTTATACTTTTCTATTAGTAGTAAGCGTATTTATAACTATCCTTTTATTCTCCTCGACTTAGGATAATAAGATATAATTATTAGTATTAAATAGATATAACGATTTCAAGTTAAGCTCGATACGCTCTACTATAAGCTACTATAGCCGGAATAATAACTAGCTACTTTCCGGTATAATAAGGAGATAATTATAACTCTACTGCCTTATAAACTTAGTATTAATCGATCTTACTAAATCGATATTAACGCGCGGGACTTAGCTATAAACTAGCTAGACTAATACTAATTACTTTAAATAGTAGCGATATAGTATATTAACGTATTATTCCTACTATTTAACTTATTCCCGCTTATCGCTAAGGAATCCGAACCTTCTTCTGCTCCGAAATCATCGAGAAAGATACTCGCGCTGAAACCCTACTACGAGTATACCTCTTAATCTTCGAGGATCTAGAAACCGATTCTGATTTACTAAATTAATACTATAGCTTTTCACTTTAATATAAAACGCGAAAGCTCTAAAGTATTTTTTATTAGTATCTATAAGATAGACTATATTTTATAAGACTATCCGGATAGTAATTCTCCTAAGGATCCTAATATTAAACGACTTATAGCTGAAAAGCTAATAGAATAATATTATACTCTTAAGGAAGCTTTTTCTAAGCGGGACTCTAATATTCTTCTGCCTTATTGCTTATATAATTATAAAATTATTCTAGAAGAACTATTACTTAATATATATTCGCTCTTATATTAGTAATCTATAGAGGAACTATAAGTAACTAAGGAGTACCTTATAGAGAACCTGAATAAGGGATTTATCGAATCTAGCTAAAGTCTCTTCGTATTACTTGTACTATTCGTTAAGAAGGCCGATAGAGGATTACGCTTCTATATCGACTATCGTAAGCTTAATACGATTACTCGAAAGGATTCCTACCTAATACTTAGGATCGATAAGCTCTTAACCCGTATATCTAAAGCGGTAATTTTTACTAAACTAGATATCCGGGTAGTATTTAACCGTATCTATATAGACCCCGAATCAGAAGAGTATACTACTTTCCGAACCCGCTTCGGATCTTATAAATATAAAGTACTACCTTTTAGGCTCTGTAATAGACCTAGTACGTACTAACGATATATGAATAATATACTATTAGACTACCTAGACGACTTCTATATAGCTTACCTAGATGATATTCTTATATACTCGGAAACGCTCTAGGAATATAAAGAATACGTTAAATTGATATTATAATACTTAATAGATACCGGACTCTAAGTAGATATTAAGAAAAGCGAATTCTATATTACTTAGACTAAATACCTTAGATATATTATTACTACTAACGGAATCGAGCTAGATCCCGAGAAGGTAGTACTATTAGTGAACTAGAAATATTTCGAAATAGTAATAGCTATAAAATCCTTCTTAGGATTCTGTAGTTTTTACTATTAATTTATTCGGAATTTCGGCCTTATCGCTAAACCTCTCTTAATACTCACTTAGCTTATAGTACTATAGAATTTTACTAACGATTATAAGAAATCCTTCGACGAGCTATAATAATAGCTACTATGAGTACAGAAACTATAGTATTTCGATCTAGAATTATAAGCTAAACTAGAAACTAATACCTCCGATAGTATAATAGTTAGAGTTATCTCTTAATCTTATAAAGATAACTAGTAGTATCTAATTAAATTCTACTCCTATTTTCTTAATAGATACGAACTAAACTAAGAGATCTATAATAAGGAATTATACGCTATTATGAAGTCTTTCTGGAAATAGAGACCTGAACTTATATTGCTATATCGCTATACTAGCGTATATATAGACTATCGATCCTTAGAATCCTTTATAACTACTAAGGTCCTAACTAGTAAGTAAGTTAGATAAATAGAATTCCTATCCGAATTTAACTTTTAAATTATATATATTCTTAGTAAAGATAACACTAAAGCTAATATCCTTAGCTATAGGGAATAGTGTTGGATTTGTAACCAGTACCTTGGTCAGCTTTGCCTGCATCGGCATACACACCCTGTACCTTGTTAGTACATGGTCTTAGTACCTGGTTCAGTACCTTGCGCATGTACCTTGTTGTACCTGGTACCTATACCCTGTACCTTGTCAATAGCCTGTACCCTGCATACTCTATTAGAGTTACTATGAAGGTTCTCGATAGAGTTCTACTACTCTCTAGTACGCATATCGTACTTCTAGAGGTTTCTACTGACGTAGTATGATTCTACGGTATACGTGTCTTCTTCTATGGAGTTCTGTGTTACGTAGTATAGAATATTCTAGAGAGCTCACATAGCTATATAAGTAGCTAGAATCTCTCCTGTAGTTAGCTCTCTTCAAGCAAGTAAGCAAAGCAAGTCAAATTGATCACGTATTATTCTGTTATTCTGACCTTTGGCCGATTTCCACCCTCAATTTTCACATATAGTATTATTACTATTAGTTATTTAAAAAGAGAGAGAAGAGAGAAAGTTAAGAGTTATATAGAGGAGTTACTTAGCGCTATACATTATATTCTAGCCTTACTAATAATAAAGAAGAATCAGAATAAAGGTGAATCCTGAAAAGAACGCCTCGCTAGCGCCTCGCTGAAGTATTGCTAGCTAAGGTATTTTAATACTTTTACTTCTAAGAAAGAAGTATTTAAGAGGAGAGATATTATAATAGATCTATATACTTAGTGCCTCTTACTCTTATATTTTAGAATTAGAGAGGAAGGAAGAAGCTTCTCTCCTTAGTAATTAGTTTCTATATTAACTGTATTATTACTAGCGAACTACTAGCGATTATTCTACTATTCTATTATGCTTATTTACCTCAGCGTACTAAGTGATTATTACAGCACTATAAAACGAGTTACTTAAAAACTCTATATAGCTACTTAATATTAATACTTGTAGCTAGTTGAAGGAGTGCTTCGAGATAGTAAATTAAGAGATCGATTATAATAATATCGAGAAGGAAAAAAAAGAAAAGAAAAGGAGTCTCTAACTAGATATATCAAGAATATAAGGCAGATCTAATATAAAAGTTTCTTAATATCTTGATAAATAATCTATATTCTTAATCTCTAGCTATAAATTATAGTCTTAGTAGTAATATTCTCGATCTAGAAAAATATTACTATATGAAATATAAAGGTAAGATAAAGAGGAATAATTAGCTTAAGAAAGCAAAAGCGGATTCTAGTAAGAATAAAGTTATATCCATATAGCAGACTCCTAAGTAAGTATATATATAATAGAAGATACTGATATTATTATTTCTCTATTTGATACTCCTTCTAATAATCTAGATAATGATAATAACAGCGGTTACTACGAACGAATCCATATTCCCGGCAGTTTCCCTTCTCCATTGTCGAAACCAATAGTCCTAGCTAAGAACCGATTCTATATATTAGTATAGGAGGAGCAGTATAACTAATAAGCGCGACCTCTTGAACCCTTCTTTCTCCTCAGCGCTCTTGTCTTGTCTCGGCGCGAAATAGAAGATATATCAGACGCATAAGCTGCTAGGCCTACGCTCGAATTAACAGTAGCAGCTGGATTACTCTTCGAAGTGATCGTTCACGCAACTAGACGTCTTGCTTCCAAGCAGTATCGAAGCAGGATATCCTCTTTAATAATTTGTAGATTACGTCTTAGAACGAAAGACTATCTACCCTTTTATCTAACTCTCGGATAGCGCAAAAGGATCTCCAGGATATGAATATAGAGTTGGATCGTATATAGAGAGAGCTTGAAGGCGCGGAAGTGCAATATAGTATTGAAGTCGCGCAAGGGTAGGATATCGTTTCTAATAAATCGTGGATCGCCTTTTGAAATAAAACCCTATCTTCTCTGAATATAGAGTTAGATCGTATATAGAGAGAGGTCGAAGGCTCAGAAGTATAACGTAGTATGAAATAAAGTTGCGTAGAAGTAGGATATTCTCGCTAACGAGTCGTGCATCGCCTCTTAGAAGAAAATCCTTTCTGCTCTTTCTGGAATATCTTAACTTATGAGTTATAGTATATAAGGAAGGAATCGAGCTGAGGGCCAAAAGAGATATCAGTTATAGTAGAGAAATTATGATATAAAAAGAAGGAATCACACCTATTATAAAGAGATATATAGGCTGCAAAGTCCAATCTAATATAGCTATATAGAGAATATAAGTAGCCGCAGAACTAGAAACGAAGAGAGCATAAGGCCTTGAGTTCTGTAATCAGTTTGGGGAGGGGAAGCAGGTTAGCTATAATACTATATTAAATTTATATAAGGTAGTTAAGAAACGAAAATAGAGAGTAAGCTAAGGTTTGGACTTATAGTAAAGGTGCCAGTAGTAGGGTAGGAATAGTAAGTGCAGGAATGATGATTCTGTCTCGGCGATAGAACAGATTACGAAGGAATAAGAATAGCTGGTCAAAGCTACGATTGCCCTTGTACGCAAGCTATCTAGAGATTTCTCGGGATTGATTAAGTGATCGATTCCTAGGTATATTTTTCAGAGAGCTAGATAGACCGATACATAAACAGATAAATAGACAGCTAGATAGACAGATAGATAGACATTTAGCTAGATATATGGAAGTCAGGAATCGAAGGGAATCTTGAATCAAAACTCGTTGGGATCACTATAAATATCTACTTTTCTAGACAGACTAGGATCCCGCTGTCTATATAGCTTGATTCTGGATTTTCTTCTCTGTAACCTATCAGGAATCCGCGAATTTATCGATTTGCCTCTAATTTCCTCACTACTCTACTCAACCCTATAAAAACTACTTCTACAACTCACAACACCACAGCTTATGTACACCGCCTGTGATCATGACAACTCCTCTCTACCCAAGCAGCGAATCCGTGTTCAAGAAGCGACAACTCTCCCTCAGTCTTACGCTCTTCTTCAGTCTAAAACTTTGTCGGATAGTGGCATTCAATAGACACTTGAACATCTCAAAGCCTTCCATGTTATTCTCAAATCTTGGCCCGCGGAACTGCCTCTCTTAAAGGACCATTTGGCAGCCGCGCGCTCGGTATATAGCAACTTGAGACCCCGATTTAAAGGAGCGTCTCACTCTGGACAAGCTTTCGGCTCCGAAATACAACACATGGAGCCACAGTGACTTGCGGCTCCATGGTGTTGAGTATGGCTCTTTCTAGCCAAGATTCGCACTATGCTATGAATTCAGCTAACAGTGTTGGCGTGGAGACTCAACAAGACCGAACGAAGGATGAGATGCCAGCTGGTGGTTTAGCAGCAGAATTCATCTCATGTATATCAGACTTGATGTCTGATCAGACATCAGATGAGACGCGTGTTGAGTTTTACCAGGAACCCAAACATTTCAAGTCGATAGCTGCATGTGGTTTGCACTATACGTGTATCGATGATGGGCATATTGTACTACGGGTGGCCTCTCAGGTGACCGGTAAATGGAACACTTCCAAACACTTATATAGCGTAGAAGCCAAGCCGCAGTATATTGTATATGATGATACTAACAACGGAAAAGGCACTATATCCGACCCTGCTCTCGCGCAACACTTTTGCGAGGTGTTGAACAAGGGTGATGATAGATATAGTAGAGGAGGGAAGTGCGCAGATGTCTCCGAGTCCGTCACCCGTAGCAGGGTGCCTACGGCATCATGTATTCGACATGGAAGAAGATGAACTCCAGTAAGAAGAACCCAGGTATATTTTCATTTCCTGTCATAACCTCCAGCGAACAAATACACACTAGTGTCTTCCTCATCTCAATACCCGGCTCCCTGATGACCATCCTTTTATTCATGCCGAATTTTCATTTCACTTACCCCTGCCCTTGCCTCCAAGATACCTTATCTCATCCTCTTCTATCTATCCTACTCCTGGAACTTGCTTCACCTACCCTTAATCCTCCTTGAACTCCGCACCATAATGGGCCAATAATCTAGCAGCCTCCTCCTGGTTCATTACTTGTCCCTCCTCAGTGATTTCCTTGGCCCATTCTTTTTCCTCCTGCCATGTATGCTGTATATCCGAGCGCTGGCGTTCTTTGTCTAGCCATGTTGCTTTGAGCGTATCGAGGGCGTCGTGGCTCGGGGGGTGACATAGGTTTACCGGAGAGGAAGTCGGGGAGGAAGAATTTTGTAAGGTGGGCAATCGTAACGTATCTAGTGGGGAGTCTGCGTGAGAACTGCGGCGGGAAGGTGCTGTCGGGTGGGTTTGGCTAGGGGAAAGTAGCAATTCTTGTGGTGATATCGGCTGGTTCTGATCGTGAACATGGGCGTCAGAGGGAGTTCTGCGGAGCTGTGTAGACTGTGACTGGGCTTGGAGTTGGGATTGGGATTGAGACTGAGATCGGGCTTCTGGGAACATCGAATTGGCCGTAGGCACGAGTGAATCGAACGAGAGGGGGGGAGGCGAAGATAAAGGAGTGGTCGGCTTGTAATAGTGACGAGCACGCTTGGGATGTATTGTGCTGCTGAATTTGTCATATTTGTCTGGATTAGAAAGGGATGCACGGCGCCGGCGCTTTCGCCTTGGAGTATTTTGATACTCTTGCTCTTGATTTTCCAACTGTTCGATACTGACATTCTCACCAGCATCTATGTAAGCTACTCTTGCTCGTTTCTTCCCTCCACGCACACGCTGTGAAGCCGGGCCTATCTCCAGAATTGTATCCCGGTCCATCCATTTCGTCTCCGGTATGAGATCCGTTCGAAGGATTATGACTCTTCTCCGCCCACCTGATTCCAAGAAGGCTTCGAGGAATGGAAAGATGGTCCAAGCAAGCCTTGCGAAGAGAAACTCGGGGGCAATATCCTTCAATTCCAGCACAGCCCGATTGTGGTACAGGTATTCGTATTCGATTGATTGCTCCACCAGGTGGACAATGACTTGCGGGTCTCCTCCTAAACCAGACTTTGGGAGGAACACAAACTTGGTGCGATCGAAATTGATGTGGAGGTCTGCACGGAGCAGAAGGAGGTTCGACAAGTCCTCGTCCAGAGACCGGGAGCTGAGGACGTGATATGTATACATGCTATTCCTCTGATGCCAATCACTCTCCGTTCTGGGTATAATATGTGCTATTTGGGTGCCTTCGGCGCTCCCACTCATCCTACATGAAGCATCGCGAAGAGTCAAGGTCGTCGAGAGGTTGGAAGCCGATAGTTGTCGACCCCCAGGCAAATCCGAAGGGGGAGTCGAGCACGACCTCCAATCGCCCGGAGGCAAGTTGCTGTGGGGAAACTGC
Source organism: Rhynchosporium graminicola (assembly GCA_900074885.1). Classification (NCBI taxonomy): domain Eukaryota; kingdom Fungi; phylum Ascomycota; class Leotiomycetes; order Helotiales; family Ploettnerulaceae; genus Rhynchosporium; species Rhynchosporium graminicola. The sequence continues at coordinate 912,576 of FJUW01000006.1, forward strand.
CACTGGCGAAAGGACAGGCAGACGGGGTATGGTTCTTCGAATGTCGAGTGATCGAGGTAGAAGTCGTATTTACCTGCTGGGAGGAGTTCGTGGTGAGGGATGTGAGTGCGCCGACCTCCTGCTCCTTCTCCTCCTCCTCCTTCTTCTCGTCCTCCTCCGCTTCCAGCACCACCGCTTTCACTTCCACTTCTCACCAACCATCCATCCCATCTGTTGCCCGTGATGATCCCGCAGACTGCCAGCAGATATCCGTAGTGTAAGCCACCGTGAGGAGAGTCGGGGGCGAACAATCGGAGGAGGAGGTTGCTCCCGCGGGGATAGTGAGGGTGATGGATATCGATGTTGCGGTTGGGACGCCGCTGGAATGTTTCTGGGACAGGTCGAGGTAAGGCTGATTGGATGGGGATATCATTCTCGGGGACATCTTCAGTTCGCAGACGGGAAGGTGAGGCTGAAGCTACGAACTCGGGTGCCGCCATGAGTATATCTTTGTCCGTCGGTAGGCCAGCTGTACTGTGATGGGTATAGATGTGGTCGCTGGTAGCTGGAGATGGTAGCTACTCGTTGTTATCTACCTGCCTGCCTGCCTGCCTGCCTGCCTCCCTCTCTCCTGAGGCCGTGATGATCTGAGTCCGAGTTTCGTCGCCCACAGAATCGGTCTTAGCCTTGGTCTTGGTCTGGTTGTTTTCCTCTCTCTCCCCGCAGATTTCAAGAGATCTTGGACCACGCACACGCACACCGGGTCGTGATGATCTGACCTGGGGTCTTCTGCTGGCTAGGCGTCTGGTCTGGTCTGGTCCTAGGAATCCTTCTGCGCCCAGCAGGATTTGCTTCCAGGAAATCTAGACATTGAGAGATCTATGGAAGGGGCGAGCGCGTACTGACTGATGGTGAAGGTGAGGGTGAAGGTGAGGGTGAAGGTAAGGTTGGTAATGTATGCAAATGCAAACTGAGTGCGTGGTTGTGGTCGTAGAGCTCGAGAGGTAACTGGTGATGGTGATGGTGATAGTGATAGGAGTCGTAATGGGCGGTGGCGACAGCGACAGCGACGACGACGGCGACGACGACGACGGCGCCAGTGACGTGATGATAGGATAGAGGGTTGGATGGAGGGGTGAGTTGCCCGTCAAGCCTAGCTAGACTGGGTCATGACGGAACTATCTCACGTGATTGCGCGAAAGACCTACATGTATGCTCCTAGCGTATCTCACCTCACAGCAGCGCGAATATCCCCTTGGCTGCTACCAGGCTCACCGCAGGTCCGAGAGGAGATTACATTAGACTGAGGGCCGAAGGAACGTTAAACGTATTCCTTATGTTAATAATTTACGGATAAATAATTAAATTATATCTATATAAACCTAGAATATTTATAAATTATAATTGTGATATACAAGAATGCAATAGCTGATCGAATTCATCTAGCTACTCGTAGGCCGGATATCCTCTCTTTGTTGAAGTATATTCGTATAGAGATTTTGTTATTCAAATGAAGCATTATAAGTAGTAGAGTAGCCTAAACCAACTTATAATAAGCCTACTAATAATGACGAGGATACTTATTATCGTTTAGATATTCTATTCTTAGCTGCATAATACTTATTTATCTGTGACGGGTTGCACCTAGGACGATACTCGACGCTAAGCATCTCGTTGACTATTACTACTAAGGCACTAGTAGCAGTAGTACCGTATCTTCTCCTTTTCTATTAAGGAAGAATTCTCCTCCGCTCTTTAGCTAATTCTTCTTATTAATTAAAGATACTATTTATACTATACGTATTCTTTATACTCGCCTCGTGATATTAGACTTAGCTCGAAATAAAGTAAAGTAAAGTAGAGTAAAAGGATCGATGTTAAGAGTCTTATAACTAATTAACGAAAATTTTTTCAAATAGATTTATAATATACTTAATAGGCTAAGTTAGCTATATAACGCGAAGCTTAGCTACTATCGATTATAGAGATTCTCTAAAAACAGGTAGAGGACCTCTAAAAATAACTAGAAGTAGTAATACTAGTAGTAGTAGCAGGAAAGATACATTAAGTCCTTCTTACCTCTGATAGGTTCTCCGGTCGATCGAAGGAGTAGGATATATAGTTAATAGTAATAGAATCGAAACTGTAGATCTATAGGAGTATAATAATCACTTGGTACGCTGAGTAAATAAGCATAATGAAATAGTAGAATAGTCGCTGGAAGTTCGCTAGTAATAATCTGGTTAATATAGAGACTAATTACTAAGGAGAGAAGGTTCTTCCTTCCTTTCTAATTCTGAAATATAGGAATAGGAGGCACTAGGCGTATAGACCTATTATAATATCTCCCCTCTTAAATACTTCTATCCTAGAAGTGAAAGTATTAAAATACCCTAGCTAGCGATATTTCAGCGAGGCGCTGGCGAGGCGTTCCTTTCAGGATTCACCTTTATTCTAATTCTTCTTTATTATTAGTAAGGCTAGAATATAAGGTATAGCGCTAGGTAACTCCTCTATATAACTCTTAGCCTTCTCTCTTCTCTCTCTCTTTAAATAACTAATAATAATAATATTATACGTAAGTTATAAACCTGAGCTTATAAATAGTACTAACTTGATTCTAGCTCTAAAGAAAACCTCCCGTAAGCGTATTACTAGCGGACCTCTAGTCGATAGCTCTCCTCCTATAAATAGTTTCACTCCTATTAACGAGTAGAGCAAATTATCAGCCGCCGGCGGCTCTTCAGCTAAATACTAGCGATAGGATAAGAATAAAGATACCGAGGGCGAGCTAAGCTAGAATAATAGTCCTTCTGCGCGGTTTAAGAAGACTCTTTATACTAGTTGAAAAAACACTTAGATAAAGTTAAAAGCTTATACTAAGGTGAACGAAGAAATATTACGTCCGGAGACTTACTTGCGATACGCTAGTAAGTATACTTTATTCCCTAATTTAAGGTATACTTTAGCTCCTAACTCTATTACTAGTAAGTATATAGACTATATTAAGAAGGGTAAATCTTACGAGGATATAAGTATAAATTTTCCTCTCTTTAGCGAATGCTCAGCTAATAGCTAGCGAGGTCCTAGCTACTTTAATCAGTATCCTTAGTTAACTATAAGATGCAGCTATAGTAGTAGCGATAGATGAGGGCATATAAGGAGAGCTGAAGATTACCTGGGCACGATTTAATATAGAGAAAAAGTAAGCTAATCATACTTCTAAAGTTAATAATACTATAGCTATTAAATCTCCTTAGAAGCTAGTTATTAATTCTAATGCCGAGCTATCCTCTAGTATTACGTCGGCGATCGCTGAGGCATCTGGACATGCGCTACGCGCTATAGCTAAAGTTACTATAGCTATTACTAACATAAATACTACACTTCTAGAGGAAATTCGTAGTCTCCGTATAGTATAAATCAGTCTCTCTAACGAGTTCCCTACTAATCTTCAGCGAAGGACCTTTATACTATTCATACTAGCTTCTTTCCGAAGGCAGCTCTATTAGGTATATAGCTAGAGGATAATAGGGAGGAAGTCGCCGATAGGGTTATAGATATTATTACTTACAAGGTTACCGAGTAGACTTTCTTTAGTAATATTTCGGAGTCTATTGTTACAACATGGTTGCGCAACCCACTTGGGTTGTGCACGCCAAGGGATTATACATACCTCAGGCATAGTTTCATAGCATTATTAGTAATCAATAAAGACTAGACATCCAGTTGACCTTAGTCACGTGATAGAGTCTGGCTTAGCGGGAGTCCCCTAGTTTAGAGGACTCCAGGTTTCGAGGACTCTAGGTTTAGAGGACTCCTTAGTATAGCGAAAGTTCTATATAATACTAGTATATCTACCTACTAGATAGAAGCTTCGTGCTTAACTTAAATATAGTATCTTAACTTATACTTAATATCTTATAAAGATTACTAGACTTAATCTAGTTATAGCGTCCTTACCTACCTAACTAACTAACCTTCGTACTCTCGAACGAACACTACGTTCGACCGTACATTACACTTTAAGCACTATATTAATAGGTACCGGTATATACGTTAGATCAAGTAATAATATTAGTCGTAAGAATACCCGCGTTATTATCCGCCTCCGGTATAATAGCCCTTATTAGCGAAATCGATAAGAACCTTAAGTATAAATCAATCGATACCTTTAATAGTAAGAGGAACTACCTTCCGGGGTTCTTACTCTAATTTCGACTATATATTAAATTCAATAGAGATCGCTTCAGATCCGAGACTAAATAAGTACTTTAGGCAGTAATACTACTTAAAAGTAAAGCCCTGAACTAGATCGAAGGATTCCTCGAAGATTACTTTATATAGAGTGATAAAAATAGTATTATAAATAAATATAAAGCAGAAGATACTACTATTAAGATCTTCAGCACTTAAGAAGGGTTTATTAAGGAGATTAAGGCTAACTTTAGGGTTATAGATAAACGAAGAGAAGCGGAACGAGCAATTGGAGCTCTCCGCCAGAAAGGATTAGTAACCGCTTATACTAAGGATTTCTAACGATACTCTACTTATAGTAAGTAGAATAATAAGGCACTTAGCTATATCTACTGAAAAGTTCTTAAGGACTTCATTAAAGATAAACTCCTCTGATATAGGAGTACTATAGAGACACTCGAGCAACTAATCGAGGCCGCTTATAAGATCGATAATAACTAGTATAAGCGTAGTATAGAAAAGAAAGGATAATACGATTCTAACTATAAACAGATAAGTAAAGGGAAGTTCCGAGGGAACTAGAACTCAAAAATATATAGAGACTCTATAGAACTTAACGCTACTAACTAAAAGGAATTATCGCTATAGTAGCGAACAAAACATATATAGGATTGTACTTATTTCAACTATAGAAAACTAAGATACCTCGCGAGGAACTATAAGAGTAATTAAAGCAGAGGAAGAAGGTCCTAAAGTTATCTACTACATAGAGAACTTAACGCTATAATCTAAGGAAGAGGAGGATATTAAGGGCAAATATCTTTATACGTAACTTATATCTAAGAAGAACTAGAGTTAGCTAATAATTATATAAATATAATACCTAACGATAAAGAAGAACTCCGCAGTATTATAGACTAACTCGATCTTGAGTAGTCCGGACCGGATTCTAATACCCCCGACGAGAATAATTCCGATAGATCGGAAATATCGCCTAAAGAGTATATAAAGTATCTCGTAGGAAGTAGTTATAAAAGCCTTAAATAGGCTTATAAAGAAGTAAACGACCTCTACTAGGATAATTTAGCAGAAGCTACTAGTAATCGACCCGGTGCAAAAGTATACGGGGTCGAGGTTATCTTATATTAGAGTAACTTAGTAATAGTATATTTAGAGTAAATAATACGAATCTATTATATTCTATAAGAGTATAATAATATAATAAAAGAGACTAACTAAGCGGTTAAACGCAGTTAGCAGTACAAATATGCCCTTATAGATAACCTAGATTATACCCTAAAAATTGCGAATAATAAGTAATCTATAAGAGAATAAGAGAATAGGTAAAAGACTAAGCTAATGAATATATAGAAGCTAACGATATATTAAAGATTAATTACCCGCGATACTTAGTAATAATATAGTCGTCCTATTAGACGAACTCGTGCTAAATCCACTACTCCAGTAAAGAAAATAGAAACTATTAGCCCTCAAAACATATCCTAGTATTCTAGCCCGAAGAAGATAGTAACGATATCTACTACTTAGCTGATAAAGCTATAGAGATATTAAAAAACTAGGAAAGCTTAGCGATATAAGACTATCGATAAGTGTTTATAAGGAGCCTAGGAACTTATACGATAAAGAACTTTATATAATAAGAAAGGGATAATAACTATTCCTAACTATCTATATTTAAGGACGAACTTTTAGAGCTATAGTAGACTCTAGAGTAATAAGCAATTTTATAGATTATACGATAGCGATAAACCTTAGGTTCAGACAAGTTAAAAAGAAGATTCTATATTATCTATTCGCACTAGATGAGGATATAATCAGAAGTCGAGATAGGATAGTAACTCTGTAAACTGATTAGATAAATTTAAGGATATTACGAGGATATAGTAAAGATATCGAGTTCGATATTACTAATATAAGCGCTTATAAGTTAGTACTCGATATACTATAATTAAAACTCTATAACCCTACTATTAATTAGTAGAAGGAGAATATTACTATAAACTATTATTAGTATAAAAGTAACTATAAGATACTTGAATAAGAAGACGATAACCCGAAGCGAGATAAGTTATGTGCGACTCTCTTAACTAATAGGAACCTAGCCTAAGCCTCTATACTAAAGTGAATACTATGTTGGATTTGTAACCAGTACCTTGGTCAGTCTTGCCTGCATCGGCATACACACCCTGTACCTTGTCAGTACATGGTCTTAGTACCTGGTTCAGTACCTTGCGCATGTACCCTGTTGTACCTGGTACCTACACCCTGTACCTTGTTAATAGCCTGCAACTTGCATACTCTATTAGAGTTACCATAAAGGTTCTCGATAGAGTTCTACTACTCTCTAGTATGTATATCGTACTTCTAGAGGTTTCTACTGACGTAGTATGATTCTACGGAATACGCGTCTTCTTCTATAGAGTTCTATATTACGTAGTATAGAATATTCTAGAGAGCTCATATAGCTATATAAGTAGCTAGAATCTCTCCTGTAGTTAGCTCTCTTTAAGCAAGTAAAGTAATTCGTATTAATCACGTATCATTCTATTGTTCTGATCTTTCGGCCGATTTCCACCTTTAATTTTCATATAGTAGCAATTCACTTAGTGAAATCAGCTAATCAGACGCTTCCTCCTTCGATCGATCTCGCCTAAACTCGCTTCCGTTACTCCTTACTGATAAAGGAGCTTCCTGATTAAGCGTTACTTAGTCGTTTTTCAATGACTCTTTCGCCTAGAGCTAGCTAGTAAGCTAGCCCCTTTGAGCCCTACTAACACAGCGATAGCGAATCAGACTCGTGGCCCTTGACCCTAAGACGAAGTTACAGGGAAATTATAACTTGTAACCTCTCGAAGCCTTTAGAAGTAGAGACGACCTAGTGACCCTAGGTACGAAGGCCAAGATCTTATTCCGGGGTGCCTATAGCTACTACCGACTTAGTTTAGAAGCTAGGCCTTATTAAGTAATAGTATATAGCTTCTAATCGCTACTTAGCTTGGTATATATCATAGGTCGGCTAATATAGGCTACTATTAAGTATAAGAAGCTATCCTCGGAGAGGGTTACTTAATAATAGTACTTAAGGCGCTATAAGGTAAAACTGGGCCTAGTAGTAAGGTCAATTCAATAGTAAATACGATAGATATAGTTACCTGTGAAAATTGAGGGTGGAAATCGGCCGAAGGTCAGAATAACAGAATAATAGGTGATCAATTTGACTTGCTTTGTTTGCTTGAATAGAGCTAACTACAGGAGAGATTCTAGCTACTTATATAGCTATGTGAGCTCTCTAGAATATTCTATACTGTAAAAATTAAAGGTGGAAATCAGCTAAAAGGTCAGAATAATACGTGATTAATACGAATTGCTTTTTGCTTACTTGAAGAGAGCTAACTACAGGAGAGATTCTAGCTACTTATATAGCTATGTGAGCTCTCTAGAATATTCTATACTACGTAATACAGAACTCCATAGAAGAGGACACGTATACTGTAGAATCATACTACGTCAGTAGTACGTAAGTAGAAACCTCTAGAAGTACGATATACGTAATAGAGAGTAGTAGAACTCTATCGAGAACCTTCATAGTAACTCTAATAGAGTATGCAGGGTACAGGCTAGTGAAAAGGTAAAGGGTGTAGGTGCAAGGTACAAAAAGGTACATGTGCAGGGTACTGAACCAGGTACTAAAACCATGTATTGACAAGGTACAGGGTGTATATGCCAGTGCAGGCAAAACTGACCAAAGTACTGGTTACAAATCCAATATTACCGTATACTACTATTGATTTTGACTAAGCGAAAAACTCGATAAGATAGCAAGCTCGGCTTAGCTACTGTCTTTTTCAAGGGCAAGATAAGGTTAGTGTCTTTTCAAGCTACTTAGTAGCTTATACGAGTCAAAACTTGTACTTTTAAGACCTCTTAGTACTTAGTACTACTAAACTGCTTATACGGAATCATATCTTCCTTCAAGGGAGATAAGCTAGTAGGCTGCTCTAACTATATAGAGTAGCTTAATACGGCTAGCCTCTACTTAGAGGTAAATAGCTATATGTCTTATATTAATAGTACTGAGACTAAGCCTAGCCGAGCTCTCTACTTCAAATCAGAAGAACGTATTAACGCGCAAGGCGAAAAGAGAGTAGATTATACTTCTTACTCTCCGGAGCTAGCGATTAAATACTATAAGAGATTAGCTGATTTTGAGCGTGCAAATAAGAAGGCTTTAGGCGCTATTAAGTCGATTATATCACTTGAAAACCTCGATAGATTCAAGGATAAGACTAGCGCAAAAGACCTATAGGAAGCTATTATAGCTACCTACGGTTCTACCAGCCTAGAGGAGATCAGTAGGCATATAAATCGTATTATCGATAATACCTACTCCTCTTATAAGAATATAGACGAGTATACTAGCGTAATTCAAGCTAGTTCAGTCTACCTAAAGCAGCTCAAGTGTGAGATTCTAAAGCCTATACTAGCTAGCCTTATATTTAAAGGTTTACCTAGTTCTTTTGATTCTTTTGCTTCTAGGAAGTACGAAGAAATCTCTAATAACTTTTCTTCTATCGATATAGAAGGTTTAATAAGAGATCTTATATCAGAAGAGGCTAGAATGAATACTTCTACCGATTTATAAGCTAATAGGGTTTTTAAGGGGAAGAATTCGAAAGGTAGTAAGAAGTATAGTTACTATAATAAAACAAACTATATAGAGATAAATTGCTATATAAAGCACCCTGAGCTAATACCTAATAAAACGACTAATAATGAGAAGAAGTCGAAAGGTAAAAGCGCTAAAGAATCAAAAGAGAAGTCTACTAAGGCCCTTATAAGTTCTTTCAGTAGTAGTAGTACTAGTAGTAGTAGTATAGCAGATCAAGCTTACGCTACTATATATAACTATAGAATAGTACTCGATTCTGGCGCTTCTGAGTATTATACACCGAATAAGAACTAGTTATTAGACTATAAACCTGTATCTAAGAAGTCTATTACTATCGCTAATAGTGATATTTTGCTTATAATAGATAGAGGAGATATCCCTATAATCACTAGGGAAGGCGATAGAGTACTTATTAAAGACGTAAATTACGTACCTAGCCTTAAAACTACTCTGCTAAGCTCTAAGGAACTGACTAATAAAGATTAGAAAGTTACCTTTAATAAAAAGGGTATAAATATCTCTAATAGCTCTATTAATATAGAAGCTAAATAGTATTATAATACGTACTACTTAGAAGTAGACGTAAATCATGAGCTGCTCGAGCCTGTGTCTTTTAAGGTAGACTCTAATAAAAGTAGCAAATTAGACCTATATCATAAGCGTCTATTGCATACTAATAAGGATTTTATCTATAAGACTATAGAAGGATCTAAAGGATTAAAAATCCAAAAGGGGTTAGACTTATCTAACTGTTCTACTTATAATAGCAGTAAAATACACGCTATAAGTAGTACTAAGCTTATATCGGATACCCCTCCGCTTACTGTCTTTAATATAGATATAGCGGGCCCTTTTAAGATTAAAGGTCTAAAGGGAGAAAGATACTTCTTAACTATTACCTATAGAGGCTCTAGAGCTATTTGGGTATACGCTCTAAAACATAAGGCTGAGGCGTACGATACCTTGATCGAGTGGTATAATATGATAACTACTTAATTTAAGCGAGGTAAATCAAAAATCGTTACTAAGATTAAAGCCTTTAAGCTAGATAACGCCGGGGAGTTTAAATCTAATAAATAGACTATCTTTAATAAAGATAAAAGTATTATTTATGAATATACTAGTCTTTACTCTCCTGAGTAAAACAGTATAGCAGAGCGTTTAAATCGATATCTCATAGAAAGGCTTATAACTATCTGTATAGATAAGAATATACTCTTATTCCTTTAGCCTTAAATAATCCAAGGAATAGCTCATATGAAGAATCGCTCATATAAAGAATCGCTCTTATATTCGGTTGTTAAAAAGAGTCCCTTTGAAGTTCTCTTCGGTAAAAAGCCTACTCTTAATTATATTAGAGTATTGGGCTCTCTTACTTATATTCTTATTAATAAAAGAACTAATAAGTTTGAAAATAAATCCGATAGAGGTATACTCGTAGGGTATAAGTTAGTAAATAACTTCTTAGTATATATACCTGAGAAAAGAGCTATTATAAGCTCTAAAAACGTCCTAATTAAGGAAGATTTAACCTTTAAGGACGAAATGATCTCTAAGGAAGAATTAGAATCCTTTAAAGAGATACTTAACGACTACGAGACCTCTAACCGTTCAAATCGCGTGATTTCTTCACCTATATATACTCCTAAATCAGACTTATCTAGAGCTGAAGACTCGGAGAAAAGTAATAGTAAAATAGCTAATAATTCATTAAATAAAGAAAAAGTCATAGAAGATACAGAACTTAATCTCTTTAACGATATAGCCGAAGAAACACCTATAGTAGAAATACCTTAACGAGGTATAAAACGTAGAAGGGACTACTCTAATTAGGTACCTAACGTTACTACTAGAAGTAACGCTAAAGACACTAATATAACATTAGCTATTCAGAATAATAAGCGATTAATTCAAGAGCAGAAAGAGGCTTATAGCGTATATAAAAACGTTATTAACTTAGCTTGCTAAGCTTTTATTAGCTCTAAATCAGACGAAGAAATTAGGCTATCACCTGATCCGGAAATGTTGCGAGGATATGGGTCTTGGCATAGATCAGGTGACTGTAGTCACGTGCATGGTCCGTGCGGATATTCCTAGATAATATCTTCTGTCGACTCTCTATAGTAATTAGTACTGCAATATAACTAATAATATTCACACGATTACTACCCTTATGCTTTACTCTGAAGATTAACGTAACCTTGCGATAGGTTATGAGCCCTGATAGCTAGAAGTAGAGTAGTACTCAAAGAAGCAGTAGTACTATGATTCTTAATAGTAAGCGTCGAACTATTTCTTAGTACTAAGGGTAGAGATTCAAGTTGCGAGCTTCCGATTAAGGTATAGTATACGCGTATAGTCAGTTAAACTAGCGCGTCTTTCTATAGTAAATATAGTCGCGCAGAGTGCTAGTAGAGAGAGTTCTTCAGCTATTGCACTTACGCTACTATTATTAGAAGAAGTCGAAGAAGTATACTCTGATAACTCTAGCTCTATTGAAGAGATACTATAAATAAGTCGTACAGTACTTAATACTCGTACTCGTATAGCAGTCAAAGTCGACGATTCCGAAATTATCGCATCTCGAGGTGCAGAGTCTTCCGCGTTAGCGCCGGAACCTACCTAAGTCCCTAGGACTTAAAATATACCTGATTTACCCCTTGTAGACGCTAATTCGATATCCTAGGACTATCTAGAGGAGGATCCTGAAGACCCGGAATCGGAACTTATTACTGCGATTACGCTAGAGCTATATAAACGTAAGAAGATAAGTAGCTCTATATCTTTGAACTTAGCAGATAGCTATAAGCTTAAGGGAGGAGAGAACTACACGGAATAGAGAGATAAGGTACTAAATATTACTAAAACTAATAGAATTAGTAAGTTTCTTAATATTAAATCTCGTGATTACGTGCCTAAAGAGGTAGACGAATAGGACAACAAGGTCGATGATAAAGCCCTTAAGAAGTAGCAAGATTAGGAGTCTGAAGAGAGTTAAATAAAGCTAGTAATTACGCTGAATTATAAGGCCGGACCTCTCGCGTATATAACTAGTAAAACTACTGTATTAGATATATGGGAGGCTTTATAGGCGCAGTACGAAGGAAGTGGTAATATACTAGTGTATAACGCTATACAAGATTATATTAAGCTCTAGTATAACGATTTCAACTCCTTAGAGAAGTTTATTATCGCTTTTAAGCTCTTAATTATTAAATTAGAGACTTTAATAATAGCTCTACCTTCGGTATAATATCTAATTATATTTATTACTATAGTTTCAGAGAAGTAGCTTATATAGGCTAAAAGATAACGTTCTCTCTTAAGAGTTTCTTCTAGTAATAACTTAGATACGACCGAGAAGGCCAAATCAGGAGTGACTTTAGTTAGTTTGATCGAAGATATTACTAACGAGGTAAGAGCGAGTAACTCTACCGGAAAGATAGCAGGTTAAGCTCTATACGGTAATAAGTCTATACTTAAGAAAGGAAGCGGCGGAGGAGCTACTAAGCTGGCTAGTAAGGATACTAGGCTGACTTATAAGTACTATAAATAGATATCGCTAAAGTATACTCTAGAGAACTATTTTATTATTAATAAACAGAAGAAAAAGGAGTTTAAGGAGAAGTCTGGAAAGAAGTAGATCCTGTATACTAAATAGCTAAAGAAGAAGGAGGGAGAGAGTAAGATTAATAAGACTAATAAGAAGAAGACTAGTAGTAGAAAGAAGAAGGATAATGATTCCGACGATATTAGTATCTTCGGCGTAGCCCTTTTACCGTGTTTCCTTACTATTATAGCTTCTATAGCTATATTCTCTTATCATAATAAGTCACGATAGCTCTTCGATACCGGCGCTACGGAGCATATATCTAACGACCTTTCCAAATTTACCTTATATACGCTAAAAGACGACTTACCCTATATGCTTACTGTTAATAGGCTATTACGCCCTACCGGGATTGGAAGTTATATGATTAAGGCGATAAAGACCGACGGTATAGTGCGTATATTAGAGTACTATGATATACTATATATCCCGTAGTCTCTAGTCTGCTTATACTCCGGTTCTAAATTAAATAAATTAGGAGGTTATTTGCGTAGTTCTGTTCTCTATATATCTAAGGAGAAGGAGATCTATATAATTAATAAGAATCTATTTATTATTAAAGAAGAGACGACCTCTGGCGTAGGGTACGCTAGCCTTCCGGGTTTAAGCTTACCTGCAGTAGTAGAGCAAGCTATAGTCGATATAGAGCTTTGGTATAGACGTATATATTACGCTAGCTTTGACGTAGTACGACGCACTCAATCTATAGTTACTAGTATGAAGTTTATAGAGCTTAAGACTAGTAGAACTCGCCTTTGCGTACTATATGAGAAAGGCCGACCTATTCGGAAGGTTAATAAGGTGTCGGCACGTGCACGACTTACTAGATCGATAGATGAAATCCATATAGATATAGTACACCTTAAACCTAAGGGTCTGAATAGTCACTCTTACGCCTCTATCTTCTTATGCGCTTATTCGACTGGAAAGTGGGCTTTTACTTACGCTAAGAAGTCGGATATATACCTAGCTAATCAAAAGCTAATTAAGTTAGCCGAAATATAGTATTACCGCAAAATTAAGGTATAGAGATATAACGGGAGTAAGGAGTACTCTCCCTCTCAGATGAAAGAGCTTGCTGACTACCTTAGAATACTACTAGAGGAGTCTACTCTATATACTCTAGAGTAAGATAGAAGAGCTGAACGCTCTATACGTACGATTATCGAGAAAGTACGTATAGTTATAGTAGACTAGAATATACCTGACTATATATGGCCGGAAATTCTACTCGCCTATATATATATCGCTAACCTTACCTCTACTTCTAGAGTAGAAGGGAAGACTCTTTTTGAGTGCTTCTAGGACGATATTAAACTAGGGGTGAACTATACTCCTTCTGTTAAGTATCTCTATATATTAGGATATCCTATCTTTATACTAATTAATAAGGAGAAGAGAGTCTAGAGCTATAAGGTAGCTCTTAGAGCTGAAAAGGGTATTCTAGTGGGATATAAAGGTTATAATATCTATAGATACCTAGTTAATAGAAAGGTAATTCGTACCTCTTATCTACGATTTAATGAAGACGGTTTAGTTATAGAACCTCACGAAGAAGACGCTATAATAGTACTTTAAACTAAGGGTAATAATTCTATCGATACTTTAAGTCAAAATCAAGACGTCGAGGTTACTAGCGCTACTACTCCTGATATAGGTATTATAAGCTAAGACGAGGATTCCGAAGTCGAAATCGATAGTACGGAAGATACCGAGTCTATAGTTAAGGACGAAGTTCTAGCACTAGAGGTCGATATTCCGGAGTAAATTACTATATAAAAGAAGCGTAGTAAGCCTCCTAGATCTAAGAACTATATACTAGAGTACGTCCCTAGAGCTATACGCTCTGGCTATAATAATCCGACTCTAATTTCGATGCCTAAGGTAACTTCGGAACTAAATAACGGCTACTCCTATGCTGTCTCTCTATTGGAAGAAGTACTAGAGAGTACTAGTTAGTATCGACTCGCTTTTTATACGGCTTAAGAAGAGTCTCTATTCTTAGATAATCCGACTATTTTAGATCAGGCTATAAAGAGAGCTGATTAGCCAGAATAGAAGAAGGCGATTATTAAGGAATACCGATCTCTTAAAGAGAAGTCGACTTGGAAGACTATAAGTCGCTCTGATATGCTAAAAGGGTATAGAGTACTAGGTTCTTGTCTAGTTTTTAAGACTAAGAGAGATATGGATAGCAAAATCGATAAATATAAGGTTAGATTTATAGTCTAAGGTTATACGTAACGTTTTAGTTACGATTACGATCAGATGTATACCGGAGTCTATAATTCTTCTACTTAGAAGATAAGCTTAGTAGTTACGGCGAAGTACGACTTAGAAGTCGAATAGTTTAATATAGTAATAGTATTCTTATATAGTGAAGCCGATACCTAGATATATGTTAAATTGCTGCTATTTTATAGATAATTTAGGCGTAGACTTAAAGACGATAAATATATACTCTTACTAAAGGCTCTATACGGTCTGAAGTAATCTCTATGTCTCTAGCAAGAGACTTTACGTAAGGAGTTCGGTATTATCGACTTTATACTTTTATAAACTGATAATTGCGTATATATTAACTGAGAAACTAGAATAATTATCGTTACTTATGTCGACGATTTTCTAGTTATCTTAAAGGCTAGAATAGCTCTTAAAGAGCTTAAGAAGAAGATTCTTACTATATTCGATATTCTACTAGCTAGACTAGCTAAATACTTCCTTAGCGTTAGAATTATACGTAACAGAGAGAAGAAGACGATTTCTCTTTACTAAGATACGTATATCGATAAGATATTAGATCGATTTAGAATAACTAACTGTAAGAGCGCTAATACGCCCTTTACTACTAGTTCAGAGGTTTCTATAGTTAAATTCAAGGGAGTAGCTACTCTATAAGAAATCAAGCTATATTAATAGCTTAACGGTAGTTTATAGTACCTAGCTTATACTCGCTGGGATATACTATACTACTGCTCTTTACTATTATAATTTCTGATAAATCTATTACCTTAACACCTTACGAGCGCTAAGAGAGTACTTGCGTACCTATAAAGTACGAAGTATTACGCTACGACTTACAGAGGAGACGTTACCGATAGAGAGAAGATGAAATTAAGAGGTTTCTGCGACTCTAATTAGGCCGGTAACCGAATCGATAGAGTATCGTATACCGGAGTATATTTCTTCCTTACAGGAGGTGTTTTCTTAGCTATTTCAAAGCGACAGACTACTATAGCTCTTGCCTCTACGGAAGCAGAGTATATAGCTATATACGCCTTTGCTAGAGAAGTATTATAGATACGCTAAGTACTGAAGGAGCTAGGCTATAATAAGCTAGACTCTAGGAGTATAGAGATATAGTGCGATAATCAGGGAGCTTTATCTCTATCGGAGAACTCTGAATTATACTAACGTACTAAGTATATCGATATCAAATTCTACTACTTTCGCTAGGAGGTCGCCAGAGGTTATTTAGACCTTTAGTATATACTCTCAAAAGAGAACGCGGCAGATAGTTTCACTAAACTACTTAGCTTATAAGACCTTAAGGCCTTTGTAGTAATACTGAATATAACTGTTTTATACCTAGAATAAGGGGTATAGATATTAATCGGGAAAGCAGACTATCTTAAAGGAATTACGGAACCTAGGGTTTTATCTAGTTCACGTGATATCGAGGCATGGTTCTAGTCTCTAGGGGTGTTACTATACGTACGCATACGATAGTATAATCGACTAATTACAGGAAATTAGATTACTCGTACCTGTAGAAGTTACTGACTTTGTGGTATCTCTACAGAGGGGTATATTACGAGGATATGGGTCTTAGTATGGATCAGGTGACTATAGTCACGTGCATAGTCCGTGCGGATATTCCTAGATAATATCTTCTGTCGACTCTCTATAGTAATTAGTACTGCAATGCAACTAATAATATTCACATGATTACTATCTCTATGCTTTACTCTGAAGATCAACGTAACCTTGCGATAGAATCCTTATTAAAAAGGACCCGGAAGTAGTTATCTACGAGCCTAAGAGCTATAAAGAAGCTATAAATAGTCCTTATAAGGATTATTAGCTAAAAGCTATGAATAAAGAAATTACCTCTCTTGAAAATCATAATACGTGGAAAGTAGTAGATAGTAATACTAAGACTATAAAACTACTAAAAACTCGCTGGGTTAGGGTTTAAGGGTTAGGTGATATTGAATCTAACTACGCTATCTTGCTACAGGCGTTTTTCTAACTATAAGGAAATATAAGCTATAAGTACAAGGGGTGCGCGCTATAAATACAAGTAAGAAGAGTACTAAATAAAAGAGAGATAAAGAAGCCTAGGGTAGGCGATATGTACTACGAGTAGTAGATAGATGATCGAAGCCTTTGATAAAAGAGAAGAGGGTGCTCTATAGCGAGAGAGGGTGCCCTGCGGCGTAGGGGGGGGGTGCCCTGTGATATAAGGAGGGTGCTCTCTAGCGTAGAAGAGAGAGGAAGGGAGAGGGGGTGCTTCTTTAGTATAGAAGGGGTGCCCTGTGGCGCGGGGTGATATTCGCTCTAGGGTAGGCGGGGAGTGGATTCTCAGGGTATTTCAGGCTTACTTATATACTATAATTGACGTAGCTGCGATACCTCGTGCCTAGGTAAAAATAGTAGCAATAAAGCTATCGAGCCATCTTGCTCTGCTAGGGCCTAGCAGGCCCTGTAGAGCCCTATAGGTCTTCGCTATATCCTTTTCCATTAGGCCACTGGCGGAGATAATTAGAGGGTGAAATATAGAGCCTAGGTCCTTATATTTCAGTTGTTTCGCGTTTGCAGCCTCTGTAAGCGTAGCGTAGGCTTCCTCGCGTGCTGAATCCTTATTAATTACTACTATCTGAACGTCGTAGTAGTGCCTGGAGGTGCCTATAAGTACTGAAAAATCAGGGCGTTTACTATTTTCGGGCTGTCGACTGCCTATAGTCGCTGGTGTAGGCTCTGATTCGACTTTTAGATCTTCCCGGCTAGAAAGGGTAGTAATAAATGCACGGGTGACCTGATCGTGGCGTATAATCTATCGTCTTTGAGCTCCTCTACAGGTGTCTTTATAGCCTATTTCAGGGTAGGCGCTACAGGCAGTACAGGGAGCAATTGGAGGTTTTATAGGGAGTAAGAGCCTAGTTCGAAGGGCCTCTGTAACTGTAGAATCCGCTAAAAGGTAGTGCTTTTGCGTCGGTAGGGTTCTAAGCTAGTAGTAGCCGAGGTAGCTAGCGTTCTCTAGCTTTGTCTTTAGGGCTGGTTTCGGTAGCGTAGGTAGTAGACGACTCTCTAGGCCTTGATTTACGCTTTGAAAGATCTCTCGCGCAGTTGAAATAGAGCGATAAAGCGATTCCGGGTTTATAGAGTAGATTTTAGGGCATATAGCCTCTAGAATCGGCCTACTCGCTTCTTTCGCGGCCCTATATAGCCCTGGCGCTAATAGCGCGTGTATCGGGATCCCTAGGCCCCCTTCGCGTACTGGAAGCGCTATAAGTGCCGATCGAACTAAAGCACTCTGATCCCCTGGCTCTCTAGCGATTAGNCCCGGAAGTAGTTATCTACGAGCCTAAGAGCTATAAAGAAGCTATAAATAGTCCTTATAAGGATTATTAGCTAAAAGCTATGAATAAAGAAATTACCTCTCTTGAAAATCATAATACGTGGAAAGTAGTAGATAGTAATACTAAGACTATAAAACTACTAAAAACTCGCTGGGTTAGGGTTTAAGGGTTAGGTGATATTGAATCTAACTACGCTATCTTGCTACAGGCGTTTTTCTAACTATAAGGAAATATAAGCTATAAGTACAAGGGGTGCGCGCTATAAATACAAGTAAGAAGAGTACTAAATAAAAGAGAGATAAAGAAGCCTAGGGTAGGCGATATGTACTACGAGTAGTAGATAGATGATCGAAGCCTTTGATAAAAGAGAAGAGGGTGCTCTATAGCGAGAGAGGGTGCCCTGCGGCGTAGGGGGGGGGTGCCCTGTGATATAAGGAGGGTGCTCTCTAGCGTAGAAGAGAGAGGAAGGGAGAGGGGGTGCTTCTTTAGTATAGAAGGGGTGCCCTGTGGCGCGGGGTGATATTCGCTCTAGGGTAGGCGGGGAGTGGATTCTCAGGGTATTTCAGGCTTACTTATATACTATAATTGACGTAGCTGCGATACCTCGTGCCTAGGTAAAAATAGTAGCAATAAAGCTATCGAGCCATCTTGCTCTGCTAGGGCCTAGCAGGCCCTGTAGAGCCCTATAGGTCTTCGCTATATCCTTTTCCATTAGGCCACTGGCGGAGATAATTAGAGGGTGAAATATAGAGCCTAGGTCCTTATATTTCAGTTGTTTCGCGTTTGCAGCCTCTGTAAGCGTAGCGTAGGCTTCCTCGCGTGCTGAATCCTTATTAATTACTACTATCTGAACGTCGTAGTAGTGCCTGGAGGTGCCTATAAGTACTGAAAAATCAGGGCGTTTACTATTTTCGGGCTGTCGACTGCCTATAGTCGCTGGTGTAGGCTCTGATTCGACTTTTAGATCTTCCCGGCTAGAAAGGGTAGTAATAAATGCACGGGTGACCTGATCGTGGCGTATAATCTATCGTCTTTGAGCTCCTCTACAGGTGTCTTTATAGCCTATTTCAGGGTAGGCGCTACAGGCAGTACAGGGAGCAATTGGAGGTTTTATAGGGAGTAAGAGCCTAGTTCGAAGGGCCTCTGTAACTGTAGAATCCGCTAAAAGGTAGTGCTTTTGCGTCGGTAGGGTTCTAAGCTAGTAGTAGCCGAGGTAGCTAGCGTTCTCTAGCTTTGTCTTTAGGGCTGGTTTCGGTAGCGTAGGTAGTAGACGACTCTCTAGGCCTTGATTTACGCTTTGAAAGATCTCTCGCGCAGTTGAAATAGAGCGATAAAGCGATTCCGGGTTTATAGAGTAGATTTTAGGGCATATAGCCTCTAGAATCGGCCTACTCGCTTCTTTCGCGGCCCTATATAGCCCTGGCGCTAATAGCGCGTGTATCGGGATCCCTAGGCCCCCTTCGCGTACTGGAAGCGCTATAAGTGCCGATCGAACTAAAGCACTCTGATCCCCTGGCTCTCTAGCGATTAGAGCCTGAATAGCGTGGTGAATTTGGCTATCAGCTTGTTTCCAGAGGACCTCTAGGCCTTCAGGGTATAGCTAGCGCTGTAGATACCGTAGAAGTAAGTGAATACTCCCTCTGAGTAGTAGTAGAGCGTGTTGTTTCGGAAGCTGCTTTAGGGTGTCGAGTGCTATAGCGAGTGTAGTTATCTTGCCTCGTAGAAAGGTCCGGCGCGTTTCTATAGGGCCTATATAGGTCCCTAGAGCCTGAAGACCCTTCGCTTGTAGCTATACGATAGGGTAGTCGGCACTCTTTCGGCGATTTAGGGCTACTAGAGAGTGCTGAAAGGCCTCTGTAACTACAGGGAGTAGCGCTATCGAATCCGGACTACAGATATAGATATCATCCAGGTACGCTATAATAGTCGCTCTCGGTAGGGTTTTTTAAAGGTGCTCTAGTATAGGGCGTATCGCTAGAGAGAAGAGTAATAGAGCGATCGGGTCTCCTTGGCGTACCCCTTCAGCGCTAGCTAGCGTTTAACCCTTATTTGTCACTAGGATCGAAGGCTAATAATAGGCCTATTTAGCAGTACGATAGAGCGTCAGGGCGTATTTAGCGACCGCGGACGCTATCGCGCAGCGCCCTATACGATTATAGGCGTTAACGAGATCTAGCGACGCTATTTGCTGTGTTTTCAGGCGATTTGGGCCTATAATCGCGTCGTCGAGCAGAAAGATTATAGGCTCTACTCCCCCTATAGAGCCTACCCCTAATTGGTTCGGTAGTAGTATCGAAGGCCTGAAGGAGGTCGCTAGAATCGCTTTCAGAGCTACCTTATAGATTAGGTCCCCTATCGCGATTAGTCGTATGCCGCCATCCGGCTTCTATAGGCCTATAAGTCGAGAGGCGCACAGAAGGTCTACGCCTGGAGCGGTACCCTGTCGGATCATATTCGCTAGGTGTGCTAGCGCTTTTACTACAGGGGACGTAGGGCCTATATTTACTGCTATATCTAGTAGCGGGCGGGTCTATCTACTGAGTCCACAGGCCTTCTCTCTATCGATCGATCGAATCGCCTTCTGTATCGCTTCAGGGCTAATATTCTGCCCTAGGGCGGGATTTGCGTTACTAAAGGGGTTCTCGTGCCCTATAGGGTACTTAGAGAGAAGGGTTTTCAGGGTCTCTAGCGTATCGGGCGCTAGGGGTATAGGGTCTATCAGAGCCCTTGACGCACGCCCTATAAAGCCTTTTTCCAGAAGCTTAATAGCACGCTTTGCCGCTGAGTCGTTTGATACTACCGGAGGGTCGGTAGACGTTTCAGGGAGTTCAGGGAGCGTAGTAGGGTAGGCTTTTAGTGTTTTAGCGACGTCGTTCTTCTGTAATCCGACACATAGTACCCTAGGGAGTAGAAGAAAGTCGAGTAGCTGCTTCTCTCTAGGCTGTTTCAGGAAGGCTGTAGCTGCTCTCTGTGCCGCCTCTGTAAATAGTATAGCCTGCCTAGCGTGTAGTCGTTTTTCAGGGACCTGTATCACGCTATAGGCTAGTCTTAGGTAGAAAAACGGGTTAGGGTTAGAAAAATATTAAGGTTATAAGGAAAAAAAAAAAAAAAGAAAATTCCTATATTACTCTTTAGTACTTATTTTTCTATATTATAAAAAAAAAAATCAGAATTTATTAATAAGAGGTACTATTATACTAGTTTTAATATACTTAATAATCTATAATATGATTCCTATAATTGCACTCTCTCGAAAAATCCTAGAATCTATGATATGAATCCTGTTATTATACCGTCTCACGAAATTCTGGAACTTATAATATAGATATTATTATTATACTTTCTTAAGAAATTCTAGATCTATAATACAGATCCTGTTATTATACCCCCTCATAAAATTCTGGAACCTATAATATAGATATTATTATTACACTCTCTTAAGAAATTATAGTATCTATAACATAGATCCTATTATTGCACTCCTTTATAAAATTCTGGAACTTATAATACAGATATTATTATTACACTTTCTTAAGAAATTCTAGATCTATAATACAGATCCTATTATTACACCCCCTCACAGAATTCTGGAACCCATAATATAGATATTATTATTATACTTTCTTAAGAAATTCTAGATCTATAATATAGATCCTATTATTACACCCCCTTATAAAATTCTGGAACCTATAATATAGATATTATTATTATACTTTCTTAAGAAATTCTAGATCTATAATATAGATCCTGTTATTACACCCCCTTATAAAATTCTGGAACCTATAATATAGATATTATTATTACACTTTCTTATAAAATCTAATAACTTAGACTAGAAATCTGATCATTTTACCCTCTTAGAAAGTTCTAGGACTAATAATAAAACTTCTATTATTAGTACTTAACTATTATCTGAAACCTACTCTTTCTTCTAATAGTGATCACTATAGCTTCACTCTTTATACTAATATATTTCGCTTAAAGTAATCTTTCTATAAGAACTCCTATTATCTTTACCTATCTATTTTTTATAGCAAATACCCTTATACTATACTTGTTATTACTACTTATCCCTATTTTTTATTCAATTATTATAACTCGACTCTTATCCTCGAAACCCTTCTCTCGCTAGTAACTACTCTACTACTATCCCTGCTATTATAACCCTTTCTCTATTCAGTAAATACTATACTAGTATATTAATTACTATATAAAGCCTTACCCTCTAATTATGATACCTATAGCTACTCTTCTATATTAATACCCTCTTTACTATAGAAATTCCTACCCTATAAGTCCTGCTAATATTAACTACTCTCTATTACCCGTAAGGTTAATTCTCAGCTATATACCCCTAAACCTCTTAATAATCTACTTTTAACTCTATATAATTAAAATCCTAATCTTTCTTTTATCTTAAAATATTCGAGTATTAAAAATCTCGAAAATTATCCCTATAACGCTTCTTTCTCGCCCCCCTTCTACGGTTAAGCTATTAATATTCCTCTATACTAAGAACCCTATCTATATTTATACTACCGATAGCTACTACTACTACTCTAATCTATAGATAACCTCTAATTACCTATATCCCTATATCAGCTTACTATAAGCTTCCTAAGTTATCTGAGGATACTTACCCTTAGCTTTAGGCCTATATCTCTTACCTATCTAAATAGGTCTATATTATCTATTATCCTTATAAGATTAAAAACTATAGAAGAAGTCTTATCTCTATAGGAAAGATTCTTTATACGTAATAAAAATATACTTTATAATTCCTCTATAAGTAACCTTTACTCTAGACCTATTATCTGAAACAAGGCAGCTAGCTATTACTTTACTTCATAAGCTAAGAATCGTATAAAGAGGATAGTACAGATTCCTTACCTCTATCGTAGGCTAAGCAGGATTATTTTCGCCTTAAGAACTATAGTAAACCTCTTCTTCGCTCTAATTATCTATCTACCCTTCGCTATAATGCCCGCGCCTAGTAGGTTGCTAATCTAGAGATACACGTATACTCCTCTGCTAGGCGAAGAGATATTAATATTCGAAATACCCTAGGAGGTTTTACTCTTCTCCTAAACTCCCCCTTCTACGCCTTCTCTACTGCCTCCTTCGTATGTCTCTTGCTTCGAGCCCAGACTGATCTCTCCTTATTAATTATAATAAAGTGTAAAGCTACTAGGTTCCTAAACGTAGTTAAGGTTTTTAAAAATCCGCCCTTATCTAGTTCCTAGTTATATCCTTTACTTATCTTACTATCCTTATAAGTAAAGTAAATACGAAATAGGATCTCTAAGCGCCTAAGTCCTATAGCTAATCTAGTCTTTATTATTCGCAATATCTCCATATACTCCCCGCAAGACCTTGAGATTAAGCCTAATATATCTATATCTATTTGAAAATATATATTATACTATATCTCCTAGGTATACTTATATACCTCGAGGTATACTAATCGACTATCTATATAAAGCGTAAGGAGGATCGGCCTTTAAAGCACGATAAATCGTAGTAAGGAGGTATCGAGAGTAGAACTAATACCGGCGGAACGCACTCGGACTATATTAATCTAGAAAGCTATCGCGCACTTCTAGATCTCACGGCGGATCTCCGATAGTAGAAGCGGAAATAAGATAAATATCTTATTAAGGGCGTCGTCCGGATATATATATGCGAGCTATAGGATTATTATAGATATCGAGCCCGGATTAGCAGGTAAGGTCGAATTGAAAGCCTCTATTATACGCGTGCTAAACTCCCTTGAAGCTATAATACTATACGAATGAGTATCGAATGCTATTCTGGAGTAAAGTAACGTACCTCTTTCCCGCGACCTTATTCGCCTGGCCCTTTCCTCTTCTTACTATTATAATATAAATTATATTAGGGGCAGGAATCTCCTGTGCTAATTCGCTCTATAGTCCGACTAAGTAGAGTATAGTCTACGTAATTATATAGCTCGTTATATCCTTATGCTAGCGTTATATTAGTATCTTAGTTGATATTTACTATCTCTAGAAGATCTGCCGTCCGATATACGACTCAGGATATTTTAGTATATAGATATATTAAAACACGCTAGCGCGCTGTTACTATAGTAACATCACGCTATATTCTATATTACTACTAGGAATACTTAGCCCTCGACCGAATTCCTATGATAAATACTCTTCCTTATCTATTGTTTACGCTTCGGCACTTATTCTATCGCCTAAAAGCGCTACTTAAGATAGATTTCAAGCTTTCTTTAGAAGAACTTCGTCGTGAAGTTAAGACCCTCTCTAGTTATGATTTTCTAAAGCTAATTCGAACTAGTTCGCGGCTGCTGCTATCTATCTCTACCTCTCTTCTGATACTCTTACGCTCTACTATATTGCGTTTTTAGGTACGTAAAGTACCTCTATCTATATCTTATGAAATATCCTAACTAGTATAGCGACTGATCCGCTACTTATTCACGATACCTTCTAACTTACTCCTGCTCCTGCTTATAAGTAATCGATCTTTATTTCTCTACTTCCTCTAATTACTAGTAGTACTCTTTCCTTTTAGTAGTTCCGCACCGCCTCTCGTACCTCTAATTACTATATCGTAGATAATATTACTTCCGGCCCCTCTCTCTTAACTTTCGCCTATAACCTCTATACCTTTATCGAAGGAGCTATCCGCCCCCCTAGGAATACCCTTACTAAAACCTAAGAGTTCTATTAAGAACTTATTAGTATAGAGTATCTTATGGATAAGGTCTAATACTTACCTAGGGGAAGTTATCGAGAATATTGATATAGGTAAACCTGCTTAGAACAGACCTCGTAGTAGACTAGCTAGTAATTAAGTCTAGTGAATACCTTCTCTTAACGTATCTATCTCTATGCTACTATAATATCGATCTTTTATTATATCTAATATCCGTATTACCTTCGCTTATATAAAGCGCAAGTTTATGTTTATCTCGACTATTCCTCTATCTACTATACCTACTACCTCCTAGATCCCGCCTTAGTTATACTGTTTTAGTTTCAGTAGTATATTATAGTCCGTGCACCCTATATCTCCTGTAAGCGCGTTTTACAGCTATGCATACCCTGTTCGCTATCGTAAGATAGCTCGCGCGCGATAGGGCGCTTATTGTTTTAGTATGCCGATATGCCTAAACCTTCTATCTAATATTCCTTTCGCAAATCCTATTCCGAAATACAAAATAACTACTATAGTCGACCTCCTATTATATTACGCCTAGGCAGCGAAAGGCTATTAATATCCTACTATATATCTAAATCTAATTTCAAAACGTAAATAACCTTCTATAGTATCGCGCAGGGCCTCTATATATAAGAGACTAATAGCTTCAGACGAAGAATCGAAGCGCCGTAACTGCGAGGCTCAGTAGAAATCCCGAGCTCTTAAGAAGAAATAATAAGCTTTCATAAAACACTCGCGATATTACTAACCTTACTAGGGAACTCCTCCCGTCCGCCTTTACTACCTTATTTAATTTATATCTATCCGCGCGAAAGAATATCTATAACGCTACTTTTATAAATACCGGAATCGTATCTAACGGAATCCTATATACTAAAATATCTTAGAACATAGGCACTCCGAAGATATTTACTAAGGCCTTATACCTTAAGGGCTAGGAACTTATATATAGTGCACTCTGGGACTAGATTATAGATTTAATAGAGAGTAAGGAGGATATTACTATACTCTTCGAAAATGAGGATAGAAGCTAGAGTAAGGACCTCTAGCTATTCCGCGATATTAACTGCTATATGCTGAAGCTTATATCCTAACTAGTCGAGACTAGCGCTCCTATATCTGCCCTTATCGATATACTATTACAGAACGCTAAGTTTAGCTTTACCCTTCCCTCTCGCCTCGGACGCTATATCACTAGCTAAGATATAATCCCCTGTACTACTTATATTAGATTTACTAACTAGATCGTAGCCTTCTATATCGATACTATATTTACTAAGCTCGTCGCACTTTCTAGTAAGTATAAGAAGCTATAGCTTCTTACGCCTCCTACTGAAATAAATATCGCTACCTTACTCCGCTATCTATCTGCCCCTCTCGCCCTTATCGCTACCGAATTAGAAAACCTAGTTATTCTTCGCTAAACTTCGGAATATGCCTTATTCCTCTCCCCTAGCGTTATTTATACTATATTTACTATTTATACTAGCTTCCTCTTCGGCAGGGTATTTACTACCCGGGAGGGTATCTAGGGCGCTACTATAGGTCTTATGACTATATATACAGGTTGTTTAGACAGCGATATAGATAAAGAGGCTCAGCGCGAACTCGACGGCGTCTTAAAGTATTAGTACTTTAACCTTAAGGCGCTTTATAAGTAAAGAGATTCTTATTTGCGTAATAAAGCTTACTAGATCTTGCGCACTACTAAGTTACGTAAGCTTCGTCTCGATCCTAAGCTTAAGGCCTTAAGGGAGAAGTTAGAGAAGTTAATCAGCAGATACTTTCCTATAGCTACCCTTAACGCTCTATAGCTTAGCGATAGTAATATACCTAGAGAAGAGGCTAGTAGGGATCTGGATAGAGCGTTAGAAGAGGTACCGGACGAGGAGATAGTAAAGGAGCTAGAAGCTATAGTATCCTTATAAGAGTATAAGTCAGCTAATAAGGAGATTATAAGGTCGGTTTTAGAACCTGCAGGGGACGCCTCAGATATAGAGATAGCGGATAGTAATATAGAAAACGAAATATATATACTTGCCCGGATAATAGATAATAGGAAGCACTAGGAAAACGCTATAATAGATAAGGAAAGGAGGGAAGGATTTCTAGAAGACGCGGTATTCGCTAAAGTAATAGAAGTCTAACTTATTATCCCGTAGTCTCGTATACTTCTAGAAGTATAGCCTACTAGAGCTAATAATTTCATATATTATATTATACTTACTTATCACCTAGTGTACTCTGCGTCTTCACTTTATATATAGCCGAGATAAGAGAGATTATTACTTAGGCTATAGATTAGACTAAGTAATATAGATTTATATATATCTATTCGACGACGAGATACTCGTTATAATTATATATTCTACTAATGTTTTAATAAGCCTTATAGTAATACTATCGTCACGAGGAAAATCCACCTTCTACTAATATATTAACAAGTCCTATAATAGTACTCTCGCTATAAGGAAAATCCCCCTTCTACTAATATATTAACGAGTCCTATAATAATACTCTTATTATAAAGAGAATCTACCTTCTACTTATATATTAACGATTCCTAAGATAGTACTCTTATCACGAGGAAAATCTACCTCCTACTAATATTATAATAAGCCCTACGATAGCACTATCGCTAGAGGAAATCTATTCCCCCCTAATATATCCACGAGCCTTATAATAGCCTTATCGTAAGAGGAAATACTAGTATAACTCATCTGATATCAGAACTATATTTCCCCTCTAACTTCCCTAGCGCTTAACTCCTAGTGCACGCCTCGCCGCCCTCTTTTAGTATCCTAGTATACCGAAACCCTCTTCAAGGCCTTAAAAACCTTAGTATTCGCTCCTTTATCATCGAGAGCGATTCAGGGTATAATAGGAGCGCTATCTTATTATATTCTAGCTGCCTCTACCTGAAAACCCCTCTCCTCTCTACTATTAACTACTAAATACGCTGCCCTATATACTTTACCGTCGATAGTAGCGTTCTATTCCTATCTAAAAGAAGTATTACTAAATAGAACTGAAAGAAATCTATAAAGAACACCTACCTCTATTAGTCTTAGATCGTTAGATATGCGCGAAGCGCCCTATCTACCTTACTATATATTATCCGGTACTATTTCGCTTCGAAATACGTATAATTCCACGACCTATTAGCTAACTATAACTAGTCGAAGATAGCTCTTAGGTTTTTCACCTTTATCTTATTCCCTGACGCAAAATATAGCCTCCCGAAGTAATTAGCTAAGTCGGACTTATAAAAGCGAATCTTATCCTTCTTAATCTTACTCTTAATATCAGACTTTCTTAGATATACCTCCTTAAGTAAACCTTATAAGACCTCTTAGCGATACCTTCTGAAATATAAGTAGCTAAGTAGCTATAAGATATCGTTAAGCTTCGGCTCTTCTATCGCCTTAAGGAGAACCTCAAGAATATTATCTAGCTCCTAAGCCGCTCGTCGGACCTTACGCGTCCTCTAATTAAAACTTAGGATATCCGAAGACTTTATCGCAAAGTAAGGTTTCACCTCCTCTATAACCTAGAGGCGCCTCTAGTCTACTACCGAACTCTACTAGCTATAGCCTATTTATAATAAGGTCCTCTCGAACGCTAGACTATATCGCTACCTCCCGGTCCTCTGCGATATATACTTTTAGTACTAGAGGCTCGGTACTATCTCTAACGTACTACAGGAGAAGAAGTAGCGAAGGCACTAAAGCAGGGTATATAGCAGATAACTCTAGCTTTTAACAATCCTATTACTAGGTGCTATTATTACTACCGCCTCGAATAGCGTATATAGCTTTTGAATATTACCTAGTATATAATCGTAGAACTTAGGGGTTTCTATTGCCTATGTAAACGAGGGTGTCTTCGACTACTATAATAGCCGTAACCTGCGCCCTCGATCTATCTCTTATCTCTAATACTTATCTATATAGACTAAGAGGACTATACTCTTAACGCGATACTCTAAGCGTAAGGCTAACGCCTAATTATAAGTATTACGATACGTAATACGTACTCGCTTCTTCGAGTTCCGATATGCCCCCTCGATAGTCTCTTATTTCTTCCCTGCCTATTTCCTATCTGATACTACCGAGTGCTAAGTTGTCTAGTCAAAGCAGAGCTCTAATATACTCTCGTTCTAAAAGGGATAAATTATACTAGTATCTGTAATCTCCTTCTCTACCGTATAGTATTATAAGTACTATAAGCCTACAGTATAGATCCACGACTTCTTTATAGGAATATATATCATATTTACCGCCTCGTGTAAGAACTTAATATTATAGTACTATATTACCCCCTCGACCGGCTCGATGTATATATTCTCGAGAAACCTCTCTAAATAATATTATTTCTATAAGTATACCTAAGCCTCTCCTTAATTAGATATCCCCTCTGCAGGTGTACTTAGGCAGATCTCTATCGCTATATCTATATATAGCTCTTTATGCTATAAGAACCTCTAATCGAAGATAGTATTAAGCTTATCGTAGAACTTAGCCATAACTATAAGGAATGAATCCTAGCCTTAGAATTATAACTTATAACTCTTACTTATTATATAAAGAAAAGTATCAGAGAAATCCTGCAGATCGGCTTCCTATATATAGCTTTATATTATTATCCAGATCGCCTCGAGGTATTAGGACTAGATAGTATAAGTCCGGTATTATCTTACTGTCGAATCCTGCGCTCCTGTTCGGGTTTCGTTCGCTTTCGCCGCGGTATTTAACTAACTCGTTAGCTAAGTTAGTAAGATATACTAGGTAGCTATATTTAGGATATAATCGAAGATACTCTTAAGTATAATACTATCTGTAAAAGCTTGTATCTAGACCTCCGTTAGGCCCTTAAAGGGAATATCCGACCTATAAAGATAAGGTAGGAATATATAGATTATATAATCATAAATCCCTTAGATCCTGCTGATATATACGTATAGGATTTATTATAGCTAAAGAGTCGCTACTCTTAAAGTTCCCTTATTATCCTCGTGATAAATTCTTCGTTCGATCTTTATATCGCTTATAATCCTACGCGTAAACTAGAAAGTCGAGTAATAGTAAAGCTCTCCCCGAAACGTTCCTAATAAAACCGGAAACGTAATTGTGCTATCGATATCTATACTTATCCTAGGAAACGTCTACGCTAGCTCCTCTAAGTGTAGGTATATATTCTTTACCTCGGAGCTCTTATCTTAAATACTAGTAAAAAGCTCCTTAATTACTTCTGCCGAGGGCAGGACTTACCTCGCTACTACCCCTTAGTTCCCCTGAAGACTATTAAATCCGAGTCTAATTGTATTACTCGGAAACCCCTTAATATTCTCGTATATAGCATCTAGCGAGTAATGATTATCCCCTGTAATAGTATTATAGCTAATCTCCTCCCGGCTATATCGTTAGTCTATATAGCCTAAGATCCCCGCTTAGGTTTAGCGTCAGATAACATTCGCTAGTTAATAGTACTCCTCGGACTATTCTTATATATCGTATTATCGAAAGAGGTTTAGTATATTCCGGTCGTGCTTATCTTGCGAGGAGTCTATCCTAGGTCTATCGAATACATCTATCAGTTCGCCTAGAGAGTCTACTATCTTATAGTTACTCTTATAATCTATAGAAGCTTCCTTTATATTTATAATTCTATTAGCTCGCCCTGAGAGATATCTCTGATTAATATACCTTTACCTATTTATTCCTGGGAACTCCTTTCCTTTACTCTCCTATTATCTTAATAGAATGTACGCTAATCTCGGCAGCCTCTTCTGTCTAAAGGACTCTCTACTTTATCTCTCCTTAATTACTATTACTTTACCTGCTCGTAGCCTGAAGAATCGAAACGCGACGTTTATCAGGTAGTAAAGTATTCCGAGTTTAGGGATAGTAATAGTAAGGCGATTATAGGGTTATAGTCTACCGGTTATTCTAATTATCTAAGAGTCGAGATATAGTCCGCGAATAATACCGCCTTACTACTACTCCTCGCTACTAGTAGTAAGGTATCGATTATCACGAAACCCGAGTCCTTAGCTAATCCTGCGTTAATATTACTCCCTGCTCTTAGTAGGAGAGACTTAATCGTAGCGAAACCTGAGTCCTCGATTAAGAATACCTCTACGCTACTCCTAGCGTCTAGTAGTAAGGAATTAATAGCAGTAAGACCGGAGCTTACGATTAAAGCTACCTCGATACTACTCTTAGCGTCCGGTAGCAGGGAATTAATCGTAGCCAAACCCGAGTCTTCGATTATAAACGCTTTAATACTACTCTTAGCGTCCGGCAGTAGGGAATTAATCGTAGCTAAACCCGAGTCTCCGCTTATAAACGCCTCAATACTACTCCTAGCCTCCGGTAGCAGGGAATTAATTATAGCTAAACCTGAGTCTCTGATTAAAGATACCTCTCTACTTCTCCTAGTACCTAATAATAATAAGTTAATCGTAGTAAGCCTATCACTCGACTGACTCCGACAGCTAGAGTATCCTATATACTCTTCTCTGTCTTCTATCAGAGTCGCTATAGAAAGTAAGATAAGAGCCGCCCGACGAGTCCTTACCGTATTATAAGTATACTTGTTCGAGGTCGCGTAAGAAGCAGACGATAGAGCTATCGACAGGCTACTTAAGGAGTTCTACCCTAAATTAGTACGCGACTTTCAATCAGATAATCGCGTAATACTATAATAAAGCGATCTATCGGCCCTATTAGGATCTTTCCCGATTAACTATATGATATAGACCTACTCGATAAGGTCTGCACTCTATCTTTCCTCGACTGACCACTCGAAGCTAACCTTCTTCTTGCCTTTATAGCTTTTAGCATTATAAAGCAGATAATAAGAACGTGATATATAGTATAAGACGAGGAATTTTTATACTAGTAAGATACTGAGCAGAGATAATATAATAGTTTAATATTTAGATATATTAATATACTAAAACACTAGAGTATACTTATGTCTATTAAGCGACTGTCAGAGACCGGCCGTATTATAACAAACCTGATTTCCCCGAGAAGCTATTCTAATTCACTATAGACTATCACGGCCGAAACCGAATATATATTACTATAGTAACTGTTCCCTAATCGCGACTATATCGCGTTATAGCACCCGCTTATATCTGTAATACCTTCTATATAATAGTAATAATAATATATATATAGCTATCGTTAGAGAGAACCTGCTTCGCTAGAGTTCTTTCCTCTGCCCTAAAGTAAGCTAAGGGTTTCAAGCAAAGAGAAGCTTAGCTAATATGCCTCTCGCGATATTTATAGTGCTATTAACTTCGTACTAAGCTCCTTTAAGATATATAGAATCAGATACTCCGCAGCTGCGCATACGTTAACCGATCCCGGGAAAGCGTCGAAGAGGACCTTGGTGATCCGCTGCATTTTCTGGGTACTAATCTTATAGATCCTAGAGCTATTAGAAGTACTACGAGCAGAGGTTAAGGATTAGCTACTTACTGACTTGGAGCCCCCTTCGGGAGAAGCACTACAATACCCTTCCTAAACTATTATACTAGAAAGTAAACTCCTTAGTAGACCTATAGCTTATTACTTAGGATATCTAGTCTTATGCCTAGCTCCTTTAATAGGTAGCCTAAGATATAACTACGAATATTACGCTCTTGCGACTTAGTAAAGCTTTATAACTCGAGGAACTTTTGTAACTTATCCCTATCCGGGCTTACTGCTTTCTCCTATAGATCTATAAAGGCTTAGTATAGCTTAAATCCGCGAATCGTCTTAGTAATCTCCTGAGTTATCTCTTACTTAGTATCTCTTGCCTCGCACTTAGTATATAATACAAAAAAGGTTTATATCTCTAGTAATAGATTCTTCGCTGCTGCAGTTTCTGCTACTAAAACTACCTCAGATGTCTTTACCTCTTCGTATTCTACGATCTTATCGAGTAGCTCGAGAATCCGCTATTAGCAAGCCCTCCCGAACGTGTTTTAAAAGAAGAACTCCTTAAGGAAAGTAATCTATAAAGCTAAGATATAATATAACGCCGCAGCGTTATTCTTCTTCCCTTTAATATGTAGCTACTATAGCTCCTATTAAAAGGTCTCTGCCGCGTCTAGTTCGTAAACCCTCTCTCGGCTCGCTATCTATTATAGAGCTATTGTTCTAATCAGATCGACTTAGTATCTTTCCTCTATCCTTCTTCGTTTCCGGGGCTATGTTACTATTCTATCTAGTGTTATTGCAGGTTCGGGCGTAATAGGGAGGTTAGTCACTAGCAGATTCGCAGCGGTAGGATTCGCAAGATATCTAGCTATAGGATTCGTAGGATTTATAATCGTAGGACTCGCAGGATTTATAGTTATAGGAATCGTAAAAGTAGTATTTATAGGATCCGCAGAGGACAGATCGGCAGAGGTAAGATTCGCAGAATTCGTAGATATTTAATAAGTAGAAGTAAGAATTAAAGATATAGGATCCGCAGGCTCGAGGCCCGGAGATATACGTTTCGAAAGGGTATTATTCAGATTAAGCAGCCCGCTAGAGGGTAAAGGTTCTCGGTCTTCGTACGGTAAAGGGAAAGGCGTGAACGTCCTAAGGAGAGCTCGGATTAGAGATAGCGGGAAGTATAATAATAATAAAAGGGTCAGTAATAGCGCTTAGCAGGTAGCGTCTCTCGGCGGCCGGGAAGATATAGTCGAGGTTATCTGCAGCTTCTCTATAAGCGCCCGAAAGGTATCTTAGATACGAGAGATCTTTTCCGGTCGGGTATTCGTTAGTTCGAGGATCAGGTAGTAGACGATTTACTATAGGAGCTATCCTTATTAGTATTAACGCTAGGTAAATATAAGAGTTAGGAGGCACTACCGTCTGATATTCCCTTATAAGCGCGCTATATTCTAGTATAATCTCGGCTAGTCGTATCCTGTCGATAGTAAGGCGTGAGAGGAGGTTTATAGTAAGGGGTATACAGGAGTAAGGAATATCAAAGGAATAAGAGAGGAGTACTAATCGCGTTTTATTCAGGAACTCGCAGGGCCGCTAGATAATAACCGGCGTATAACTCCAGGCAAGAGCGTAATAATAACAAGTCCGGCTATATAACTTATTATATCACGCTTACCGATAATAGATAAGCGACCTACTATTAGTCCGTCGCCTAAGTAGATCTTGCGTAGATTAAGGTAGACGATATCGACTAACGCCCCACGCTGTGATCCCCTTATAAGTATTATATTCAGGGATATCTAAGAAGCTTTTACATAACTTAACTACTATTACTACGCGTGCTGCTTATACGTAGGCTATAATATAATTACTATTACTGTAGTTATAATACTATCACCTTTACTGTAGTTATAACACTATTACTGTCACTGTAGTCACAGATAATTAGAAGAGCAAGAGGTTATTAATTAGATAAGAAGCTCTAACTCTGACTTAATATACTAATGTTAGTCTCCTTTATACCTTCCTACTACTTAGGGCCTTATATAGCCGAGCTAAGTATTCTACTGATCCTTTCTAACTAACTATTTCCTCGATCCTTAGATCTTTATCTAACTATTAAACCCGGCTCCTTGCTCATAATCAAGTAGTTATATCTTAGGGTTA
Source organism: Rhynchosporium graminicola (assembly GCA_900074885.1). Taxonomy (NCBI): domain Eukaryota; kingdom Fungi; phylum Ascomycota; class Leotiomycetes; order Helotiales; family Ploettnerulaceae; genus Rhynchosporium; species Rhynchosporium graminicola. The sequence continues at coordinate 946,950 of FJUW01000006.1, forward strand.
GGGTTAGGGTTAGGGTTAGGGTTAGGGTTAGGGTTAGGGTTAGGGTTAGGGTTAGGGTTAGGGTTAGGGTTAGGGTTAGGGTTAGG